>WELB01000168.1:13060-27420 GCA_009602725.1 Spirogloea muscicola | reverse complement strand
GCCGCGGCGGCGGGCCGCGCGGGCCGTGCTGGCGGAGTCGCCGGCGGAGGCGCTCCGCGGAGCGGGCATGCGGCAGGAGCTGACCATCGCGCGGCCCGACGACTGGCACCTCCACCTGCGCGACGGCCCCGGCCTGGCCTCCGTCGTGGCGCACAGGTGCGGCGTTGCGTCGGCGCTCCCTTTTGATGGCTCAGTCATTGGCGTTCTGAGGCCTTCCCAGCAGCCGCGGATTAGCATTGCTCCGGGGGTCCGGGGACATGGAAGATGCGGGGAAGGCTGACTTACCAGCTTTGGCTGCACACAATGCCTCCAGCAGAAGCAAGAAGCATTGTTGCTGCGGCTGCTTAAGGTGCTTAGCTGCTTAGTACTGTATTTGAGCAGTCTGCTGCGAGGCGTACCTTTGTGCTCTGAGCGTGCTCAATGGCGCACTTCTTGACTGATCTTAGTCTCGTATGTCGGCCCTCCCTTCTGTCCCGGTGTGACTGGCTCCTTGCAGTGCGAGCGTGTTCAAGCGGGCCATAGTGATGCCCAACCTGAGGCCCCCAGTCACCAGCATTGAGGCGGCGGTCGCATACCGGGACAGGATATTGGCAGCACTGCCCTTAGGCAGCGACTTCGAGCCCCTGATGACGCTGTACCTGACCGACAATACCACCGCTAAGGAGGTGTATGCTGCAAGTAAGATTTCTGAGGCCTGTCAGAATCACCTGTCGACCAGGTTTACTTGAGCATGGTGCTCTCTCAATGGCAGTGACACAATTGTGGCAAGACGTCACAATCACAGATGTTGTCGTGATGGAGAGTTGATTCTAGCTCTTCTGCGGCCGTCCTCATAATGAGCTGCAGAATGTGAGCAGAGAGCAGCGGGATTGTGCAAGCACTGAAGCTCTACCCGGCTGGGGCAACGACCAACTCCGACGCCGGAGTCACGGACCTCTTTGGGCTGTGCTTTCCTGCCCTGCAAGCAATGGCCGAGTGTGGACTGCCACTGCTTGTAAGTCATCTGTGATAATTACAATACCTAGGCCATGCATGATGCAAGCATATTGTGAGGCACATACTCGGAATCTGGTTGTCCCGCTAACAAACACTCATGGCAGCCTGCAAGCGTAAAGTCTGTGCCGAGCATATGCAGTGGGAAGGAATGGTCAGAGGGAAAGAGAACAATCGTTCATCAGATTGTAGCAACAGTACATGGCTTGACTGACAGGCAGCCACTAGTAGCACAGACTACTAACCTCGCCATACTTTAACATGCTCATCTAAGCTAGTGTCTCACCAATCTTTGTGCAGGTCCATGGGGAGGTTACAGACCCTGAGGTGGACATCTTCGACCGAGAGAAGGTGTTCATCCAACAGGTGCTCATCCCGCTGGTTGACCGCCTGCCTTCGCTGCGCATTGTTCTGGAGCACATCACGACCGAGAACGCCGTCAATTTCCTGCAGAGCTGTGCGCCAGGTTGGTGCTGTATCCCTCATCCTGGCAATTCGCAATCCAACACATCGCTGACTTATATCAGGGTGATACGTGAATATTGGCAAGTTGCTTGAGTTCAGGGCAAGGTCTTGTTACACAAGCCCAGCAAGGCTGCTCCACTAGTCAAGGCAGGCACACAGTGAGGGAAACTCAATATAGCCCTCGCCCGACCTGCAGGCTTATTGTTACAGGTCCATGGACTGTCAGATCTGCAGTCCATGCAGGAGCATGACGTTTCTGCCTGCTTTTCTCTCTTACAATAGAGCAGGTTGGAGCAACTGTGACCGCGCACCACCTTCTGCTTAGTCGCAACGCCCTCTTCCAGGGTGGCCTGCGACCACACCACTACTGCCTGCCCGTGCTCAAGCGCGAGAGCCACAGTCAGTCTCTTCTGCTAGCACCCTGCTTGCTCAGAGCTCGTAACATTTTCTACTGCAAGCTTGAAACAAACATGATGCACTCAAGATCATCACCTTGCTCCTCACCCTGTAATAGTCATTATTTTGGCATCCTGTTTGTCTTGCAGGACAGGCTGTGCTGAAAGCCGTTACTAGCGGCAGTAAGCAGTTCTTCCTGGGCACAGACAGCGCCCCTCATGAGAGGCTAACCAAGGAGGCTCCCTGCGGTTGCGCTGGGATATTCTCAGCTCATGCTGCCCTGCCGCTTTACGCGAGGGCCTTTGAGCAGGTCAGCCAAACCTAGCAGAATTTTGACTATGTACTCATCTTATGGTACACAATCAGGGATGTGCACGAGAACAACCGGCATTAGCTTGCATTGATCAATGACACAGAGACTAATGCTTAATCACCTCAGGTGCATGTGGTGCATATGACAGGACCTCACACATTGTTGTGGTTTCTCAGGAACATAATAATGATTCACATGTGCTGCTCCACCTCGTAGACAAGTAGCCTGCTGCACTCTTCTGATGCCAACAAAATTCTGTGGTACAGGAGGGTGCACTCGATAAGCTCGAGGCCTTTGCGAGTTTCAATGGCCCAGACTTTTATGGCCTGCCTAGAAACACTGAGACTGTAACACTCTCCAGGGCTCCGTGGAGAGTGCCTGCTTCTTATCCCTTGGGTGAAGGGACTGTGGTGCCATTTGCGGCTGGTGAGACCCTGGCCTGGGCTGTGACATGAAGGTTGAGGTATGTACAGCTGACAGTCAGCTCCAACACCAGAAAGTGGGGTTGCCCTTGTTTGAGTCCTCCAGGTAGGCTGACAGCGCGAGCAGATGAAAGATTCCATCCACTTCCATTGCAGAAGGATGAGCAGTGCTTGGAGGTTTAGCACTCTTGGAGGTTTAGCACTCCATAGTATAGAACAAGCTGCCTGATTACAGTGACAGAAGTATGCTGCCATGCATCACATTGTTCATCCTGGCAGCTCTGTCAAAGTCTAGGCTGTGCCCCTTACTCTGGCACTTGGGTAAGAAGCAGATGTAAAATGTATGGCAGTGGCTGTGAGAGGCCAGCCCGAAAACAGGGATGAAGCAGGGAGGAGGACCAGCGAGCAATGGTGATAGGGAGGCGAAGAAACGAATTGCCAGGTTGCGGATGTCCGACCAGAGCACAGACGGATGCGGCTGCTAATGATGTATCATTACTATTAGTCCATATATCCACAGAGCGGAGGGCTTGGTGGCGGCGAGCTCGAACTGCAAGTGGGGCTGTCGCAGGTCAAAGTTAGGGCTGCCGCTAGGGCAACTCCAAGGCCGCCGCCGCAGCCGCCGCCGCCGCCGCCGCCGCCGCCGTTGCCGCCGCCTCTTGGGGGGATCGCGGGCTCGTGGCGGCAGCCGGGCGCCTGTCGCTTAGAGGGGGGCTCGCCCTCGCTGCCGCAGTGGCGGCGCGGGTGTTGCGGGGCTTGTCGCCGCCCCGGGCCGAGCCGCCATGGCCGCCCACCAGCGCGGCCCCCGCTGAAGCCGCCGCCGCCGCCGCCGCCGCCGCCTCGTCGTTTCCGGCGAGGGGGCCTCGCTCCACGGCCGCCTCTCCGCGGCCTTCCCCAATGGGCTCCTGAGGCGGCCAAACGCGGCCTGCTCCCATTGCCGCAGCTCGTCTCAGGCCCCCTCATGGGTGTCGGGGGCTTCCTCGTCCGCCCCGTCGTGTGAGTGCCACGACGCCGCCACCGCCGCCGCCGCCGCCGCCCCCGCCGCCTTCACTGCTGCCTCCGATCCAGTCTCGCTTCAGCCGGTCTGAGCTCCGCTGCAGTATGTGGCTAATGAGCCGTTGCACGCTGTCAACTGGGGTCTCGCAGGATCCTGGCCAGCTTTGCGTACCCGTCGTACGCAAGCTTCAAGGCGGTGGAGTCCAAGAGCGTGGACGCCGCTGTGAACTGGCTCCTATACTGGATCGTCTTCGCGCTCTTCTCTGTCGTCGAGTACTTCTCGAGCTGGCTCCTCAACTGGTGAGAGCTTCCCTCCGTTGTTCGCCGTGACGTGCATGCTTGAGATGACGAGCATGCTTAAGTTGGCAAGCTCTGGCTGCAAACCCAGCTGGCTTTTCTGCTGACTGCCTTGTGCCGAGGATGCTGAGCACTGTCGCATTCACAGTATCTCATGGATCTCATGAAGACGTCACTGGGCTGTCAAGTGGACAAGACGAAGCAGATTCAGGTCTACAGAATTTAGCATTGGTCATGTGTCTACAAGACATTACTGTCATTTGTGCTGCAGGGACTTTTACAATGTCCTGAAGCTGGCCTTCATCCTCTGGCTGCAGCTGCCACAAACCAAGGTCCATAGCCTTCTACACACTCTGCTGCCAATGCCTATTTCTGACAAACGTGATGTCTCTTCGTGTTGTCATGGCATGCACTTGCACCGCATGTAGCAACTGAAGAAGCCTCATCATGCCTCCTCAGCTGCATGCCAGTTTCAAGAGCGCTCTTCATAGAAGAACAGATTGCCAATTCAACCATGCAAGTCATATGGCAGCAAGGTGTTGTTTCTTGCAATGGTTCCATGATGGCTGGCACACAATGTTGACTGCTGTGGCTGCTGGTTCTGTCGTGGCTGCAGGGGGCAACTGTGCTCTACACAAGGCTTGTGCAGCCGCAGCTGAAGCAGCATGAGGATCAGATCGACAGTGTGCTCGTGGAGGGGAGGCGCAAAGCCCTGCGCGTCCGTGATTGGGTGCATGTATGTCTTGGAGCCCCTGCCATGTCTTGCTCTACCTTGAAAAAGCATTCTTCGTGCTTCACTAGCTCAACTGTGGAGCTTGCCAATCTGCATAGCTCTCCGTGTCTTTCACCGTACCTGCACCGATACCAGATAATGCTGTTCCTAACCTTCATAAGGTCTATGCTTCTGACTGGTAATGGCCAGTGGCATAGCCTTCAGAATGTATTGGACTAGAGCTAATTGTATTGCTGTAGATGAATTTGTGTAGCTGCACTGACTACATTATATGGTTTTCTGTACCATGATCGTAACGACTCCAGTTCACAGGTGCAGCTCAGTCGCCATCCAGCCACTCTGGCCACTTCATCAACCGAGGAGGTGTGGGGGACAAGGTCCTGCAGGAGCTGGAGGAAGGGATCTCTGGTGAGAAGGGCGAGTAAGAGGACCTGCAATGCAAAAGCTGACTTGATGTGCACGTTTCAGTGGAAAGGTTATTGTGGGGGCCTGCTTGCCCTGCGGTTCCCTGACATATTCGAACATTCTATTGCTTGCTACACTGCATGCTATGCAGAATCAAGCATGGTCTACCCTGTTGGGCAAAACTTGCCTGTTTTGCCTGTTGGGCAAAACTTTGTGGGCATGTTACTTGGAGAGCTTCTACATCATCTATGAGTACATAGCGCGTGCATTGCCGCACATCTGATTGGCAAGCTACATCTAGATGTCCTTGAGATTCTCAAGTGAGGCTCGTGAAGCTCAGTGGCAATGACATCATGCAGTCAGGCCAGGACAGGGCCACTCCGAGGAGACTTGATAGGCAATTAGCATACTGGCTACAATATCGTTCTATCCTCGTCTAATCATGATTGAAAGGCGTCCATCATCAATAAAGTATGTTAAGTACGGGTGCGTACATGCAAGACGTCCTATTCGCACAATGTCATGCTCAGCGGACCAAATTGGCTTGGCTGCCTTCATGCTCAGTCCAATTGTAAAACATGGCAAGTTAATATCCCTAGTTGTGCTAAAGACAGTGAAGGCGCAAAATAGCTGCCACGATGAGTGCTGCTCTCTTATACAAGCCGCGAAGATATGCACACATTGCCTGTTAAGCCCCAAGACAACGCGCCATGACGATAGCTTGACGTGGGGCCGGGCGTGGCGGTCAGGAGCGGCAGGCCGGGAGGCAGGCCTGGCTTCACCACCAGCGTGGTGCAAGCAGCGTGCAAAACGTGATTTCAGCGATGGACGGCCAGAGCGGCTAATTACGAAGCCAAGCAGGGCAGCTGCTGCCGACTGGCTGCAGCTTGGGGATGGCAAATTTTTGTGTATTTGAAACAATCGAAAGCCAAAATGGCCAAGTACAAAGGCAAGCATATCCGATGACGTACATCACCCTCTGCAAATTGACCAGCTCAACGATGCCTGAATACCAGATGGCAACTTATAAGCCCTTCTGCCACCAATTAGAGCTCGCCCAGCTTTCTGGTGCAAAGCATGAGCCTGAGCACGCTTCAAACAGGCCGACACCCGACGTCGCAAGAACGACACATATGCAGCTGGCAAGCCCATCTCAGCCGGAAGCACCTCTGCGCGTCGTGCATAGCCTAGATTCTGAAGCAGAGTGTGGAATCGAGGACTAACAGCCAAAAAAGTCGACTGCAGCTGGCAGGTGCTGATCACAGTGTGGGTAGTCAAAGTCATGCTGCAGTTTTCTATGTTTTCAACTGCCCACTGCGTGGCCAGTGATGTGTGTCGATGCTGGAACACTTATAAGCCTCCGTGACAAAAAGATCAACCAAGGCCCGTGATCCTCCACCAGGTTGCACGCCCACAACATCCAAGGTGCGGCTATTACGACGTCCCTGGGCATCCGTGGTGATAGGCATGATATTGTTCACTTCCACGACCGCAAGGGAAATGGCGTCGCACATCAAGCCCGCCAGGGCATCGTGGAGGAGGTTGTGAGTGCCCACCACTTCCGGTCTAGCGGGGCATTGCGACGTGTGTAGCGAGCTCACCTCCCTCTGCATCACACTCATACTGGCGCACGCCAATCAGACAGTGAGGTGGGAGGCCGAGGAAGAGTTTAAGCAGCGTCCGAAAGGGCCTCGAGATGAAAAACGTGTGTACCAAGAGAGGGGGAGGCCATGTGTGGCCAAGTACAAAGGCAAGCACATTGACAAATGTACGTCACCTGCTGCTAAGCTGACCCGCTCAGTAACCACGAGTGAGCACATAGAGGTCGCTAACTGATGCTCGAATACCGGACAGCAATCGACAAGCCCTTGAACTTCCAGGCAAGGCCCGACCAGCTTTCTGATGCAACGCATGGGCCTGAGCTCGCTGCAGTCAAGCTGACACTCGACGTCGCAAAATTGACAGATAGGCTGCCGGCATACACCTCTGGGCTGGAAGCATATCCTCGCGTCATGCATATCCCGAATTGCTATATTCTCAAGTAGGGTATGGAAGCGAGGACCCAAGCAGCCGAAAGTGTCGATTGCGGCCGGGAGAAGGTGGTCGCTGCGGGGGTAGTCAGAGGAGTGTCGGAGCTTTCTCTGCTCAGCACCTCCCACTGCGTGGCCAGCGATGTATGTGGAAGCGGAACTCTTGTATGCCTCGGTTACCACCACATCCACCAAGGCTCGTGGGCCTCCGCCAGGTTTTACACCCACAATGTCCAGGGTGCGACGGTGATGGCGACCCTGGAAATCCGTGGTGATGGGCATTACATTGCTTACTTGCACAATGGCGCGGTAGCCGGCGTCGCAAATCAAGCCCGCCAGGGCGTCTCGTCGGAGATTGTGGACGCCCACCACCTCAGGGCCTGTGGGACACCGCAGCATGTGGGTGGCTAGGTCTCCGCCCTCCGCACGGAAGCCACACTCACACTGAGTTATTCCAATCAAGCAGGTCGGGGGCAGGCCCAGGAACAGCTGGAGAAGCGTCCGGAACACTTCAGGGCTGATTTTAAAAGCATTGTGGATTGCATGTGTGGTGAGCCAATCCGTTGCCCCAGGCGTTGCGAGCGATGTGACGGGGCACCCTGTCTGCCTAGCCTTTGGCTCCTTCATGAACACCTGTATGCATCTGGCTGGCAGTTTACAGCCGATTCTTTAGTATCAGCAGCCTCGTCACGCATTGCACTTGGAAAGGGAGGGGGAAGCTGGAGCGCCAGCTCTGCAGTCGCCACGTGGCAAAAGCTGCTGCGTCCGCCGGGCAAAACGGCCCGAAAATGTGTATTCAGTAAGATACTGCGTGTATGCAGTAAACAGATCAGAGTTATAGTAACATCGAGGAGTATACAGTGGTGGAGGGCTTGACTGGCCATTCTAGATGTGCGAGAGACGAGTCAGTAGTCGGGCCTTGCAATGTAGGCCAGCATAGGTTGGCAACGGCAAGGTCGTCTTGCTTCTGTGACATTTACCTGTAAGGTCACTGACTATCAAGGACAAGACAAATCCATAAGAATGACATACATATTAGCGGGAGGACCTCACGCACAATCGCTCGCACAACAAGGCCAACAAGCAAGCATCTCCGGCAAGCTACCATCTACCTACCTCAGAGAGACGTAGTTATGCATGAGGCTGCTGAGGCAGAACAAGAGGATGAAACGATTGTTAAGCAGATGTAATTCAAGAGCAGTACAGGCGACCGACGACTGCTCACTTCAGCATGAAGCTAAGGGAAGGCACGTGCTCTCGGTAGAGAATCAAGGCACATGTGGAAAAGATCAACGCACAATTGACTCCCCTTAACATTGTGGCTCAGAATGTTGGTGGCTCAGCATCTCGACCGTTGTTGGGCTAAAGTGCACCTGCTACGGAAGCACAATGCCTGCTCTGCAAGGGATGAACGCAAAGCTTTGCTCGCCATTTCCAAGCACGTCCACAACCATACGGGGCGTTTTAGAAGAAGTGCTCGCCCATAGAGAAGAGAGGCTGGCAAAGCCAGCCCAAAAAGAATGGACAATGAGAAAGAGGAGCCGAAAGAGGCCTTCAGCCCCGCTTTCAGCTCCGCTTGATTGACCCCAAGCTGCCTATCCGAGCTGTTGGCAGAACAATACACCTATCTGCTGATTCGTACAAGCCCACCGGATCTGACTGCAGTTAGCCACGGGCCACGCTTCGCCAGTCCGCCAGCGGGCCTGCTCGGACGTGCAGCGCGGCCGCAGACTGAGCATGGACGCCGCCAAGGCCGGCAAGCGTGGCAGCAGTGACGGCAGCAACGACAGTAAAAGCGCATTCAACCGCTATGTGCGTGCAGACATACGCGACTTTCGCCAAAAGAAGGAGATCGGCCGCGGCAGGTGCTGCAGCGCACGGCCTTCTCGTGGTTGCACGTGCCGTCGTGCAGTCAGTCTAAGTGTAACGACAATATGACAGCCTCCCCTGACTCCCATGGCTGGTGGCTAGTTGCCGCTCATGTAGCTCTTCATGTGGTAGTCAGCCTGCAGCATGTAGTGACGTCGTCGATCAGATGCTGCCACTGCGGCCGACGACACAGAGTATATTTCATAGCTCAAGCTGATCAGGTCACATTTGCGGCAGGAATGCCATCATCTACGCGGCGACCTGTGTGGCGACAGGCCAAAAGGTAGCGATCAAGGCGAACCTCAAGCAGTACTTGCAGGCCATTGATCTCCACCGAGTGAAGCGGGAGATAGCCGTCATCAAGTTGCTAAGGTATAAGGTTCATACCTTGGTACATTATGGCATACATGAGGACAACAATCACATCAGTCGTGCTTCGTACAGCGCTGTCATCCTTGTTGCTGCCAGCGCAGCTTGCAAATAGCGGACAGACCTGGAGTGCAGTCGCACGTGAGGTGTGCCATATGCAGGCACAACAACATCGTCAGATGGCTGGGCGACTTCGAGGATGACGTCTGCATCTACTTGGTACAAGAGCTGGCGGCAAGAGGGGATCTTTTTGATGAGCTCCATCACCGCTGCGCAGGGCACATGAGTGAAGCACGGGTCGTTCGGCAGGTGCTGCCTGCTTGTCTGTGTTGCTCGCCATCATCCCCTCCATGCTCTTCTGCTTATATGCAGAAGGTTTGCATCTACTTGTTTGTAACCTGCATGTGTGCTCTTGTGGTCGCTCTTTCCTCTTTATATGTATTACTGATCCTGCATATGCTGCCGTATCAGGCAATATACGGATGATATATGCGGCTCTATTGGTGTTGGCGCGTCCAGGTGGTGGTTCCCTTGATAAGTGCGCTGCAGCACATGCATGAGCGTGGCGTGATTCACAGGGATCTAAAGCCAGAAAATATTCTCGTCGCCGCTGACTCGCGTATCATGGTTAGCTACACTAACCAGCACATTGAGCATTGCTACAGTGAAAAAGTTTTGACCCCTTGAAAAGTATACAGATATCCCGGACGAGCTGCAAATCATGGAACCATGACATCAGGATTGATAACATTAAGGTAGCAGTTACCTGGTCCATTCAGGTGTGCGACTTCGGCTTGGCAATTAATACAAAAACAGAAAGACCAGCAAGCCGCCTCGGAACGCTTCAATATATGGCTCCAGAAGTCGTAACTCGCCCAGCAATCCGACCAAGCAACATGAACTTGGTAACTGCATATGATGAGAAGGTGGACATCTGGTAAGTCAAAGACTGTACATAAGATTTAGTATTTTACTTCGTATATGGCTAGTAGGGCCAGCATTACAGTGACCTGCTTGCACAACGATCTGTCGGTCTAGGTGCCCTTCTGTAGGACACATGTACCTGGATGCTCACTTCTCCTGCTAGATGATTGGCAATGGTGTGGCTATAAAGTCAGCTGTCGTTGTACCAACAGGGCCTGTGGTGTTCTTGTCTATGAACTTATTGTTGGCATTCCACCTTTTGAGAGCGAGCACGACGACATGACAAAGCAGCGCATTTGTCACATGGAGCTCCTTGTAGATGAGCTGCCATCCTACATGTCACAGAGCTGCAAAAGCTTCATCCAAGAGGTCAGCAAAACTTGCAACTCAGGCAGTCGCTTCCACATGAAGGTCAAATGCTTGAGTAGAAATAGCTCCTCCTTACCTACAAGCGTGCCTTGTGACGGTTGTGTAGGTGCTCCAGAAAGAGCCAGCACAGCGATTGACACTAGCCGGAATGAGGAAGCACACATTTGTATTAGAGCTTGCGCCACTGGACGGTGTGCGTGCCATCTCTAGGACCAAGGAGGGCATGGTCAAGAGGAAGCCTCATGTAGCAACGAGAGTCACGCCCCTGGTAACCAGGCACGACAAGCTCATGCTTTTCAGGAACTCTGTCATAGACAGACTCAGCCCTGGGCCTCGTCCCGGCAGCCCCAAGCAGCAGGTGGGCAATGCGAGCCCAGAGTCGATGCCTGAGCCACAGGAGGAGGCACGCATACCCCTCATCTTGCAAACTTCGCCTGAGGCGGCAGCAGTGGAACTTGGGGAGCCAGAGGAGGCGTCAATCATGGGCGCAGAGTCTGCAGACAATGCAGCGGGCCGAAGCAAGGGCAGGAAATCTTGGGGCTGGATCGCAAGGGTTTTGGCCAGCTTCAAGAAGTCAACAAGGAAGTCAAGACGTCCTCCAGTAATGTAAGCTGCCTGTGCTCAATGCCTACCTAGATTGTCTCTCCTGCAGACTGCTGCAATCTGCTCAGGCACCAGTGCTCTCCTTCGTGGAGAGAGAGAGCAGCTCAGCAGCCACGGGTATGTCTCTATACTAAACAAAAAAATGTGCACCAGCCTCTAGCACGGCCTTGCACATCACCTAAATTGCTACATACTGCAATCAAATAAGCCGAAGTTGTCAAGTCCTGCCGCAATGTCGGCATGAGCTTGACTTTAAAATCACAACCCCTCCTACATTCGGCCATTCTCAAGCTCTAAGTGGCTCAGTGCAGCATCTTCTGAGAAGGTGCATTGATTCTACTCTACCTCATCATCTCTTACTGATTGCACTGTCAATAAGTGGGGAGCAGTGGCACAGGCTACGCCCGCAGGCAAGGCAACCGCCGAGGTGGGTGGCCGGTGCTGCCAGGGCAGCCGTGCTATGTACAGTGGGCATGTCCTCGTCAAGCGGGAGTACGTCCACACAATCAAACTGCCTCAGAGCAGCCCTTGCCTGGTACTGCAGAGGTACGGAAGCAATAAATAATTTCAGACTCAGCACCAGCGACTTGTCAGAACAGGAAGCTAGCCTTCGTAGAACAGAAAAATTCGAGGCAGGCAAGCACCAGCAGCCGGCATGCACCTGCACATCACAGCAGGGGTCCTCCAGCAGCGCGTGGAGGTGGGCGTCCACGCCTGCGCCACGCATCAGCTCAACTCGGCGCTGAGCCCCGCAGCACTTGGGGTGGCTGAGATTGAGTGCGCAGAGCACCGCTGTTGCCCGTAATCCCGGGCACGTCGGATGGCATAGGAGCTGCGCTAGTGGGACCGGCGTGCCGCCCCCGCTGCCAGGGGCACCTCTTGAGGACGGTGGTAATGTGTCCGGCGAGCCCTGTAGCAGTAGCAGCAATACAGAGTCCTTTTGGTTGCAGCTGCCTGCCGCCACATTGCACAGCGCGCTGAGGGCCTGCCACGTCAACAATAAGAGATTAATCTCTTTACCATAAAGAAAACACGCTCAGGATTGCGTCAGTGTGTCACGGGACAGTTGGTTCAAGTACTTGAATAAATGTGACAGAGGAGCAGTAGGACGGCATATGGTCAGACTCCGCAGACAACCCAAAAGCAAAATACAGTAAGGCATCCTGCTCTGTGCAAACCTGGAGTGTTAGCTGCGGGCGGGAGTTTGAAGACAGATGGCAAGCGAGGGCGTCAAGCACTGCGCCGCCGTCCGCATGCCGCAAGATCTGGTCGGCATCCTCAAAGGCGCCGTGCGTGACATTGCGAACAATGCTGATCGCCCTCTCCTGCACCTCCGGGTCCAGCTCTGCTGGGCGCAGCAGAGGCTGGTCACACTTGAAGGCAGGAAATCCAGCTCTAGTGCTCTGCCTATCAATATGTAAGTACAAGGTCAAGGCCCCAACGCCATTGACCAACTACCAAGCAGTCGTCTCTGACTCAGTCAAAGGCTACTCGGCCTCAATGCTGACCTTGGAGAAGAGCCAGGAGGGCGCTGAAGCCAAGCTCAGCAAGGATGGCGGCTTTTGCGTGGGGCCCTGCAAGGTAGAGGGCGTTCTGGAGGCACAACAGGGCACTGAGCTGCAGTGCTCGATCGCTGCCCTTGCTCCTGGCAAGGGCGCAAAGTTGCGGCAGCGCACCACCATGCAGCAGCGCTGCCTTTGTCGGCGAAAAGTCCAGGACAATGTTGCAGAGAGCGGCCAGTGCAGAGGCCTGCAAGTCGGAGAGCAGATTGTTCACCAGAAGGCAAGCGAGCAAAACGGCGCCCACAAATAAGCTCAGTAGTTGGGCCTCAGATGACTATGGTTGGCCAGTGACCTTCACTACAGGATAGACTCACATCACGCTGTCAGGTGCAGTCCAGCCCTAGCAAAAGGAATGAAATGTCACTCACTCACTAGCTCATAGTTGGCCCCAACATTGAATTCACCGTGCTGGACCCTCACATGACAGCAAGGACAAGCCAGGGGCACAGCGCCTCAATCGTGTGACCAACCTGGACAGCGTGGGAGTGGTCGTTAAGGAGCTTCACAAGCGCAGCAAATATATGTCCGCTGGAAATGGCCTGGTGCAAATTCTGCACACATAGCAACTCAATAGACAGTGTGAGTTGAAGTGTGACCTTGTGTTTGCTGACACCTGAAGCACGCCCGGTGCCTGCGACTGGGTGCGTGGGGGGTATAGTTGCAGATACAAGCTATGGTTTTATAGAATCTTGACAGAGAAGCCAAGTCATCTAAAAATTGACAGGAGAGCCCAGTAGTCCACCCGGAGTGAGCGGAAGAGGCTCTGGAGGCAAGCGCAGGCAGCAGCACGCACGCCTGGCGCGCCGTGCTCCAGCCCTGCCAAGACGGGCGCCAGTGCCGGCGACCCCGGACCCGCCAAGAAGTCACTTGCCCGCGGGCCAGGCCCTCCATGGCGTGCCACTGTCGCCGCCTTTGCAGAGGCGGACGGTGGCTGCAGCCGATCGCCTCCCTCCACCATCTTGAAGTCAAGCAGCTGGCGGCGGGCGTGCTCCTTGGTGGCGCACAGCGCGGCGAGCGCAGCCAGGATGTTCTCGCGCTGCCGCGCTGGAGCTGCCGGCGGCAGCGAGCAGAGGCAGGCGGCGAGCTCGGGCACGGCTCCAGCAGCCACCGCCGCAGCCTGCATCGCCTCGCTGCGCGACGCCCAGGCGGCAAGCAGGGCAGGTGCCTCCTTGCCCACGGGCCCAGGCTCGTCAAGCAGCTGGAGCACGGCAGCCACGAGGCGCGCCGGCGCCTCAGCAGCTGTGGCCACCGTGCCACAGCTGCTGGTGACTGTGGCGCCGGCGTGCCACACGTTGGCCAGCACCATGCAGGCCAGCAGGCGCGTTGTCGACATGGAGTGCTTGGCCAGGGCGACGACGCCCTCCACCACACGGCCCTGGTCAAGCCCTGCAGGTGTTGATTGCAGCGCAACAAGCAACAGCGGGTCATGTGCAAATTTTTGGTCAACGCACAGGCAATGCCATGGCAGTGGCAGCAGTGCGGCCCTCACTGGTGAGAGCAAGCGCCTGCTCGTCGTTGTCGGCAGTGAGCGCGGCAAGGGCGTCGAGGGCCGCGTCGCGGTGGCGGGACGACGGCGAGCCGAGGAGGCGCGCGAGGGCGGGCAGGCCGCCGGCG
>WELB01000167.1:287319-307085 GCA_009602725.1 Spirogloea muscicola | reverse complement strand
GGGGGGGGTGGGGGCGACGAGGGAAGGGGGGCTCGCCCATTGGGAGAAAGGCGCGCGGGGCGCATGAAATGAAAAGGGAGGCCAATTCAAGCCAATACACAGTTCAAGCAGAGGCGAGTGCAAACTAAACAAGGCTACATAATATAGAATTGAAAGGAAATGCGGCTGCTGATATCAGAAAATCGGCTTTGTTGAGGAGGAGGGCGCGGGGGGCGTGTCGTGGCCGAGTCCAGAAGGCAAGCACGTCGGCAGATGTGCGCCGCGGGGTGGCGAAGGCCCCGCGCGGCCGCACTGCCGTGCTCGGGAAGCGAGGGCGGCGCGCCGTCTCGCGCCTCCTCCGCAGCTCCGCAGCTCGCCAACGCAGGTGTTTCGCATGCGCCGCTGAGAAAGTAAGTGCTCGCCCATAGGGAAGAAGTGGCACTCCCAATGGGGGCAAGGGCTGTGAAAAAGAAGAAGTGGCTCTCCCAATGGGGGCAAGGGCTGTGAGAAGCCAGCCCGAAAAGAATTGACAAGGTTCGAAGGGGCCAAACTACGAGCTAAGCAGCGACTGCGGGGCCTGAAGATGCTATGTCAGAACGGGGGAGGATGGACCACTCAGTAGCTACGAGTGAGGAAGCCTCAAATCCGACACACTAGCTGCCCGAAAACTCTCCCCCTGACGAAAGCCAGAGGCTGCAGCGAGAGCACGGCCAGCACGCAGATGCAAGGCGTGGGCCATGGACCGCTGAAGGGAGATTGACACACGCATGCGATAGACTTGGGCCCACGAGCCAGCGGCATTGAAGTCAGCCGGCTCACCTCGCTTGCTGGACACAGCGCGCCGCGCAAGCCTGGCCACCAGGTCGAGCCGCTGGGACCCGAGAGCCCCGTGCACATCCACGGCCAGGGATACGAACTAGTCCCCAGCCGGGTGGTCTGCGTGTTTGGCCGCCTTGCAGCGAGCGGCGTTCGCCGCTGCATGGCCAGCCCTCGAGGCAGAAAGCCCGAAATTGGCGCGATCCACCACATCGGTGGTGATTACATCGGCGATGACGCGCGGGCCAAGCCCATAAAGAATAAGCAATGCGAGTGCGGCGAGCGCTGCTCTGACGCGGCGTCTTTGGCGGCCCATATGCTCCGGTGCGCACGGGGAGAGGAGCGGACCGGCACCCACGACTTGCTACGCAATGCCATGTTTGGCATATTCGTGGAGGCCGGTTACACTGGTAACACTGTGGCGCTCGAGAATACCAGCATCATGCCTCCGACAGCTGGGGCGGCTGGCCGCCTCCACACCCGGCGCGCCGATCTCGTCGCCAGCGCGCTCGGCGGGGGACCTCGGCTCATTGCCGACGTCGTCACGACGGACTCTTTTGATTCCAGGAGCGCCAAACGCTCGGCGGAGGAGGCGGGCTACGCAGTCCGCCAAGCGGCAGGCGCAAGGGATCGGAAATACTCGGATCACCCGGTGGGAGACGATTTTGTCCCACTCGCCGTCGGGACGTGCACGGCGCCTTCGGCGCACAATGGCTTGACCTGCTTCACCGCCTTGCGCGGCGAGCAGCGGCCCGCCGCCACGGGCAGCAGGGCGAGCAGCCTGGCTTCAATGTCGCCGGGTCCCTCGCCCAGGTCTTTCGGATGCGCCTGGCCATCTCTTTGCAGCGGTCCCTTGCTTTCGGGGTCCACTTGCGCGCAGGCCGCGCTCTGGCGGCGACCTCCGGCTTCCGACAGGGCGACGTCCTTCCGCTTGCTAGCTATTCAGACTTGCATCTACTGACTAGAGGTTACTGAGAGTCCGCTTGCTGCTGTCTCAGTCCTTAGCACTCCGGCTCCTTCAGACCTTGTCCATTCCTTTGGGCTGGCCTCTCCCAGCCACCAGTCAATCCCAGCCACCAGTTAATGGCCGCGCTTGCTTCCTCTGAATAAACCAGGTCCAAAGGGCCGACAGGTCCCAGAACCACACGGCTATGCAAGAGACTACAGCGAAGGGGAGCTTAGTAAGCCCGAGTCAGCAGCAGCAAGTCGGAGTAACTTGCAGCTGGAAAAAGAGGCACCCCGACAGGCTCCAGAAGCAGCAGCCATGGCACGGCCTGCCCGCAAGTGCACTGTGTGACCCTGGACCGTTGAAAGGATGTGGATAGCCGCATACGGAAGAGCTCACTTTCTCTTTTCACAGCCCTCACCCCCTTTGGAAGAGCTTATATCTTTGCTCTGGCTTCTGTCTGAGGTGTGTTGGCTTGATCTTCTTTGATATTGTAGCGGGCAAAACTTGACGGTAAGAGTCAAGACACTGTATCCGTAATCATAACAGTAAGTGTCAGCCGAGCCGACAGCCACCTCTATATAGGTGGGCCTGCAGGCATAATCCGTGGCCTGTGTGGCCGCGCAGCTTTTGTGCTGGTGGGTTGCTAGCGCGTTTCAATATTGAGCACCGAGTGGCAATTTCAGTCGCTGTGGGCTTTAGTGCTTTTCTCTGAGTCGCCTGTCCATATCCCTCCAGCGGTCCATGGCCCACTCCTTGCAACTGAGTCGCTGGCTGTGCTCTAGCTGCAGCCTCTGGCTTTCGTCAATGGGGTTGCAAACCGACGGCTAGTCTATCTGACTTGCGGCTACTAGTGGAAATAGTAGGTGAATATCCTGGATGGTCCGTGCTTAATCCCGTCTTTCATCACGTTTTTGCCCCATCGGACCTCATTTACTTGGGCGAAAAACTCTTCCAGTAGAGGGCGATGGCTGTGATCGGCCAGCCCAGGGAAACGATCGCACAGATTTTGGAGGGGCCAGAAGAGCGCTGAAGCACGCAGCGACCTAAGTGGAAACTGGGAGCTCAACATCCCCTGTGGAGCAGCCGCAGGTTGGAGAAACTAGTCTCCGGGTAGTCTTTGGGGCTGGCTGTTCAGGGCGACGCTTGTCCGCCCTCTAGTTGTTCAGACTTGCACATGCTGACTAGAGGTTAGTGAGCGCCCACTTGCTGACGTCTTAGAGACTACTATCCTGCTTTTCTCTCTATGGGCGAGCACTTTCTTTTGGTGCCATTCGGCCCTCTCAGACCTTGTCCGAACTTTCGGGCTGGCCCTTGCCTCCATTGCTGCCGTCTTAGCACTCACTACCTTGCTTTCTGCGCCATCCGGCTCCTTCAGACCTTGTCCATTGAAGAACGTGCTCGCCAATAGAGAAGAGGAGCTGGCAAAGTCAGCCGCGGGTACTGAGCTTCCCTCTGCATCGTCGTGTGTTTTGTAGTGAAGTCCATTCCTTTGGGCTGGCCTCTGCCAGCCACCAGTCGATGTGGACGACGCGCGTTCCTCCCATCGGGAGAGCCACTTGCGTGCAGAGTGGCCGTGCATCACCGGCTTCCAAGCATGGTCCGCCCGGCGACGACGGCCCTACTGGGCCTGCCCGCGGGGCGACGGCTGCTTCGCGTCCGGCCTCGGTCGGGCTTCCGCGGGGCGGCCCAGGCGCCGTCTCGCGGGGGCCATGTGCGCGGCACAGGCGCCCGGGGATCCACCCGTCCCCCCCCNGCCCCTCCTCCGACGCCCTCACCCGCTCCGCCTCCGCCTCCGCCTCGCCGCTGCCGCTCCACCCCGACGCAACCAGGCGCTTCCCCGGCGGCGACCTCTACTCCGGCGCCTGGGCCGGTGCGCACGCTCCTGCCCCCTGCCGGCCCCGCCCACCTCCGCCGGGGCGTGCTCGCGCACCGGCGCGGCTCGGGTGGTCGCCGTGCCGCCCCCTCCGATCCCCCCACTGCAGACAGGGCACGCTCATGTGCCCAAACCTGCCCGCTCCTGGCTGGCGCCTTCCCGGCACTTCCCCCTCGTTGACTTGAGAGCTCGGACAAGTGGGCCTCCCGCGCCGGGCGTCGTCCGCCGTATTGTCATTCGAGCAATCTCACGGCGGCAGCGCTGTGGGTGGTGCGGTTTCTCCTGGGCGCTGCAGGCGGTTTGCCGCATGGGTCTGGCAAGTACACCTGGGCGGACGGCTGCAGGTACACAGCTACCCTGCCGCCTCGCCAGACCTTCGAGGCATGTCTGTGGCAATCTGGGACAAGCGAAGCACGGGCTGCTCGCACTGGGGACTCCACTGACCAGCAGCATTTTGCGGCAATGCGGAGCACAAGCCGTCCTCCTGCCTGGAAGGACCCCTTCTGACTGATCTCCAAGGCAGCTTGGAGATCCATCCCCGTCTGGAGCTGCCGCGCCCTCACAGAGAAAGGTCACGGTTGAGCCGCGCAATGTTGGCATGCATCGGCCTGGCGTGCTGACACGGCTGCGCTGGGTGGCGGGTGGTGCCAGCTACGATGGCGAATGGGTCAAGGGCGTCAAGCACGGGCAGGGAGATTTCACGTGGCCGTCCCAGGCTTGCTACAAGGGGGAGTGGGAAGAGGGCCACATGCAGGTGTGCAACGGGCTCATGCCGTCGCCTGACAAGGCAACTGGTCTGCGATGTGCAAGCGACGTCTGCCTGGGCCGGCAGCAGCTACTTAGTCCATCATGATCAACAAGCAACCAATGGAGGCAGGCCCCATGCTGTACAGCATCAAAGACACCTGTATCAGAATACCAGAATGGGGAGGTTCGCTTGAGCTTCCAGCGGTGTCCCAAGGAAGGCTGCCAGGGCTTTGGCCATGCACCAAGCAGTGCAGGCAATCCGGCTGCTCGGCATCCAGAGGGCTTCCTCTCGGGGTGCCCGTCATTGAGCCTTCCCTTACTTCTTGCAGGGCGTGGGCACTTATTGGGGCACCGACGGAACATTTTACACGGGCAATTGGGCAGCCTGCCTCAAGCACGGCCTGGGCAAGAAGCGGTGACTTCCGTCCTGCTACTATCATCAGTGTGTTGCAGCTGGTCAGAGGGTATCGAGCTCTTCATTGCATCCAGTATGCAGCAGCGATGGCACCACTGTGCACTCTTAGGGTTTAAAAGGTGCCCAGTCAGAATCAGGTGCGCTCCGTGCTTGATGGCTGACGCTGCGCTCGAGCATGCTGCCTTCAGGTACCCAAATGGTGACCTATATGAGGGGTTTTGGTACCGAGGCCTTCCCGAAGGCATCGGCCGGTATGTCTGGGAGGCTGGGGACGAGTACAAAGGCGAATGGCGGGGAGGTGTCATGTGCGGGCGGGGCACATTCACCTGGGTGAACAATGACAGGTGGGCTCGCCATATCATGCAGCTCACCACAACCTTGCCGCGTACTCCTTTTCTAGCCTGTGGCCTGCTTTGTAGCAGGTCGCTGTGAGGCCGGCCGTGGCTGGGACTTTGTGCAAGGGCTTGTCTTCCAGAAGCTACTGTCGGCCGTATAAGGGTTGCGCTTGCAGCAATGCGCTTGCAGCACCTTTTGGCATGGGGGCTGAAAGGTGCTGAGACAGCCTGGACTTCAAGCCACTGCGGCGACCAGCTTCCGAGGATCCCAATCAAGTGCACCTCCACGTGCTGCCTGCAGCTTTGAAGGGGACTGGGAGAATGGCTCGAAGCATGGGCAGGGCATCTTCACGTGGGCGGATGGAGCTGCATATGAGGGCAGCTGGAGCCAAGGTCTCAAGGACGGCAAGGGCATCTACTACCCGTCTGGGAGCAAGCGATCCCCTTCCACCATGGGTCTCTCGTTCTCCACTGTCGTCCCATCGCAAGCCAAACGACGGGAGAGAAATGGCATGATATCCAAGTCAGAATTTGCCGTGTACGTGGTTCTTTTGCCCCTGCCTGTTTGACTTTCTACGCCTCTGCACACACACCGCCCCAACCTGAAGGCTTGCTTCTGCTCAGGCTTGACGCTTTACGCGCAAGTTGCTTCCCAGCGGGTGGACGTATGTATAATGCTGAAGCGCCTGCCTGTATTGCCATTTCAGTCCTGGGATAGCCTCTCAAACACGACTGGGTAACTGCAGGCGCTTTGCAGATGCAGTCAGTGTTCCTGCAATGCACCTCAACAATGCTGCCAGTTCCTGGAAGGAGGCCACTCCTTACGAGCCTCCGCTTGGCAGGAAAATGAATGGCAAGTCACCGTCTTCACGAGGCTTCAGTGACAGGGACATGCAATACTTGCCTGGATCTCCTCACAGGTCCTCAGCTACCTTACAGCTCCCCCTTGACAATAACCGTTGGAACATCATCTTGGACATGAGCAACTTACTGAGACCGCCTGTCGATTTTAGAAGTGCTGCCTACTTTGGGGTGTTTTGCAAGTCAACTATGAGCCCAAAGCTTCTGCCACTGCAAGCGCAGGAGGGGGCTTTACATGAGTCCACCGAAGTTCTGACATACTGCACTCTGCCGTACTTGTGCTGGCAACTGCGTGGTCTTTGCAGTGAGTCCTGGTCCGATGGCATCTTGCGACGGATAGACTCGGCTTCCCCATCCAGCGCTGGTCACAGCACTGGCCCGTCAAGGATTGGGCAGTACATGGCTCTCGCCTTTCCGGACGGGCTCTCACGAGAGCGCCTCTATGTTCCTGGCATCCACTCCGAGGTTGCAAAGAAGCCTCCAAGGAGCCCCGCGTCAGTCCCATCAGTCCGCAGCGGCAGTGAGACTCAAGCACTGACGCACCCAGCGACTGTGAGTGCTGACGAACAGGCTTCTGCCAGCAGTGGGATAGATGAGGGTGAGCCATCTCACGATGCCTACGGAAAGGCAGTGCACCTGCTCCACCATAACGGGCAGCACCTGGTAAACAGTGACAAGACCAGGTTGACGGGCCCAGATGACATTCATCTAGGAGGCGAGGCAGCCAGTGAGAGAAGGGCGACCGGCACAAGGGCAGAAATGGTTGACATTTCCTTGCCGGCCAGGACTGGAGCTCAAGGGAGCAAGATCAAGGAAGGATCCTCGTCAAGCTCTGTCGTAGGGAACAGGAGTCAGCTCATTCAGCAATCAGTCATGCATGCAGGCAATGGTACTACTTCTTCCGAGCCAGCAGGAGCACCCTTCGCTAGCTCGGCAAGGCCGCAGGAAACTGGAGGTAGGATTGCACCATTGCAGGAGGCATCTGCCAGCCGACCGTGGTCACCAGCAGAGATGCCCTTCTCAAGTGGCTCGCAGTATGAAGCCTCTTCTCCACCATTCGGGGCTGGCGTGCATGCCAGTCAGCAGGCGCGCTCTGATCTCTCAGATACACTTACACTTGGTGATCGGTTGCACATAAGTGTGCCCGAGAGTGACTCACTTGAGGAAAGGCAAGCTGCAAAGAGGTCCGCAAGTGAGCCAATGGCAGCAGTGGTGCGCTCACAGACCTTCGCTGGTGGCACTTTGCAATCAGCAGTCGGCCCTCTAAAACGGCACGCATCGCAGACATCCAGCAACGCCCCAGGTGATGCTTTGCGATAAGCTCTTCTCTGGCTACCATTGTGTGAATGGTCACGAGATGGCAATTTTCCGTGCAAGACTACTCTATCTGATCCGCACACAGGTGCGAGAGTAGTAGAGTACGTAGAGGGCTTCAGGATTTAAGCTTCGGGTCTGAGATCATGGTGTACGGTTGTCGTTTGAGCTGCCAGGCGGCATCAGCTGTGCCTTGCTTCATTGGCTGTCTGTTGAAATCACCCAGCCAACTAGTCATGCACCTCTCCTGCTGACCTCCCAAGCTACTGTGCTCTCACGACTATCAGCCTGACCCTTGTGCAGATGTCTATGCGGAGAAATTTGTGGGGCCACTATTTGTCGGTCCTCTTTTTGCCGGTACTTTTGCAACATCTGCTGCAGTGCCATCTCCAAGAGCGATTGTGCAGAGGGAATACGTCCAAGGTGTACTTGTCAGTGAGGGTGTCAAAGACAGTGGCAAGGCGTCGTCAAAGAGACGTGGCCTGCGCCGCAGCAATCGAGACCTGAAGCGGCCAGGCGAGACCATATACAAGGGTCATCGCAGCTACGACCTCATGCTCAACCTCCAGCTTGGCATCCGGTCAGCCCTTCTGAAGTGGCACCATCTGCTTTTTCGTAGGGGCGGATTGGCCTTTCTGACTGACTGCTTGGTGCCAGGCTTGACTTTTGCATACCCCAGTCTTACATCAGCGATCCTTCGCCAGCTTGACCTGCCTGACATGTCATAGGTCCGTGGCTGAGCAGTCTGTTGAGAATGCACACAGGCGGCAGCTGTCAGTAGTGAAAGAAATGACTGCCTTTGGCCTTCTTCTGAAGGTCAGACTTGGCGACATGCAGGTACACAGTCGGGCGTATTTCAATAGCAAAGCCCACCTTGGGACCCAAGTATTTCAAGACGCTTGCAGATGTGACGGTGCGATTTCCACGGAGAGGTTGTGCAAAGACCCCGCCGCACACTTCTCCTGATTTTGTCTGGAAGGACTACGCTCCATCGGTGTTCAGGTGAGCCGCACGCAGGCTGCGCGCGTGCTGCCGCTGCAGTGGAGCACCTCAGATTCTTCACGGTTGTAAGTCTGATGACTGATGTGATGCTTTTTGTTGTGGCAGGTAGAAGATAGTCTGCTCTTCATCTTCAGGAACCTTAAGCGACTCCTAGTGCGGCACCTGACTATCTCATAGAGGGGTCCTTGAAGGCCTTCAGTGCCTCTAAGTTCTTGCTCAGATCTGTGTTCCTCACCGTTCTCTCGCTTGTCTTCACAGGCAACTGAGGGAAGCTTTCCAGATCGATGCCTCAGATTACATGCTCTCAATCTGCGGAGGGGATGCACTCAGAGAGCTGTCCTCACCTGGAAAGTCCGGTTCTATATTTTACCTTTCACAGGATGACCGCTTCATAATAAAAACAATGCGGAGGGCAGAGGTCAAGGTAGGAGCTCCCTCTCGCCAGTTTGCCTCTATTCTTTGTACATTGTGCAGGTACACTGGCAACCTCACCATGTATATACTCGAGATGATCTGGTACTACTGTATAAGATATGCACACTGCACATTCTTTGTGACAGCACCATCCATGCCGTTGACGCGGTGCTTGTAGGTGCTTCTGGCCATGCTGGATGCCTACTGTCAGCATGTTCGTCAATACAAAGACACGCTTCTAACTAAGTTCTGTGGGCTTCATCAAGTCAAACCTCGAGGAGGCCGCAAGGTGTCGGCCTTCATTTTGACTTCACTTGTAGTTGCTCTGCAAGTAGGATGGCGAGCACAGTGTGATTGTCCTTGTCAATGCAGGAGAAGTGTGGACCTTTCTAACAACTGAAATTAGTCTGAGGCAATTGTTCCCATGCTTGTTAGGTGCGCTTTGTTGTGATGGTCAACCTTTTTGTGTCGGACCTTCGGGTGCACCGACGCTTTGATCTGAAGGGCTCTTCGCAAGGACGTTCAACAAACAAGATCGAAATTGATGAGACAACGACACTGAAAGACTTGGACCTTGACCTTGAATTCCACCTCCATGGAAGCTGGCGTGAGCCACTTCTTAGGTGGGTATTGTCAATGTGATGCCCAGGCCGGAGACAAGCTTTTTTAGCTATTGCGGCTCGGTGAATCGTGATAAGCAGTCGTGGCTGATGGGGAAGGGGATGTCACCGAGTGTGCAGGCAGATAGAGCGGGACTGCAAGTTCCTAGAGCAGCAGTGCATCATGGACTACAGCCTGCTGCTTGGGGTACACTTCAAGGCTACAAACACGCCAGCACCTCTTCTAGCTGCTGCGGAGGCTCCACCACCTCAGTTGGCCGACAACCAGAAGCCTGCCACCAGCTCCACGCAGGGGCCTCTCACTCTCAGCAATGGGAGTATGGACGGTACGCACTGGACGTGCCATGATGTGAATCGCATAGGCATCGCCTCGACACTTGGCTGTCTGACTACCTTGTGAGGTGGTCTGCTTGGAGCACATTATGTGTTTCCGTGGTTTGCTTTAGTTTCCTCTGTCAAAGAGATATGCATGTGCTACTTTTGTTCTTTTGCAGAATCTGCTGTTGGCAGTTGTCTTAGTGTCTTGTTAGTTAGTCAGCAAAAGCAGTATGGTAAACCGTTTTGCTTTTAACACAACCATAGTCGTGTCCTTGCAAGCGAGCAGAAACTTTGTCAACCTCAGCTTCCGTGCAGGCCACATTGAGTGCCTCAAAACCAGCAATAGCAGCTCTGGCGGGAGTGCCTGTTCCTGGACAAAGCACAAGTTCGCAGGTAGAACTGAAACCCTCGACTTTGGCAATGTGTGCCAAGTGAACAGAGTCAAAGCCTGTGCCTAAGCCAGGTTGCTCTTTCTTGTATGGAGGACTCCTTCATGACCCTTGGAGGACTCATTAGCCTGCCCGTCAACTCCTCCTGTTTTCAAGGTGTTGGGCATCCACAACAAGGTTGTGCAGCCGGCACAGTCAAGCCCCAGCAAGAGGACCTTGCAGCACTCCGGCTCTGCCCAGGGGCGAGTGATGCAGCTGGGCCAGCATCTGGGAGCTACGGCGATGCGCTTGGACAGCCGGAGTGGTCTCCCGTTCTCTGATGCCAAGCTTGCAGAGGCCTACGAAGTTGTGCTCTACTTTGGCATCATTGACATCCTGCAGGTACGCTGTCATGGCCCTTGAAAACGCCTCAAATCTCCACTTCATTGTACCAACTGTCCTCCATGCTGAGACCATGCTCAAAGATTGTGGGGCACCATGAAGTCACTGGAGCTGACCAGATCTGGTAAGACTGTCCCGGAACAACTCACATATCCCCTGATTGCCCGTGGACCGTGACCAGTGTCGCTCCACCTGCTCTGTGTAAGAGATGGACACGACGAGGTACAACTCCACTCAGCTTCTTCATGGTTTGAGCAAATGATGCAGGAGTACAACATTCCTAAGAAGGTTGAGCATACTGTCAAGTCCATGCAGTACGATGCCAAGTCAATATCAGCTGTGGAGCCTGGCCTGTATGCGAGGCGCTTCAAGGATTTCATTGCCATCACCTTCCCAGATCCATCAGCACCTTTGCGACAAAGAGCCCAAGAAGATGCCCCTTGACGGAAGCGCGCTTGTGCCTCGCAAAGAAGCATCTGCTCTACAGTGGGCATGAATGCTCAGAGGCGTCGGTCTTGTGGTGATGGATGAACAACTACAATTTACTACAGGGTGAGGTGAAGCTTCTTACGTCATCAACTTTGCCTGCCTCAATGGCGAGGTAAGCTTCTCAAGAGATAAGTCGGACAAGGATCTGGTGGTGCACTTAGGGACAATATGACCAAGCTCACTGTTCTTCATGACATCTCGTTGTTTGTCAACCTTCGAGTTGCATCCTTGTTGAGAGGGGCAGATGCTGACATACAGGATAGTAACTGATCAGATTTCCGGTCGTTTCGGTAGAATCTGATATGCAGCAATTTGTCTCCGACAGCAACTTCTCCTGAGGGTCTCGAGCACCTCAATCGACATACCTTGTCACCTTGATCTTGTTCTCACAAGTGTGGGGAGGTGAATGACAGCCTTCAGCAAGTAGCGCTACCTGCCAGGTATGGTGACAAATTAGGTCGACATTGAGCTTATGTTATCAATGGCATGTTGACATGATGTGGTTAATCAACTTTTACAGCTCTACCCTAGGTTCTAACACATGGCACTCGTAGATTTTTCCCACCTCCTCCCACCACTTCTGGACTTTCCACAAAAGCGCCATGTCACCTTCCTGAATATCTGACCCTAACTTACAATTCTAAGAGGCCCAGCTATGCACCCCAATAAGAGCATGTACATGTTACATACATATCAAAACCGGTAGACTTGTCTTGCATCGTCATGGGCACAGTCAGGAGATACAATGCAGCAGTCAAAGATAGATACCTCAGGTAGTGATAGCGTGCAGGTGTTGTGGATCTTGTGAAACTGGTCGAAGCCAAACATAGGTCATGAGGAGCTTTGAAGACATCAAGGGATGTGCAGCTTCCCTGCTTAATCACTTCCTACTTGTCCGAGCAGGTTTGCCCCTTCTAGGATGGATTGTGTCGGCGTACACGCCACTGTCCATTCTTGGTGGCCTTGGCTTCTTTCTGTCCGTGCTCCTGAGGAAGAGCCTCGTGGAGATGAAGCTCGTTCTCATCCAAGTTAAGCAGGCACTTAATGGCTGCGAGGCAATAAGAGTCCCTCAGACATTGCAGACTTCATTTACCATTTAGCATTACTGTTCTGTTGTTCTCTAGCTTTGATGCTACACAAACTACTGATCGGATATTCATAGTAACGGCCCTGAAGGTGACTTCCATGGGGATTGACAATTGGTGACACCTTCCTTCTTGTTCCACTATTGACAAGCGGCTAACATGGGCAAAAGGCATCATGCTGAGCTGGAGTACGTGTAGGCTGCTTCTCAATGCTCGTCAGTGTGGAACTTGTGTTTTTCTAACCAAAAGCCCCTCAAAGGTCCGGCCTCTCATCAGAAACATGCTTGTCTCTGTAGAGTGTATCACCAACAAAAGGTAACTCGTCAGTGTATAGTACAGGAGGGAAGCTTACGCTTTGCTGTGGAGCACATGACTTTGGCTCTCCTAGGCCAATGAATGGATCCATGCTCACAAACTCCCACGTCTGTCGCCCCACGTCTTGTCCAGCACAAATGTTCGTCGCTGCAACTTTGCCCTTGTCCTCAGGGCAAGGTTTTGCCGGATGGGTCCTAGATAGCCAATCTAAACTGACAGGGAATCTTATAGATGTGTAATAGGAGCTGCAAGGAGAAGGCAATAATGCCGAGAAACTTTGTCCTGGTGGCCTCTTGATTAATGGCGTCTGCATATTCCGTGTTGGGTGTCAGCGACAAAAAAGAGGCGCAAGTGGTCGCTTGGCGGGTCCTTGCAAGTCCCTCAGCTTGCCCAGCATTCTCCCGAGCTGCCCATCTGTGACAAATTACCACATCCACCGTGACCAAGAGGTTTTGCTGACCCCAGAGTTGCTATGCCAGTTTGAGCCTCGGAGCTTTGGGGCCAGGGAAAGCGCTGAAGCACACAGGGAAGCAAGCAGCTACGGAACACTCAGTAAACCCCTGTCAAGCAGCCGCAGGTCGGAGAAACTGGTCCCCTGGTAGCGGGTTCCCTGGCCAGGGCCAGAGGCTGTAGCTAAGGCACGACCGAAACCCGCGTTCGCCGCCAGCGCCCCTGGGGACTGCTCAAGCGGCTGCTGATATTAAAAAGCGGCTGTGAAAGCCAGCCAGATGCATACAGGTGTTCATGACGGAGCCACAGGCTAGACAGCCAGGGCGCTCTTAGTAACCCCGTGTCAGCAGTAGGAAGTCAGATGAGCTGAGGGGAGGAAGAGCAACCCCGCTGCGCAAGCCAGAGGCTGCTGCAAGGGCACGACCAGCGCGGCGATGCAAAGCAAGCGCTTGGGAACGCTGTAGCGACATAGACAAACGCATACGGTAGCAGGACACAAGACCCAAAGGCACCGAGCCACCGGGAAGGGTTGCACCCTGTTCCCGGCGCCGCTGGTCAGCTTGAGATGCCAGCAGCGAAAGTAACGAGGACCACCGACCCCCGTAACACCCATGGATGTCCATGGCCAGGGGGTAAAAGGTATCACCCGCCGGGTGGTCCTTGTACTTGTGCAACTTCTTCTGTTCGGCCACCTTCACGGCATAGCCGGTCTCAGAAGTTACGGGGCCCTTCGTCCGGAAGCTGTCGGTTAGGACAACGTCCATGAGAAGCCGCTTGCCACCTCCCAGGGGGACGCCGACCAGATCGACACGCCTCGTCCGAGGGACCCCGTTGCGGAGCTGGACGGGCATCACCCCGGTGCTCTCCAACGCCACTTGATATCCCGCCTCCTTGACGATGCCATACATGGCGTCACGTAGGAGGTTGTGGGAGCCCGTGCGCTCACTGCCTTTGGCACACCTGAGCATGTGGTCACCCATGAGCACTGCATCATGCTCAATAAGCCCACATTCACATTGGGTCACCCCTGCCAAGCACAGGGATGGTAAGCCAAGACGGCGGCGCATAGCATCGCAAAACAAAGCATTTTCCATCCGCAAGCCCGCATGCAAAGGCAAAGCGCGGAGCCACTCAGACGCTCCCAGAGACGAAACAGATAGGAGCCGAGCCTGGCCTCGAGCATCCCCTTGGAGGAGACTCCGGAGATGCTCCAGTGGTTGCTCGTCTGCAGCACGGGAAAACCGCGATTGAGCCTTAACATCAGAAACGTCAGCCCAGGCAGCAAAGCTAACAGGCTCATTCACCAGAGGCGGGTATGCGGCAAAGAGGTCCTGTTGGCATGCTTTGAGAGTCACTTGGAAAGGCAGACTCCCCTGAACCACGTTACTGATGTGAGGCGCCAACACACGTTGTTGCTCAAGGAGGAATCGTCCAGATATGGACGAGGCCACCTGAGCCCAGCAGCCAAGGTACGCTGGTCTGCATAAGCGGACCAAGGGGCGACAACCAAGCCCACCGTGACGTATGGGCAGCGTACATTGCACCAGTGCTGCTGGAGACTGCTCTAGGAGTGGGTGAGCAATCAGATCAGCAAGGCATTGCTGAAGCTTGACATCAATGGATGCATAGATAGCATCCAAGCTGACCGACGGTGGGACCGTACGCAGGAGGTAACACGGCCGCTGTGCCACACTCCTGGTCAAAATGGCCACTGCCAACTGAGAGTCCCCAAGGCGTGGGAGCTCTGGCAGGACCTGCATGTATCCTTGGAGACGCGCAAGGACAGCACCCTCCGAGAAAGACGGGTCCCCTAGTGGCACTCCCAAAATCCTCAAGCCGCCCTCTGGAGTCTGACAAGATGTAGGCAACGAGGAGAAGAGGGAAAGAGGGATGCCAATAGGGGACCAGGCGGAGCACTTAGCCGGATTGACCCCAAGCCCAATAAGCTGGAGCTGGTGCTGAAGCGTGCCGAAAGCTTGCAGCACCTCCACTGGGGGGCCGAGGAGCGTGGTATCATCCGCGTAACTCGGGAGGAGAACGCCAGGGTGAGCGCTCGCCGTGTTGCGCAAAGCACGGTGATGCGCCAGAGCGAAGAGAAAACCTCCCATTGGATCACCTTGCCGTGTCCCCGTCTTTGACTGCAAAACAGCCAAAGAACTCCCTGCCCCCCACAACAATGCAGATGGCGAGCCATACATGCATCGGAAGTGAGGGAGGAGGGTGGGAAAGTACTGCCTTAGCTCCTCGGCAATAACCTGCCGATCCACAGCGTTGAAGGCATTCTGTACGTCCACGCTCAAGGCCAGCCAATGGGGGTTGACGTCCAGTGCCGCTCGTACTCCGTGCACCAGGGTCTCAGCGCCAGCACGCATCCCAGCCCCAAACTGGTGGGGATGGAAGTGCGCCTGGGCATCGTCCTGAATCTGCATGATTAGGGTGCGCCCCACGAGGCGCGACAGAACCTCCCCCATCGAGATAGGACGCACTCCCCCGCTGTCCTTCTGCAAAGCAATGAGATTGCTTGTGCAGAGGACTGCGCCTACTCGTTGGGTGAGGTGTCCACGCGTGGGGACGGTGGGGTGGCCCGTGCCAAGCACTGTGGCCTCTGCGCAATGACCTTGGTCAGCATGGCCAAAGCCAGCTGCATGTCGTGCAGCTCGGGGAGCCGGGCCGCAGGCTGGAGGTGCTCCTCGAGGCGGGCGCGCAGCTGCTCCGTGAAGGCCCCCTTGTCGACCTCCGCCAAGTATCGCGCCTGCGCCCACGAGTCGGTAGAGGTGCGCCAGGTGCGCAAACGGCCAGGTGCGCAAACGGGACCACGCTCTCCGCGAGGCTGGGTGCTCCACAAGTAACTCGTGTTGAGCGGAGCGGAGCGGCACCTGAGAGACGAGGGGCTGGCCAAGCGAGGGATTGGCGCGCCCCTGAGAGAAGAGGGGCTGGCCAAGCCAGCCCAAAAAGAATGGACAATATCCAAAGCCCCAAAGAAGGTGCCGAAAAGAGAAACTACAGGGAAGGGGCGGCCAATTCAAGCCTTCAGGCAGAATCTAGTGCAAAATACAAAGACAATAAGTACAGGGGACCGAACGGGTGTCGCATCCTTCGGACTTGGCCATTGGGCCTTCGTGTATTCCAATTACCCCTTTCTTCAGGCCCCGCGGCAGCTAGTCTGTCGGATGTGAGGCTCCTCACTCGTAACTACTAAGCGGTCCATCCTCCCCCGTTCTGCCATAGCCTCTTCAGGCCCCGCAGTCGCTGCTTAGCTCGTAGTTTGGCCCCTTCGAACCTTGTCAATTCTTTTCGGGCTGGCTTCTCACAGCCCTTGCCCCCATTGGGAGAGCCACTTCTTCTCTTTCTTCAGAGGTACACCTGTCCACTCTGGACCTCTTGCCCGGTTAAAAGAAATGCGCGCCCATAGAGAAGAGGGGCTGGCAAAGCCAGCCCAAAAAAGAATGGACGGTCAACACGGCTTTCTAACCCGCCGCCACGGGCAGCAGAGCGAGCAGCCTGGCTTCCATGTCAGAGCCCTCGCTGCTGCCTCTGGCTCTGGCCAGGGGACCCGCTTCCAGGAACCCAGTCTCTCTGACTCTGACTCGTTAGCTCGTAGTTTGGCCCCTTCGAACCTTGTCAATTCTTTTCGGGCTGGCTTCTCACAGCCCTTGCCCCCACTGGGAGAGCCACTTCTTCTGACCTGAGGTTGCTTAGCAGGGGTTACTGAGTGCTTCGTAGCTGCTTCGTTTCTTTTCTGTGCTTGTTGTTCTTTGTACTTTCCCTGGCCCCTTCTCGTCCTTTGTTCATTCTTTTCTGGGCTGGCTCTTTCCAGTCCCTATCCTCAATGGGCGAGCCCTTCTTCCATGTCGCCGGGTCCCTCGCCCAAGTTTTCCGGATGGGCCTGGCCGTCTCTTTGCAGCGGTCCCTAGCTTTTGCGGTCCACTTGCGCGCAGGCCGCTCTGGCGGCGGCCTCCGGCTTCCGTCAGGGCGACGTCTTTCCGCCTGCTAGCTACTCAGATTTGCATCTACTGACGAGAGCTTACTGAGAGTTCGCTTACTGCTGTCTCAGTCCTTAGCACTCCGACTCCTTCAGCCCTTGTCTTTTGGGCTGGCCTCTCCCAGCCACCAGTTACTCTGGCCGCGCTTGCCTTTCTAACACCGCGAATCAAGTGGCCACAGGGTGCTCAATATCCCCTGTTGAGCGGCCGGAGGTCAGAGAAACTAGTCTACCGGTAACGGGTCCCCTGTCTATAGCCAGAGGCTGCAGCCACAGCGCGACTTGCACGCAGATGCAACGCGCGCGCCATCAAGAAAGGTTGCTCGATGTGATCGACAGGATACGGCGCAGGTGATGAGGTGAGATGCTGCAGTTGTTGAGTGGAGGTGCAAAGAGCAGCGTATGCTTGGCAGGGGGTGGGTGGGAGCACTGGGAAGGCGCCACTGGTGGTTGCTAGCAGTGCTACGTTGTCACTTGAAAGCGAGTCGCGCTCCTTCACAAACATCGGCAGCTGAGAGGGCCAGCACACTAGAGAGAAGGGGCGCGGTGCGCATGAAAATGGAAGGGCGGTCAATTCGAGCCTTACAAAATACTTGGTAACAGGGCAATGAGCTGGCTAAGGGGGACACGAGTAGAGTTGGAGACTAGCATTATTCAGAAAATGCATGGCTGGCTATCCGCAGCCCTCGGCCCCTCCTTCAATCAGAAGGAAAAGTTACCCTTTCAAAAAGGATGAGGGCTGCGAACCTGTCCTTTGCAAAGGGCCAGCTCACAGAGAAGTTGACAAGGTCCAGAAGCGTATGGCACGCAGGAAGGAGCAATTACTGCAGGTGGCAGCTCAGTAATCCCTACTTAGCAGCCCCATGTCGGAAGTACTAGCAGCCGGATCCTCGTACCGATAGCTGGAGGTGGCAGCCAGGGCACGGCTTAAATGCAGATGCAAGGCTTAGAGCCCTGCAGAGAGGGAGAGCCACATCGAGGACGGTGGCTCCGGGGAACTGGAAGAGTATCTCTCTCTGGAGAAAGTGGCTCTCCCTTGGGGCTGGCCTCTGGAGAGGCAAGCCCCAAAGGACAATAAGGGCTGCTAGCTACAACAAATTGCAGTTTTTGACTAGCAATTAGCGACCACCTATTTGGCACACACTTGCATAACCGTATGACTTGGCTTTGCTGTACCTTCGGACCTTATCCAGTTTTTCTGGGCTGGCTTTCTGCAGCCCTTGCCCCTTTGCACCAGCCAAACTGGTCGAGCTTTAGCTGGTGGCAGAGGGCTTTGTCATATGCCTTCTAGTATTCCTTCCAGTCTTTGAAGGAGAAGGGCGCGCCCATAATGGATAGGCGCTGGGAAAAGCCAGCCTAAAACTTGAACAAAGTACGAGAAGGGGCCAGGGGAAGCACTAAGAAAGACAAGCACAAAAGGAAACTAAGCAGCTACGAAGCACTCAGTAACCCCTGCTAAGCAACCTCAGGTCAGAGAAACAGAGCATTTCGGCTCCTCACTCGTAATTATTGAGTACTTCATCCTACCCAAGCTCGGTGCCAGCGCTTTTGGCCCCTTCGAACCTTGTTATGGCACACGCCTTGCATCTGCGTGCTGGCCGTGCTCTCTGCAGCCTCTGGATTTCGACAAGGGGATTGTTTTCCGGCAGCTAGTCTATCGGATCTGAGGCTCCTCACTCGTCGCTACTGAGTGGTCCCTCATCCCCCCAGTCTGACATAGCGCTTTAGGCCCCTCCGTCATTTGGCCCCTTCGAACCTTTGTCATTCTTTTCGGGCTGGCTTTCACAGCCCTTGCCCCCATTGGGAGATCCACTTCTTCTCTTCATCGCCCGGGCCGCCAAACCGACCGCGTGCCCAGCAGCCGACGCCGACTTGGCGGGGTTGGCGGAGTCAATGCAATCTGCGGTCGCCACATCCACGATGATGTGCGGACCTCCTCCTTGGCTTGTCAGATATGCATGTGCTCACTCGGCGATATTAGTGTCCCACTTAGCCAGCTCATTACCCACTTAACAGGACGTTTGTACGGCTAGAATCGGCCTCCCTTTCACAGCCCCTGTCGTGCCACAGGGTGTCGACCTCCTCCGGGCGGGATGGCGACTAGGTCAGCGCGCCGGGTTGGAGCTGTCCATCTGCGCCCAGCTGGATGGTTGACGTATTTTCCACGGCCACCTTGTAGCCGGCCTCCATGAACACACCCTGCATGCCGTCTCGCAAGAGGTCGTGTGAACCGGTCCGCTCGCCCCCGTGCTCGCAGCGGAGCATGTGGGCAGCCAGCTCCGCAGGGTCATCGTGCTGATCATCCGCGGAAAGACGAGTTCTTCCCGCTGGCTACCGACACGCATGGGGCGTTGGGCGCTCGGGCAGCAGCAAAGGTAGGAGGAGGGATGGCCGGGGGGGGAGAAGGGCCGGCAGTGCCCCTGGGGGCCTTTCCTGCGTCCACTTCTGGAGCTGCTAGAAGAGTGAGGCAGCAGCAGTGGCAGGAGGAATGGAGGGGGAGAGAAAGAGGGCCGGAAGTGCCGATTGGGGCAGAAGGAAATGGGGCCTTGTCGACCTGTCCTGCTGGAGCTGCTAGAGGAGGAGTGGGGCAGCAGCCGTGGCAGGAGGGATGGCAGGGAAGAGGGGGAGAAGGGCCGGAAGTGCCGCGGAGGGCCTTGTCGACCTGGCCTGCATCCGTTTCAGGAGCTGCTAGAGGAGTGGAGCAGCAGCAGTGGCAGGAGAGATCCGGGGGGGGAGGGGAAGGAGGGCCGGATGTGTGGATGGGGGTCTTGTCGACCCGTCCTACGACCAATTCTCGAGCTGCTAGAAGAAGTGGCTCTCCCAATGGGGGCAAGGGCTGTGAGAAGCCAGCCCGAAAAGAATTGACAAGGTTCGAAGGGGCCAAACTACGAGCTAAGCAGCGACTGCGGGGCCTGAAGAGGCTATGGCAGAACGGGGGAGGATGGACCAGTTAGTAGTTACGAGTGAGGAGCCTCACATCCGACAGACTAGCTGCCGGTAGACTATCCCCCTGACGAAAGCCGGAGGCCGCA
>WELB01000167.1:247999-269903 GCA_009602725.1 Spirogloea muscicola | reverse complement strand
GGCGGCGGCGCGGCGCCGCTGTGGCGCCACGACGCGGAGGGCCTTCTCTGGCTGCTGCGGGAGGACCCCTTTGACGCCAGCCGCATCTGCGCCGTGGCCGCCAGCGGCCGCGTGCTATCGCTCGCCGTCTCGGCCGCCGCGCGCGACGCCGACGCCGCGCTCTCCGAGTGCTCGCCGGACGCTCCCGCAAGCGCCGGCGGCGGCGGCGCTGCGGATGCCGTTGCTGGCGCGCTCTTCTCCCCGGCCGACTGGGCGGTGCTGTATGTCGCGCATGCGCGGGCGGTGGTGGCCGTGGACCTGGCCTACTGCGCCGCCATCGGCGTCACGCCGCTGCCGCCCCGCGCGCCGCGCCTTGCCGGCCTGCTTGCGCTCGCCGCCGACGGCCGCCTCCTGCTCGCCGCGCACGTCGATGGCATGCTCTCGGCCTGGCTGCGCCGCCCGTGAGCCTGCGAGCCCCCACCTGCCGGGTTGTCCGAGTGCATGTGGCATGCGATTGCCGCCGCAGCTGAGAGTGCCTTACTGGCACCGCCGTGTTGCTGCAGCGGTCAGCAGGCATTCAAGCTTTGGCAGGAGGCCACGCTCCTGCCGCAGGCGGCATCCGCCGCGCCGGCGCCCGCGGTAGTGGCCGCCATGGCTTGCCCCAGCTTCGCAGGGCCGCTGCTGGCCAATGCGAACTACAATGACGATGACGAGGAACCCGTGCGCTCCACCATTGTCCTGGTGGCCCTCACCGACGATGGCAAGCTCTGGCAATGGGCAGTGACCGCTGTCCTGCCGCAGCAGCCCGGCGGCAGTTCCGGCAGCTTCCAAGTGGGGCTGGTGGGACAGATGCACGGCCTGCCCGCGGCTGTCACCGCCGTAGCCGTGCCCGCACCCTCCATGACTGCCGTCATGCCAGGTCGATCGGCACCTGCCTTGCACTGCTGCCATGGCCATACCTGCGCTTGCAAGAAGCCTGCAGCGCAGGAAGTGATGCGTTTCTTGTGTACTTGATGACTGCTCGCAGGCGCAGAGGGGGGCGCCAGCCAGCCGGCACGGGCAGCGCCGCTGGTCGCCGTGGGCACCCAGGCGGGCAGCGTGGAGATCGTGGACCCCGCTGCAGGCGCCGTTGCTGCCTCGTTCTTGCTGCACCCGACTGCAGTGGGGGGCTTGCGCTGGCTTGGCAACACGCGCATCGTCTCTTTCAGCTCCTCCAAGGTGCACACTTGGCCCGGCCGCATTCAAAGATACCAATTGGAACTAGCACAGAAGGGGCGAAGAGCATGTAGGGGCTTGAGATTGTCAGGCTTCCGCATGGTTCACCGTGCAGCGGCACTAGCACGAGCACGGAGCAGCTGCAGCTGCAGCGCCGGCCTCTCTGTGTGGGCAAATGGTGCAGGTGAAGGGCAAGACTGGCGGGTTTGCCAACGTGCTGGTGGTGACATGCACCAGCAGCGGGCGTAGTGCGCACTTCCGGCAGCGTGCCGCCCCGGACCGGTCGCCCGTGCAGAGCTTGCGCGCCTCGCCCTCCGGCCGCTACCTTCTCGTGCTCTTCCGCGAGGCCGCCGCCGAGGCCTGGGCCATGACGCGCGTGCCCCAGCTGGTCAGGCTGATGCTCTCCTCCCTCAGGTGGCCAAAGCAACACTGCCTCAGGTGTTGCCTTCAGGCAGGTGAAGGCATGAGGTGATAAATCGCTTCTTTGTCAATGATGTGCAGCTGCGATCGCTGGCGCTGCCATTCACAGTGCTGGAGTGGGCGCTGCCCTCGGCCAGCACTTTGCCAGGGCCGCCCAACCCCCCCTCCACCCCGGGCCACCAAGAGCGCAGCTCCATCGCAGCCTCCGCAGCTGCCGCTGATGCTGCTGCAGCTGCCGCAGCAGCATCAGCGGCCTCGCCACTAAGCCCACCAGGTCATGACGCACCTCAAGGGGTCAAGTCACCAATCTTCTCAGCCGACGCTTTTGTAACCTAGCCTCTATCAGGGTCACTAGATATGCTTGTTGAAGTGGCTCTTTATGCGTCCGAGGAGCCAGGTGCCTCTCAGCAGCCAGGGGCCTTTCAGCAATCGGAGCCCTCCGAGAGCTTCGCGTTCGCCCTCATCAATGGCTCCCTAGGTGTCTTCGAGCTCCGAGGGCGCCGCATGCGTGACTTTCGGTAAGCGACCATTTCAGAGGGCACTTCATGCTGAGGACGCAAAATGATGGCCGCTATGTCGTGGAGCGCCAAGTGTTCCAATCTTAGACCTACACCACAGACTGACAACGCAGGCCATTTGATCATCTCCTGCAGGCCGAAGTGGCCAGCCTCGTCCTTCATCACTGCTGACGTCCTCGTTACGGCCATGGCCTACCGCACACCGCACGTGGTGCGCAGCCCAGACTTGACCCTTTGCTTACCAGGACTTGGAGGTTGACCGCACAAAGTGACCTAGCCTGCTCTGGTTGTGCTGTCAACATCATTGTGGTGACACCATCAGGTGATGGGGGACCGACTGGGGACAGTGCGTTGGTGGGATGTGAGCAGCGGCAAGGCCTTTTCATTCGGCACTCACAGGGGTGCAGTGCACAGGATCAAGTTTGTACCTGGGCAGCCGCTGGCCGCCAATGCCAGGGGCTGCGTTGTGGCCCTCTTTGCCAGCAGAACTCTCGCGATTTATGACCTGGCGAGTGCCCAACCTGAGTCAGAAGCAAGATGTTCTTGTCGTGCTCAGACTGGCAGCCAAGGCTGCCATCAGCTCTGACCTCGCACCTTGCTCGGCATGTCCTTACCATGCAGGCGACTGGCCACCCAGTGGCGGATGCTGTGCAGCCTGCACAGCACAGTGCATTGCTCCTTGTTGACCTGGACTGGCTGCCGCCGTGCCTCCCTTTCCCCTTCCGGCTCCTGGAGCATGAGCACCTTCTGTGCGCCGCCTCGGCGGACGGCTCGCTCCGCCTGCTCTTGGTCCAGATGGGGAGCCACAAGTGCGTGACTTGCCGAGCGAGCTGCAGGATAGCACGCCTTGACGGTGGTCATTACCTCATTGACATCTTAACTGACTTCCTCGAGGAACCCTCATTCTTGTGTGTTGTGCAGGAAGTCAAGAGAAAGCAAGAAGTCAAAGGAGGATGTGCCCAAGGCGCCACACATGCTCGCGAGCCTGCCCGAGTGCAGCAGCCCTATGGAACCTCTGACTGCAGCGCCCTTTCTGCCCTTTGCTCATGCCCTCGTCAGTATATCACTCCTCATCCGTCTCCAACCAAGGTGGCATCCCAATGAAGCAGCTCTCGACGAATTCTCGTGGATCCGTGCTTTGATCAGAGGTTCTCACAACCCTTTGATGCCTGGTGCTCTGGGTCCAGGCGCTAAGGCTGCTGCTCCAGATGGGAGTGCGCCTGGACTGGCTGCTGTTGGACACAGCCAGCACAGCTGACGACACATCAGAGCACTTCAAAGACCTCAGAGGGGTATGTGACTCATACTTGAAGCTCTGCAGGGTCCTCCCTTCCCTCCTATGCCCCTCAACTTCGGCAACCAGGACTATGTGAGCTGACGTGGTTTGCTCAGTGGTGGTCGTGCAGCATCTGTTGAGAGAGGTTGTGCTACCATGCATGGAGGAGCCCGGCGTGCCCGAGGTCCTGCTCAAGGCTCTGGAGCCGCATCGATCATTAGGTATCTCACATCTAGGACTGTGGGCTTCACATTGCAGGCCATAGGGACGAGGGCTATGATTCCGGTAAGGGTCAGCGGTCTCTTGAATGCTCCGGATGGAACACATTGTTCTGTACAATGTCCTCATCAGATCTGTGACCCTATGTCTGAAGCCACTCCTGTTGCTTAGCAGGTAGGGAACCTGACGTTCTTGTCTGCCATGAACACAGTCAAAGTGACTTGTGTCAGCGCGTGTGCTAACTCTGTGAAAGAAAGCTTGCAGGAAAGATAATGTCAGCAGATGCAGCTCAAGACTACGCTGCGGTGAGCAACCATGGCCCAGCAGCCCGTTGTGCCTTTGCAGCGGCGTACTTTGGGGAGTTGGCAGAGGCCGAGTTCTGGGCCAGCTTGGACGCAACGCTCACAACTACCTACAAGCAGGTAGCATGCCTGGCCGGCATCTGAATGTCCAAGTTCTGAGGTTCAAGGCTTAACTTTGTATTCCTCCTGATCTAATCTTCCAAGATGAGCCACACGACATGCTCAAGGACAGTGGGCAGGACTCCCCTTCGTGTGCAGGAGTTGCACAAAGGTGAGGAGCTTCACTTGCACTCAGACAACAAGAAGCCGTCACAACCAACATGCATCAATGAGGACATGCAGGAAGCTGCCTTCAAGGCGCTTCAGCCTCCTAGAGGAACAAATACTCAGGCCTCCACCGAAGCCGTGGCCACTTCTCTACACCAGGTGACCGCTACTTTCTCGACGCTGCAGCTGGGAAAGCTGTTTTGCTATGTGGGCGCTTAACCTGACTAGCGAGCAGATCCTGCATACTTTTCTCTCTCTCTCAAGTGATGCATGCGGATTTTGCAATCCTTGAGTGCAGGCGAGGGGAAAGCCATGGGCGAAGGTTGATGCTGTGCAAGCAAAGGCCTTGGAGCGCATCAAGTGGCACGGCAAGCTCACCGGCACCGATGCCATGCAGAAGCGCGTGCACGAGTATGTGCTTAACCACAACGAGCTGGTCCAATTGCTTGGCAGTTGCAGGTCATGGTTGCTGCTGCTGCTGAGGCCTCATGAGGTGCGGTGGTGGCAGGTCCGTGGCGGTGGGCGACTATGAAGCTGCCGTGACTCTGCTGCTGGCCTCACCACCCGACGGGCCGAACTTTCTACAGGACGCCCTGCGAGCTGTGGCACTCGCGTCCTCTTTGTCGCCCGCCATGCATCAGCTAGCCATCAAGGTGGTCTCCTTGGCCGGCACTGCACTCTTCAGGCCCCTCATACAAGCAACTGAGCTCCAGTCGGCCTTGTGCTTGACGAAGAGCAGCTCGTGGAGGTGGGTGGTGCGTGCAGGTTGTGGCAGCCAACATGGTGGCTGCTCAGGATCCTCTGGCGGGCACGCACCTCCTCTGTGCTGTTGGCGCGTATGCAGAGGCCTGCTCCCAGGTCTGCTGTCTGCTGCGCTGCTTGCACGGGTCTACTCAGCCAATTGTAGTATTCTTCCCAAGCATTTACCAAGTCTAAGGCACTCTGGTGGCCGCTGCAGCTGCAAGATGCGGACCGGTGGGTGGACGCCGCCACACTGGCGGCGTGCCACCTGGCGCCCGCCGAGCGGAGTCGCGTGCTTGTTCGGTGGGCGCAGCACCTGCTCCATGTGGAGTGCCAGCTGTGGCGAGCACTCCCGCTCTTCCTCAGGGCCGGGGCGGTTGGGGACGCACTCCGGGCGCTGCGAGATGCTGAGATGCCAGACGCTGCTGCCATGCTCCTGCTGGCACTGTGCTGGCAGGAAGCAAAACTGGATAATGACGGCATTGCCTTTGGCAGCGGCGAGCTGCGGTTGCCCAAAGAGCTCCGCGAGCGGGATGAAGAGGTGCGCACGTTTAGCGAGTACTACAAGCACTACCAGCGGTCGCTGGCTCACCTCTGCTCCGCCATGGCGCCATCCCCGTGAGGGCTGTCAGGCCTTTATGGCAACATGCACTTCATCGCCACTTGACAGAGTTATGCTTCAGAATGGTGAGCATTTGACCCAGATGTCTGGCTTGTCAAAGCTATAAGTTGAAGCCAGCTTTTAACTGATTGTAGCTGCTGGCTGGACTATTCGTAGTGCACTTGTTATGCACCATCCACCTGGGCTGTGTTAACAACCGGGAACCAACACGCAGGTTGATTACTCGCACTGGATGCAGATGAACGAGGAGCACTCCCTCTCTGCAGAAGCAGTGCACAAATTCGACGTGACAGTCTTGTCCGCAGGGCTGTGGGCTATTTCAGCTTCCTTTGTCCACTCCCCAGCTAGCTGCAGCATTCTCCTATCAACTATGCTTGGCTTGAGTATGGCCCAATGTTCTCGATAGTGGTCAAAAGTTTTACTTACAACTCAGACGGGCTCAGTCGGGCTGGACGAGTGGAGCAGGAAAGGATGCATTTCTACAGGCGAGCAATTTCCGACTACTTCAACACTCCCTCGCATGAGTTGCTGACTATGTTAGCCCTCTCTCAGACCTGCACTTGAGAGACCTGATCGAGACAGCATTCGTTGAAATGAGCAGTGATGTCTGCTGTACTGACATACTCAGAGAAGGCCTCTGCGCTCTCTACCTTCCCTCTAGGCCTTCCTTTAGAGCAATGTGATTGGTGCGAGCACGATGAACAGGAGGGCTGGACTACAGGCCCTCAATCATCACCGAAGGTAAGAGTTGAGGGGGAGATTCGCTGACGAAAAGCAGCAAGTCTTACAGCCCTCCACCCCTGCAGAAGAGGAAGCAAGCGCGGCCAGATCAACTGGTGGCTGGGAGGGGCCAGCCACCAGGAATGGACGAGGGAAGTAGCTCTTCCAGTGGGGGCTGGGGCTGTAAGACGACAGCCCAGATGGAAGACCGTTTCCGTCGGTTCCGGTTCACGGCGGAGGGCAGCCAGGCTGCACCACGACGGGCACGGGAGCGCGGGCATCGCAGCTTCCCCCCCCGCCCAACCCTAGATTCACACCGTCACCCCACTCCTAGCCCCGCCGCCGCCGCCGCCGCCGCCTGGCGGAGGCGCGCTCCGGGGGCCGCTCCGCCGCTCGGCCATCAGCGCCACGCGCCCGGCCGCCGCCTCCGCACGCCCGGCTCTCCAGTGAGGCTGAGGCCGCTGCTCTCCGCCTCCCCTTCTCCCCCGGCTCCCTCTCTCGTCGGCTCTCCTGACAGTCCTGGCCCGTCGCCGCGCAGTGCACGAACCCTCGTCGCCAGCCCCCTCGGGCGAGGAGCACGCCCGGCACCTGGCCCCCACGGCCTGGCAGGCCACACGCGGTGATGGGGTGGGACCCAAGCCGCTCTGCGCTCGTCCTCCCGCCCCAATGGCTCGTCGGCCCTCTTTCCTCTGCTGGCACCTGTGCTGGAGCTGAGGCGGCTTGCCTGCGTGCAGGACGCGCTGCGCTTCGTCAAGTACCACGGCCTCGGCAACGACTTCCTCCTGGTCTGCTGCTCGCCGCAGCCAGCCGTGGCCGGTGCCGTCGCAGCCTCCGTAGCTGCGGCCACGCAGCTGGCGCCGGCTCATGGGTTGCTGAGGCTGAGACCGCGACATCTCCTGTCCGGGCCGCAGGTAGACAATCGAGAGTCGCCGCAGCTCAAGATAACGACGCAGCAGGCTGTGCGCCTCTGCGACCGCAACTTTGGCGTTGGTGGCGATGGCGTCATTTTCGTGCTCCCTGGGGAGGGCGGCGCGGACTACACCATGCGCATCATCAACTCTGATGGCAGCGAGCCTGAGGTCTGCTCGCTCGCAGTCGAGCTCCTGCTGGACGACACACCAAGGACCATGCTTCTCAGCTGCCGCAGAGCCCTCGAGTTGCTGTCATCTATTAGCTGCTTTCTGCTAAGTGAGGGCTGGTGCTTATATTGCAGATGTGCGGCAACGGCCTGCGGTGCTATGCCAAGTTTGTGGCAGAACTGGAGGGTGCCCAAAGCCGAGAGAGGTGCCTGCTTGCTCCGGCGCTGCTGTGCTGCCTGATGTGCCACCGGACCTGCAGCACTCTTGCACAGGTCATTGGAGGGACAGGACAGGCCATACCTGGGACTGAGCATGGAGTCTGCTGCTGCCACTTGGCTGCGTTGGCCGCAGCTACACAGTCCACACCCTTGGCGGCCCCATGGTCCCCACACTCCGCGATGACGGCCAGGTCCTTCCCGCTACCGCCCCTCGAGCGCTGCCCATCTTGTTCTTGATCTCACTGTGCCCTGCCGCTGGAGGGCTGTCTGCGAGTGACATTGCATTACCTAAAGTAGCCTAGATAGGATTGGGGCAGGTGGTGGTGGACATGGGTCCACCGATCCTGGAGCCCGCGCTTGTGCCAACCACGCTGCCCGCCAACTCCCCAGCGGGCGCGGTTGTGCGGGCGCCACTGGAGGTTGCTGGCGCAACTTGGCTTGTCACAGCTGTCAGCATGGGCAACCCGCACTGTGTCACCTTTGGCCTGGCCGACGGCACGGTAAGGATTTGCAAGTTCCTAACAAGGCTCCGTTGCTGGCCAGGACAATGTGCCGCCAATCGAGAGTAACGCCGGTAGATGTGTTGTCGCTGGTGATCATCTGCAGGATCTCGACTTAAGCTCCCTCCGATTGGAGGACATCGGCCCTCAGTTCGAGCACCACCAATCATTTCCGTCCCGCGTCAATACTGGTACTTCCCCTTCCTGATTGGCTATAATTTGAATAAGCGCTTACTCTCTTCAGGCCGAGCCTTACTTTCTGAGCTGCAGAATGGCAATCTCCTTCAGTGCTGCCTGTTGACTTCACCTGCAACTTCCTGCACAGCGTGACTTCGTAGACAACAGCCTTTCCCTGCTGAGCCTGCATGGATTGTTAAATCCAGAATTTGTGGAGGTTCTGACAAGGAAGCACCTCAAGATGCGGGTTTGGGAGCGAGGCGCAGGTACCAGTCCATACATCTGAGACACCTTGAACTTGAGCGAAAAATCTGAGAAGTTCGTTTTCGGCAGGTCATTTACTTGTTGCAGTGAGCTCATTCTCCACTTCTTCTTCTTCCTCATTCGGGTGAGCCTGGGAGCAGGGGCCACGCTGGCGTGCGGGACGGGTGCGTGTGCGTTAGTTGTGGCTGCCGTGTTGGAGGGGCACTCGGAGCGGGTATCATGCTCTTACGTCCCTTGGCCTGAGCGCACATGCCAGAGTCGTGCAGGATCTCTTCACAGTAGAGTTGGCATTTTTCGTTAAGAGTCGTTGCTTGACTTTGTTTAAGGTTCAGAAGCAGATGGAGGACCTTTCCTTGTTAAGCTTGCATTGCTCAAACGCTGGGCACACCATCACTTGGGTGGAGAAGACGGCCGTTGGTCTTGCCGTCCTTGACTCTCGTCGTGTGCACCCCGCAGCAATGCACTGTGGATCTGCCGGGTGGGCCGCTGGAGATTGAGTGGCGAGAGAGTAATAATCGCGTGTACATGACCGGCCCCGCGGAGGCCGTCTTCTCAGGAACGGCTTACTTGTGACTGCGTGGCCACGCTGTTAGTGACATGCAAGTCTCTTTGCTGCTCTTGTCATGGCAGCTCTGGCACGTCAATGCTGACTGAACAACCGAGCAGACAGCCTCTGCACCAATTAGATCCAAAATGCTGACACCTGCATGAGGGAGTGTTCGGCAGCGGACATGACGGCCGTCAAGGGGCTGAGGCTGGTGGAGCGGCCTCCAAAATTCTGTGCGAAAGCTCCTTAGCCGCCTGCTCAGAGGGAAGCTTGAGCATGAAGAGCGTCGGCGATACTGCCGTGCCTCTGCTCTCACCTGTGCTAGTGCTGTCCAGCGGTGGTGGCGATGGCGCCGCTTCCGAGGAGCAAAAGAGGAGCAGTGTGACAAAGTTCTTCTTGACCTCCGCCTTCATGCCCTCGTACAGATTGGCATTGACAAGCAACTTTCCGACCTGCGCTCAAAGTCGAGCAGCCAATGGCAGCACAGCGGCCTCAACAGCAGATACTGCACTTGACAGGAAGTAGCATCTTCATGACTGAGCGAGCGCACCTACTAGAACACTTGCGCTGACCGTCAGGATGCGAATCTCTGCCCCGGCAGCCGCTGGAAGGAGCAGATGCACCTACATCATTACGGAAGACAAGGCGAGGCTTGGTGGCGCGCGTGCCAGGCTCTGCGCCCTCGCGCATGCGGATGGACACCTGGCCCGGGCCCAAGTCCCGCCACGGCTTCTCGCCACCCTTGGGTCCCTGCGCTGCGCCGGCCCCGCCCGCCCTCAGCTCCGAGGAGCCTGCCGCAGCGCTGCCGGCGCCGTGGTCAAGGCCAAGGCTGCAGCACTTGATTGCTGGGCAGCGTCTGGCGGTGGCGCGGAGAAGACCTGCTCGAAGAGCTTGCTCTTGGCTTCGTACGTGACCGCCACGCCGGGCTCCGGCGCCTGCCTCACCGACGGGCTGCTCGGCCCCTCCTCAGCTGCCTCTGCCAACAACGATGCAGCGGCAGAGCCTCCATCACGTCAGTCGCCAGTAGGGTGCTCGCTGCCGCCGTCCCACCGTGGGCCTGTCAACGCAGGCGATCGGCGGGAACGCTGCCGGCGGGTGTCCGAGCCCGCAGCTTCTGGGACGGACCTCCGTCGCCGTCGCCGTCGTCGCCGGCGGCCTGGCTGGCCGGGCCGGCGGCAGCCGGGGCTTCGAGCGGACGCGCGACGTAGGCGCCGCTACCGGCGGCCGCTGCCGTAAAAGGCGGCGGCGGCCACGCCGGCTTGGCGCTGCCGTTGGCCAGCGGGAAGGGCCACAGCGGCAAGGCGGCGGCGGGCGGCGGGCGGGCCTCGGAGGCGAGCCAGGCGACGACGTCGGGGAAGTCGGCGAGGATGCGGCGCGCGTGGCGCGCGTAGTCCTCCGCGCCGCCCTGCCACAGCTCGTCGGGCCGCGCCGCCGCCTGCGCGGCCACCCACGCCGCGTACTGCTCGTTGAGCGCCCGCACGTGGCGCAGGCACTCGGCGGAGCGCCGCCNTCTGGGGCCGCCGGTCTCCATGGCTCGCCGCTTGCGCGCCGCCGCCATGGCGCTGGCCTGGGCGCTGGGGGCCCCCCGGCCGGGGCCGCCGGGGAGCTCCGGCCGGAGCCCAGCTCCGGGGTGGTGCTCCGCCGGCCAGCTCTTCGGTACCCTTGCTGCCAGGGGCGATGCCCGGCTTCGACGCCGCCGGTTCGCTCGCACAAGTCTTCCGCATGCGCCTGGCCGTATCGCTTCAACGCTCCCTTGCCCACGCCGTCCATGCGCGCGCAGGCCGTGCTGTGGCCGCCGCCTCTGGGTCTCGGCGGACTGCCTCTTTCCCTGCAGCGAGCTACTCAGACCTGATGTTGCTCACTCGTGGGTACTGAGCTTTCCTCTGCATCGTTTCTGTGTTCTGCAGTGTTTTGTGGTTTCTCCGGCTCCTCTTTCTTTGGCTTTGGACATTGTCCATTCTTTTTTGGGCTGGCTTTGCCAGCCTCTCCTCTATGGGCGCGCACTTCTTCTTCGGTACCCTTGCTGCACAGCTCCTCGCCTGAGCGGGTCAGCGTGGCCGCAGGAGGTGTACACCTGTCGATGTGCTTGCCCTTGTACTTGGCCACTCGAAGAAGAAGTGGCTCTCCCAATGGGGGCAAGGGCTGTGAGAAGCCAGCCCGAAAAGAACTGACAAGGTTCGAGGGGGCCAAAGTACGAGCCAAGCAGCAACTGCGGGGCCTGAAGAGGCTATGGCAGAACCGGGGAGGACGGACCACTCAGTAGTTACGAGTGAGGAGCCTCACATCCGACAGACTAGCTGCCGGAAAACTATCCCCCTGACGAAAGCCGGAGGCCGCAGCGAGAGCACGGCCAGCACGCATCTGCAAGGCGTGGGCCATGGACCGCTGGAGGGAGACGGACAAGCAAGAGGTTCAGGGTTTAGGGTTTAGGGCTTAGGTTTTAGGCCCTCCATCACTCGATACACACTCCATTCCCTCGCCTAGCGGAGCTGCAGGTGGTGTCCATCGGTCGACGTGCTTGCCTTCGTACTCGGGCACTCGGGCCCTCCATCACCCAGACACGCTCCACTTCCTCGCCGCAGGAAGGAACAGCTCTTTCAAAGTAAGGCGATGCACAGAAAGAAACAGCTCTATCAGAGAAAGGCATTGGCTTTGAGAGGCCATCCCGACAGATACAGCTTCACCGAAAGAGAAAAAGTGGCTCTCGAAATGGGAGGAGGCTTAGAAGCAAGCTCTTGCAACAAAGAGACTGCTCTTTCAATGTAAGGCAATGGCTGTGAGAGGCCAGCCCAAAAGGGATGAACAAGGTCCGAGAGGGCGGGAAGTGGTTCCTCCGTGTAGGCATCAACCTTGGATCTGCGTGCTGGTCGTACTTTGGCTGCCCCTTTAGGGTCCAGGTGGCGCATGCAGCTGTTTTCCGGCGTGTTCCCTCTCCGGCTGGTAGCTTCCCCAACATGCGGCTGCTACCCAGGGATCACTGAGTGGCATCCTCGGTGGTCACTCGCTTTATTGAGTGGCTTTGCGGCCCCTCGGACATTGTTTCTGTTTCTGACGTTGAGAGAGAGAGAGAGAGAGAGAGAGAGAGAGAGAGAGAGAGAGAGAGAGAGAGAGAGAGAGAGAGAGAGAGAGAGAGAGAGAGAGAGAGAGAGAGAGAGAGAGAGAGAGAGAGAGAGAGAGAGAGAGAGAGAGAGAGAGAGAGAGAGAGAGAGAGAGAGAGAGAGAGAGAGAGAGAGAGAGAGAGAGAGAGAGAGAGAGAGAGAGAGAGAGAGAGAGAGAGAGAGAGAGAGAGAGAGAGAGAGAGAGAGAGAGAGAGAGAGAGAGAGAGAGAGAGAGAGAGAGAGAGAGAGAGAGAGAGAGAGAGAGAGAGAGAGAGAGAGAGAGAGAGAGAGAGAGACGGCGCGCGGTGCGCATGAAATTGAAAGGGAGGCCAATTGTAGCCTTACAACCACTGAACGACCAAGGGGTCCGGGGGGATAAGAAGCTACCATAGACGGGGGCAATGGCTGCAAGAGACAGCTCATTCTGTCAGAAGCCGCTGCTCCCTGCAAGATGAAACGGTTTCTCGGGGACCAGAACCAGCTAGAGGTGGCTAAACAAAGCTGTGAGGAGGTGAGAAGGTGCGTGTCCATGGCTAAACAAACCTGTGAGGAGGTGAGAAGGTGCGTGTCCACAGCCCCAGGAGAACGTAAGTGGTCAGAAGAGGCGCATGACAGGGATTGCGGAAGATGCTGCCGGCCAAGAGTCTCGAAAGTGTTGGACTAGAAGGGTCGGGTCCTAAGCGTGACCATGTGTCACCAAATGTCTACCGGCGTCCGGGTTTTTGCAGCCCAAGTACACAAGTGCGACGCGTGAAGCATTGCGTGGTGCGCCCAGGAGACCCAATCCCCGCCCCAAAGCACCTCCTAAAGGCGGCGGTGGCAGGGCTTTCACTCTTCATATCTCCGTGCACTTCATCGTCGTAACTTTCTGCTTCGTTAGCTTTATTGCACTGTTCTCTGGGCTCTACCTCTGCTCTGTGCACAAGTAGTCGAAGAAGCAGCTTCTCCAAAGTGGGCGAGGGCTGCGAAAATATGGCCCACAGAAGAATGACCGTGGTCCAAAGAGCCAGGGCGTAGAGAACTCTGAGGGTTCCTGTTCAGTAACGCCTAGGCAGCAGCCGCAAGTCGGAGAAAGTAGCAGCGGGAGAGACGCTTCTTCACCTTGACAAGGCCGAGCGTGTGGTGGTGTCCCTGGCGTGCGCGAGAGAGGCCCACTGAGGGGGGTATGGTGCTGCTTGACCCGCCAGAGAGGCCTTCGAGCTACTCAGACCTGATGTTGCTCACTCGTGGGTACTGAGCTTTTTCTTCTCGCCGGAGCCCATCATCACCGCGGTGCGGCCAACGCCGTCACCGCGTCAGGTGACGCGGGCTGCGCCCCGCCCCTTCCCGCGCTCTCCCCGGCCAGGTCTCGTGCCGCTGACGCCTCTCGCCGCCCCCGCCGCGCGCCGACGCCCTCGCCGCCGCTCTCCGGTCGAGCTCGCCGCCGGCGNGCTCCGCGCGCGCCGCCGCGGCCTGCGAGGAGCCGCTGGCCGTGCGGCGCCGGCGCCGCAGCAGGATGCTGCGGCGGCGCCGCCGGGGATGCTTCGGGGCCATCAGACGCTGCAGCGCATTGTGGGGAAGCGCCGCCGCCTCGCTCCCCGCCCCTCCGTCTCCCCGGTGCGCGCTCCGCAACCTCCGCGCCCGCCATGGCGGCGGCAGAGCGAGGCCATGCGCCGTGCGCTCACCAGTGATCTGGCGCTGAAGCACGAGTGGGCTGCCCTGACCATCTTCGTGGCGCTTGCTGCGAGACAGGGCTTGGGCGCCGCCGGCGACGCCGGTGCCTTGCACGACGTCGCGTCGGCTGCTGGGGGCCCGCCTGAGACCGAGTGGCTCCAACCGGCGGCTGCGCCGGCCGCTGGCAATGGTGGCGGGCGCATCAGCTGCCCCGTCTGCGGCCTCACCATCGCCGGCTTCGACAGCGCCATCAACGAGCACATCGGTGCGCTCCACGCCCGCCCTGCAGCCGTCCCGCCGACGGGGCGGCCATTGCTGCTGCCGTGCTTGGCAACTCGTGCTCCCTCTGACGAGCTTGTGGGTGGTGGCCAGACGAGTGCCTGGCCAGCGGTGGGAAGCCGGCCCAGGGGGCAGCGGCCAAGAGGAGGAGGCGCACAAGGCAGGTGACGCTCGCGCACTTTGGCAGCAACTGCTCCTTCGGCACGACACAGCTGGTGCCGGGGCAGTCGGACCTGGACTCCCCGTCGCCGGGCGCGTGCGATGGCTCATGGGCGCCGCCAGCCAGCAGCCTCGCACCTCCCATACATGACAACGGCAGCGACGACTGTGCGGCAGTTGTCGACCTGGCAATCACCACCAGCGTGAGAACTGCGCAGCAGCACCTTGAGCAACCGCTGCTTCGGTCGGCCCCCTGCTCGTGCGAGTGCCACGGAGTAGCCCCCCCAGCTGATGATGGCGAGCAGAGCGATACGATTGACGACAGAGAGCTTGCTAATGACCAACTTGCCGAGACCCTCGCCATGGCCCTGGAGACCAGCATTGTCGGCCGGCGGTTCCGGCAGAGCGCTGCTTGCCACCAGGGCCTGGCGGTGCGGCTGGAGCGAGAGCCCGGGAACAGCGCCGACCCCAACTCTATCTTTGTGGGCATCAACCGCCAAGCGACCAGCTGGCTGACTGGCTAGTCGTATGTTGTTTGACCAATCACATGAGTATGGGCCGTGTCCTCAGCTTGCTGGCCGCTGGCTTCTGACCCTCACGCAGGTGCTACTCCTCGATCTCCAGGTGGTGCAGGACAGGCCCGCCGCCGAGGCGCTGGTGCTTGGCCATGTTCCCCGAGCGGTGGCGCTTCATCTTGCGCCAATTCTCCAGACCCAGCTCGTCTCCGTGCAGGGAGTAGTGATGAGCACACCCAAGCGGCCAACTGGACCAGCTGCAATCACTTTGTCATGTATGGCCAATGGGAGCCTGCAGCTTTTGGATGTGGCCCGTAAGGTTGCTGGAAGCTGGCAAGCGGCGCTGGAGGCTGCCAAGGCTGAGGGCTCCCCATCATCATCCAGTGAGAGCAGCGACGCCGACCCAAGGGCGAGCGGCCTCAGAGCTGTGCGCAAATTCGCGCTCTTCCTGACCACCGTCTTGGAGAGGGATGGCCACCTCTTTGACAAACCAGAAACCACGTTCCTCAGTGAGTTACGCTCACTTTGTGGTCGACCTATGCTCAGGACTAAGATGTGCTTGATTTGGATGTAGATTTTGGGGTCTCATCTCGGCACAGATCCTGGAATTAGAAAGTGTGGACACTGAGAGGGATGGCATTTCATATATCTTGCAGCCTCGTTCATGACCATGCCGGAGGATGCGCAGCTCCTGTTTGAGAGGCTTTTTCACAGGAAAGGTCAGGCGGCAGATTGAGACAACCAGCAGCCGCGCCGCTCGTCAGGCTCTTCGTGGAGCACGCTAGTGTCACAGAAACCTGGATTGCAATGACATGTGTAGTATGCTGGCAGTGTGCACAAAGAGATGTGATGGCACAAAGAATATGCTCAACGGATGCTATAGCCTTGCAGGCCCCTGGCTGCGGGTGGCCTCATTCCAGTACCCAGCTGTTGAGGACATTACCCAAGCGGTTGCTACCTTGGAAGGTGACAATTTACTGCTGACTAAGCCGAGCATTTTCATTGCAGAGGCTACTAGCCTGTTAACTCAACTCTACGCTGGTGACTGAATGTGCACATTCTCTATTTGACAGAGTACGGCTACATCACGGCCCACAATATTGCAAGCCTGGCCGCTGTGGACGGCGCTGAGGCGCGGGAGCTGCTGGAGGTCCTTCCCGTGCCAGCGCTGCGGGACTTGGCCGCAAGCAGCAACCTCAAGGTCATCCAGAAGAGACGCTTGACTACCTTGCAGATCTCTCTCTCTGCAGTCAGGTTGCTGCTCAAGTTGAATCGCTTTTGCAGGCTTGGGATGGGTTGCACCCTTGACAAAGTGTCTGCATTGCTAGAGCAGCTGAAGCAGGAATTAGCAACCGCGAGGCGAGATGAGCTGCTCCTCTGGCTTGCTGCAGCCTGCAGCGACCGCACCCAGAAGACCACCTTTGGTGATCAGAGGTGGAGCATCTGAACTCCTTGCAGTGACGCCTTCTGTTGCTGCAAGTTGCCATCTCCACTACTCAACATATGCGCTGCTTGACATATCATAGCCACTGATGCTGCTAGGGATTGCATGCAGCGGCTTGCACATCCTTGAGGGTGCTATGGAGGTTGCCGGCCTCTGCATTCGGATCAGCGATCGTGCTGCCCACCTTCTTTGGAGGGTGCAGGTCTGCATCTGCCTGAGCGAGCTCGGGACCAATACTACTTCATCTTTTCTGTACGGGGGATTGGATCACAGCCTTCGAGCAGGACCCATGCTGTTGTATTAGACACCTGCTTCCAATTTGTAAAGTAATCTGCCCCATCCGTCTGCCCCATGATTCTTTCATGCCAAATACGTCGCAGTAAGAAGATACATGGTCATGTGACTCACGAGTAGATAGTTTTCATGAAAGGTTTACCTTAACGCTAGTATTGGTGGACATCGTTGCAGAGGCTCTTCTTCCTCAATGGTGAGCAGCATATGGGGGTAGTAATGCTGGCAAACCTGGGGCATCATCGCTACCCTTCCTATATCTGCAGGCGGTCTGGCCCAATCTTCCTGTCCAGATCCGCACTACTTGATTATGAGAAGGTGGGTCAGGTCCCACGACTCTGCCTGTGCCCCATACTACACTATCCAGAGCTGGTCGTAGGATACCCAATGCTGGCATCATTCTCTGAGGTACTATGGTAAAGTTAAGATTCAATCTCAGCCTAAGTGTGCTCAACCATAATGGTATGCTGGCCCACTTGTTCAGGCGCTGGAGCACGCACAGGCCATGGATGAGGCCATGGATGCAGGAGATGAGGTGATGGGACTTACGCTCTTGCAGGAGGCGCTTGCCAGCCTGTCAAGAATGCCTGTGCAACACCATGACCTGGACAGCAACGATGCTCAGAGCGGGAACTGGCAGTTCCGGTCGCGGTTCACAGCTTCCTATGTGCTGACAGCCATTGGCACGCTCGGTATATCCTTGCTGGAGAAGCAGCACAGGTATGCAATACTGGCAAAATAAGCATACTGCCTGCACACAATTACCTCTTGGAGTGCCAGATTCTTCAGATTGCCGCTCACCTGGTCCGAGTGCTTGTTGACATGAGTATACAGCCATTACATATGTGGTCCTTAACCGTTTGCTAGGTATGACGAGGCCGTGAGGGCGCTGCAGAGCCTGCTGGCAGGCTGGTGGTGCACGGATCGGCGGGGCTACTGGTTCGTGCGGCTGGCAGTCGACTTGGGCCACCTGGGTCGCAAGGAGGAGAGCCTGAGCGTGGCCGAGGCGGGTGTGGACGACCCCTGGGTGCGTGGAGGCGACCGCGTCGCCCTCCAGCGCCGAGTTGTACGGCTGAGCCGCCCCCCGCGTCGGTGGCGGCCGCCGCACTACGCCGCAGCGGTCACCAAGGCATGCCCCGAGGTGCAGTGAGACCGCAGCTCAGCTGACCTTGATAGTGATTTTCAGGGTGGATTTGAGCCCAGAATTAAGCTAGCTAGCCACAGAAAGTCGAAAACAATGGTTAAGTGAACAAGATTCCGCTACTACGTGCGTGCAGATCCGGATCCTGGGGAGGCCGTTGAATTGTGAGATGGGTGTGAAGAGCAGGTTTTACGGATTTGACAACCAGCAGTGCGGTGTGGAGCAACTGGCTCTACAGCACTATGCGCGCGAGGAGGGCAACAGCTGTGGCGGCGGCTGGTGCGGTGTGCACTGCGAGGGTGGCGTGTGGCTCACACTCTTTGGCCTCCTCCTTTGGGATGTGCTTTTCTCTGACGTGCCTGATGTGTTCCAGACGCCCTTCCAGACTGCGCCGCTGGACCTGAACACAGACGCATTTTTCACTGCGAGGAGAGAGCTCATTGACCGGCGGCTGGAGGAAGTCCGGCAGGGCGAGGGTGTGCGGCTGCTTACAAGGTCCTGGCGGGCGCACCACGGCGTGTGGTGTGCCGGGGTCAACTGGGAGCGCCACTCCCTCACAGAGCTCCAGACTATTGCTGGCTGCATCGGCGGCCCTGGCCTTGCTGGTAATTCCTCGTCTTTGGTCGCAGTTTGCCCCGACAGGCAATACCTTGTCTAGTACTTCCATTGTAAGAGCTCAAAACGTAGAGATGTCGTATCATTGGTATCCAGCTTGCCTCTTTGCGCTTTTTACTCAGCATGTTCCCGATGGTGATGTTCAGGGGTGTGCCGGCTGCTGGCTGAGGATCATGGCGGCTGGGCCGGCGGAATGCCAGACCTCCTTCTCTGGCGGACGGCGACCAATGACAAGGGGCAAGCCTTATACTGCTGCCTTTGCGGCTGCCGGAGCGAGAACTGCAAGAGCTGTGCTGGCGTGGGCGATGCGAAGCTGGTGGAGGTCAAGGGGCCTCGTGACAGCCTCTCGGAGCAGCAGAGGGCATGGATCGCGGCGCTGCTCGCGTCCGGCTTGCATGTGGAGGTCTGCAAGGTCGTGGAGGTTGAGCCTTGCGGCGGCAAGAGGCCAGCACCCATAGGCCAAGCAGAGACACTCAATTTCGCAGCAACAGAAAACAGCTGCCTGTCGATGTGACTAGAAATGTCACTTGCCATCAGCCCCCTGGCTCGACTCGCTCCTAAGCAAAAAGCTGCAGGGTCTGGCAAGTTGTGCTGTAGTTCGTCAGCATCTCAAGCCGTGAATAGTCCTTGTCACTTGTTTGTTGACAGGGACATCGAGCGGCTGACTATAGCAACGCCAAGCATGATTGACTCACCGGTTGCAGTCAGCAAACAAAGTCGCAGCCTGATCTAGGTAGGCTGCGACGAAATCAATGCCAGGCTCACTGCTCTATAGCAGAGTCAACATACTAAGTGAGGTCTGTCCTCATGAATTGGTGTCGTCGGGGACAGGAACTACGGCTGGTGATGGCTCGTCCTTGTACGCCAGGAGGAGCCCAAGCTCCGAGCGGAGCAGGGCTGCCAGGCTGATGCCACCGAGCACAGATGGCACGAGATATAGCAGCGCTGGCTGTGCAGCTCCCGTCGTGGCATTAACACCTGCTCATGTCTTTGAGATGAGGATTTGTATCTTGCTCAATGGTATCAGTTAATAATTTCAGTATTGCAGAGCCATTGCATGATCAGTACAAGATGATGGTGTGTGAGGCTTTCAGCAAGCCAGTTGAGAACAGCACCTGCGATCATCAGGGAAGTAAATGACCCATTGTCAACTTACCAATTGTAATGGCAAGCCCGAAGGTGTACGATGCAACGCTGGCGAGGAAGTAATATTTGCTCCAGGCTGCTCCTCCCGCTTCCGGAGTCGCCAAGGGCCCCGCATCACCTCCCCCCACCGGCTCTTTGCTGGGCCTCATAGCGGAAGAGTGTGACTGGTCAAAGCGCAGCATCAGGGCCATTAGCAGCCCAGGGGCTGCAATGTCCCCGAGACCCAAGATGGAATACGGCTTTGTGGCCAGCGCCTGCAGCAGGGACAGGGGGTGTTGCCAAGGGGTTAATCACCCGCCGAGGAAGAGTGGAGGCAGGGCACGCAATCTTGAGCCAGTGCGTACAGTGAGGACCCAAGACTTTAACCATGAAGGCTCTGAGCATCACGACTGGGACCAAAGCGGAGGATCTCACACTCCAGTGAGGGAATACAAGCTTCATGGGGCCTTCGAGCGATGCTGACGTCGCAACCTGCGGCGCGCAGCCGGCAGAATGTAATGCACTGATGCAGCCGATCAGCCCTCGTTGACTCTTGGCGAAGACCATGGCAGTGACGCCAAGGTGGTTGTGCGAACCGTGACCATCACAGACTCGCCGAAGATGTAGGGCGAACCGAACACCCAGAACACGTCGTAGAGCAGCAGGCCACTAAGCATTGCCGCTGCGATGGGGAAGCTGCGCCGCAGCCAGTTGCGCAGAGGGCACATATCTTGCCCTCAGAAGAGCAATGCCAGAGTCCAGCGCTGGGCTACACATGCACCAGCCGACTTGGCAGCAATAGCGATATGGTGAGCTCTGCTCCTGCTTTGCAAAGTCCGGCCACGCACTTTCGAGGGTCTAGAGTCTAGTACTACATATATGCACACCACAGGACTTTGAGCCTACCTGCTCAGCGAGACGAGCTGCAGGAGCTCGGTGACGATGCAAGCAGCGACGAAGTTGTTGAGCGTGAACAATGCCCCCGCCTGCCGACTGGCCACCACAACAGCGATCCCCGCTGTAGCGGCGAGCCAAGGGAAGACATGGCCAAGTACAGATGTTGACCTTCATCGGTGTAGGAGCGCTGGGGTACATAGAAGGAATCAATCACAATCTATCTAGGATTGTGTCCACATATGGTACTCAGGGTCATCTTTGAGGTGCCGGAAGTGGGGCATCGGCCCTCCTCCTTCGCTGACCAGAAGGTGGCCCGCAAGCTCGCACGCACCTGTGGCAGCGAGGACGTCAGCAAGTGTGACGGTGATGTGAACGGGCTGGCCCTCCTCCTTGACCAGCCACAGTGGGAGCTCTGCGGCACCAGCTATGTCGCTCCGTGTCAGGTCTGCGGAGGCTGTGCTGCCTTGTTGGCCAGCAAGTGCCGGCGCTTGCAAGCGGCTGTGTGGGTATCTGACGGTGCTCACCAGCGCGGCGCTCGAGTGCGCGTGCCCCGTGCGGGAGAAGCGCTCGGAGCGGCCCGACGAGGTTGGAGGCTACGGCGGCAGCGCCGGCCAGCGAGAGGTATCCGGCGACGAATGTGCGCAGGTCGAGGTCCGGGAAGAGCCGCAGGAGGGTGTAGAGGCCGAGCAGCGAGACGCTGCATGCCAGCGGCACGGCTACGCTCTGCCCCATGGACAGCGTCCTCGGCGGCCGGCTCCGCAGGCTGAGCCGCCCCCTCGCCCGAGGCATCCCCGCAGAGCACCCGCCGCAGGGTCAACAAGCTGCTGTTAGCCACGTTTGCGAGGCAGTGGCAGGCCCCCGAGTGGGCCGCCACGGAGGGATGGCGCTGCCAGAGGCAGCGGCGCCGGCAACAGGAGGGCGGCGCGCACCTGCGGTGGCTGCCCACGTAGACGGCCCAGAGGGCGAGGAGGAGGAAGTAGGCGGACGCCGACCAGGGGAAGCGCGGCAGCAGCGGCACCACCGGCACGCCCGCCAGCAGCAGGCCGTACGCCACCTGGCGGCCGCAGCAGCGGCAGCGGTGGCGCGGGAGCAGCATGAGCGCAGCCATGGCCTTCTGGCACGCCTGCCGCATTCGCCGCGCTCGAGCTACGAGGCAGCGGCAGCAGCCGGGAGGAGTGAAGTGTGAAATGAGTGATGGAGGGCCTGAGTGGCCGAGGCCAACCCTAAAACCTGAACCCCCTAAACCCTAAGTCCTAATTTCTAAACGATGAATGAAGGCAAGCAAGTTGACAGATGTACGTTACCTGCAGCTAAGCTGACCATGCTCAGTAACCACGAGCCAGCACACAGATGTAGCTAACTGAGTACCAGACGGCAACCATGACAAGCCGAGAGAGCACAGACCCGCGCGTCGAGCCCCTGGCTCCAGTCCGGCGCCTCGCTGCCGGCGTCGGCGAGGTCGGCGGGGAGGACCGCCGCCACCGCCGCCGCCGCCGCCGCGTTTTTTTTTTTTTTTTTTTTTTTTTTTTTTTTTTTTTTTTTTTTTTTTTTTTTTTTTTTTTTTTTTTTTTTTTTTTTTTTTTTTTTTTTTTTTTTTTTTTTTTTTTTTTTTTTTTTTTTTTT
>WELB01000167.1:172520-222707 GCA_009602725.1 Spirogloea muscicola | reverse complement strand
CGCCCTGACGGAAGCCGGAGGCCGCCGCCAGAGCGCGGCCTGCGCGCAAGTGGACCGCAAAAGCTAGGGACCGCTGCAAAGAGACGGCCAGGCGCATCCGGTAAACTTGGGCGAGGGACCCGGCGACATGGAAGCCAGGCTGCTCGCCTTGCTGCCCGTCGCGGCGGGCCGCTGCTCGCCGCGCAAGGCGGTGAAGGAGGTCCAGCCATTTGGCGCCAAAGGCGCCGTGTACGTCGACGGCGAGTGGGATAAACTCGTCGCCTACCGGGTGATCTGAGTACTTGCGCTCCTTTGCGGCAGGGCGACGTCTTTCCGCCTGCTAGCTACTCAGATTTGCATCTACTGACGAGAGGTTACTGAGAGTTCGCTTACTGCTGTCTCAGTCCTTAGCACTCCGACTCCTTCAGACCTTGTCCATTCTTTTGGGCTGGCCTCTCCCAGCCACCAGTTAATCTGGCCGCGCTTGCTTCTGCCAGAAAAGGGCGATGGCTGTCAGTGGCCCAGCCCAGCCAAAAGGATAACCAAACTCCGAGGAGCCCGGACGATGTGGCTGCAGCTTGCCGACTGCTAATATGTATACCAGCGACAGGTTGGGGCCACACCAAGACATTTGGAAGCAAGCGCGGCCAGATTAACGGGTGGCTGGGAGTGGCCAGCCGAAAGAAGAAGTGGCTCTCCCAATGGGGCCAAGGGCTGTGAGAAGCCAGCCCGAAAAGATTTGACAAGGTCCGAAGGGGCCAAATTACGAGCTAAGCAGCGACTGCGGGGCCTGAAGAGGCTATGGCAGAACGGGGGAGGATGGACCACTCGGTAGTTACGAGTAAGGAGCCTCACATCCGACAGAGTAGCTGCCGGAAAACTATCCCCAGCCGAAAGGAATGGACAAGGTCTGAAGGAGCCGGAGTGCTAAGGACTGAGACAGCACAAGCGGACTCTCAGTAACCTCTAGTCAGTAGATGCAAGTCTGTAAGACATTTGAATGGAGGAGCCCTCGCGAAATCTGCTCGATTGCCGCCACAACGTTCCAAGCATGGGGTGGCGCGACACCAAACATGTGCTGCTGCCCTTGCCTCCGAGCGCTTCCAATACTCTGAATCCCAGTGCTGGAATGCTGGCGTGAACGACTGCTTGCGGGCGTGCGGGAGCTCGGTTTTTGCTGCCTGCTTGAGAAGCGCTAAAGGGATCGAACTGCTACCAGACACGCCGCAGGCCTGCCAAGCAAGCCCAAATGCAAGGTAAGTAGGACAGACAACCGCGGCAAGGAGACATCGATGGCAGTTTCCATGGAGAGTTGCGAATGAAGGTTTTCTACAACATATTTCGCTCTCGGCTTTTCTGCAGGGGATCAGGTGTTTGCCATCCAAGGGTTTCCTAAATGTGTTTGAACTGCAAATCACAGTCCTTGCCACTTACAGTCACACCTCAGACACAAGGGGCTCGTACATCTGCCCTAAGCAATTTGCCTTCAGTACTAACTCCTTCTTGAGCCTTGACCGATAGTTTGGCAACAAAATAGTAGACAATACAGGCTGCAACATCACACCCTGGCTCCCGTAAGTAATGTCGCTGAGCCTAACTCGTCAAGAGTAGCCAGCATGCTGGCACCATGCTGGCTGGTGGCAAAGGTACCAGGACTGAAGGCGGCAAGGCCTACGCTCCTTTAGATTTACAACCACGGCAACAGCTGTGGCTTCCACAAGACAATGGCGAATGCACCATGGCCAACGGACTTTGGCAGTGATATAAATATCCTGGATCTGATAGTACACTATGAATACACTAGTGAACCAGCGCACGGTTGCGCATAGACGAGCTGCTGGCATGTGTCGCAATAATTTGGATACATGCAGAACACTAGCAGAGTGGCGTGCCGAGCTGCTTGCTTGCCAGCACCTTACCAGAAGAATGGGCTCAAAGCACTGAAAGTGACTGGACGTGTCACTTCACTGCAGGGTTGGGATGACTGCCTGCCAGCAGCTCTGTGGCAGCAGCCTGGATCAGCTTCCAAGCGGCGTCCACGTGGCGCTGCTCCGTCCTCACGGCGCCGATAGCCATCCGTAGCGTGTACACGCCACTCAGCGCCTGTGCATTATTAAGTGAGACTTGAGGTATGGTTGTGCATATATTTATGATTCATTGCTATGGTGGCTTCTTCTGCAACACCTCAGTTCACATTCATTGGGTCAGTGCTTCAGAGCCGCTTTTAGGGGTTTCTTTAGAGCCTTCTTTACAAGAAAACGCATGCGTGTGATGAGAGGGTTGCAGATTAAGTGGAGGCAGCAGTGTATCATCTGTTCTGCCTTGAGAGCAAACAGCAATGTAACAGCAAGTTGCAGAGTGACCAGAACACAATAGCCTGGTAATAAGCCAACCGTGTGGATAATGAAGATGCTGCCGCAGCTGTTGACCTTGTCCTCCAGCGCTGCATTGAGTGACTTCCCGTTGTCATCTGCCTCACTCGGAGGCTTGAGCCGGAAGCAGACGAGGCCAAAGATTGTGGGCGCCATCACCTGCAGCCGCTGGAAGTTGCTCCTAACATTATCGCAGTGCACAGGAAGGGGTCCTGAGATCATAAATGTCTTCGAATGGCCATGACCTGCTGCGCTCTACGTGTTGCTGAGGCGGCTCATTTGATCAATCAACGTGCAAGCTGCTCTTGCTTGCTCTGTATACACCTGCCCCTATGTACTGATAAGTGTTAAGTAGGCAGGGGAGTTTGTACATCTCTTGGATTCTCAAAGTGTAGATGATGTGTCTAACCTTCCCATTGCATCTCTTCCCTTGAGCATTCACAAGAATGCAGGCCCACAATAACACAAGTGCTGGAAGGCTGCTGACTCTGTGCCTAAATTTACTAGCGACATTGTGCTGATTAATCTGCTGACCTCAAAGCGTGCATCAGCTCGTACAAGCGACTCGAAGTGCTTGGCCAAGGCCACGTGCTTCCTGAGATACTCTCGCATCTTGTCCGCGCCATACAAACGCATTACAAGCCACAGCTTCAGAGCCCTGCCAAAGCATCCCCACAAGAGGGGGAGGTGCGGAGGAGGAGGATGTGAAGAGGCATTGGGCCATCACTTTCTACATGTCCGATTTTGACTACAGTTGCAACTGGGTTTGGGGTTGGGGAAGAAGCCAGACCCAATTTTGTCAAAGAAGGCAGAGTAAGCAATAACAGTGCACTCAGGATCTGCGGAACATACTCAATATAGACTTGAGGCAAAGCTGTCCTCACCGGAAGCGGCGCCCGAGTGGGACCTGCCAATCTTTGTAGTCGACGACCTGCCGGCCATCTGAAGCCTGCTCTTCATTTTCCGATTACAAGGTCATCAAACCCATGTTTCAGCAGCTGCAAGTCTACAGGTGATGCAGTATGCTACCAACTGATGTGAGGGAGTGTAAGGCATCTACCAAAAGGATAAGCTTCTGCTTGATATGAGGCTACTAGCAAATGGACTAATACGCACATTCTCTGTCATCTGACGGACACTTCCAAATGAGTGGATCTATGATCATGCACTGATGTATTGTCTCCATGCATGTGCACCTTGTTTTTGAAGAATTCGGCCTGGCAGGACAGGGCAGTCACCAGAGATCCCGAGTCCTGCTTGACGAGACAGAGATCAAGAAAGGGTTCTATCTTTGATACCTTGTTGCAGGGCACTTTGCTACACTATACTGTAGGATTATCTCCAGCCTCTTGATGATGTCTAGATCTTAGCGAGCTGCCAAGTCAGAAGAGTGTCAGGGCTGTACATAGACATGTCATTGGTGGTCCTTGTTGCCACACAGCCAGCCATACCTTGACATACAGTACGGAGCAGTCGAAGTTGGTGAGGAGCCACTTGTGGGCATTGAATGCGAACGAGTCGGCTCTGTCCACGCCGTCCAGGTACGGACGGAACTCGGGGCAGATTGCCGCCGCGCCCGCATATGCGGCATCCACATGTAACCACAGCCCGTGCTTCTGCAAGTCAAGATAATGCAGTACTGTCTGTATCAGACAAGCACGTAGAATCTCTTCTTAGACCTCTAAGCTGTTACACAGCCTCAAGCCTTGAGCAGAGCTGCGGGGAAATTGAGGCAAGTCTGATCAAGCAGGATGCGCCCTTCTTAATCTGAGCACACCTGTGCGATGTCTCCAAGCTCGGCCACGGGGTCCACTGCGGTCGACGATGTGCTCCCAACCTGGTCACACAAGGCGTGAGGTTGTGTAAAGGAATGCATCACTCAGTGCAGCTCGCAGCTCAAGCACTGGATGTTAAGCTTCTTGCCTTTGACTCACTTTTCACGACCATGTTGTGCTTGAGACAATCAAGTAGGTTGTGCACAGCTTCCAGCGACTGCAAGCTCCTCTTACATGGGCGTGAGGACTCACAGAGGCACAATGGCCGTATTTAGGTCACTACTAACTCCACCTAAAGTCAATCTTGACAGACCGTCACTGAAGACTCACTGAAGCACAGAGGAAGAATGGCTCAAGGCCAGATTCCACATCAGCAGCAATCTGCTCCGCTACCAACTCTGGTCTGACTGCATAACTTGTGGAGGAGTCCGCAGGGATCACCCGGAAGTTCCTGAGGTCAATTGCAGCGATCTGCAGCTTGCAAATGATAAGAAGGCCGGTAGTCTATCCATAGCAACATTAGCGGCAATGACTCTAGCACCGTGCTGGCAGAGTCAAGCAGTACATATATACAGGCGAAGGCCTCTTATATGGAAACCTGGCAGGCCTTCTGCACACAGGTGTGGGCCTGGTTGGAGGTGTACGCCACAAGCTTGCCGAGCGCTTCTGCATGCGAGAGGGCCCCGTTGGCAGTCAAGCGCCGGATAGCGCGCTCCCTTGCCGCCAGCATTGCGACCAGGACTGCCTCACTGGCCGTGCCCTGGATGACGCCGCCCCCTGTCCCGCCTGCACAGAGCACCCATCTCAAAGCACATTACATAAGCAATGGACGGTCAAGGAAGTTAGGCTTCCCAACTAGATCATCAAGGTCAACAGTCTGCTTCAAGTGGCACACATGGTAAGATGTCTAATGAGGAGCCTTGGTAAGGAGATGGCGAGGCCAGTCAGCCAAGTGCAGGGCAAAGTTAGACTAAGTCAAGGCAGTAGGATGGGTGGAACTCACTGCTGCTCAGGAAGGCGGGCGGCAGCTGCAGGAGCTTGGCAAGCCAGTCGAGCACGATGGTCTCGAGCTCGGTGGCGGCGGGTGAGCCGATCCAGGAGAAACCGACGACGTTGAGTGCGCCTGAGAGCATGTCCCCCAGGAAGCCTGCCGTGCTGCTGTTGGCAGGAAAGTAAGCGAAGAAGCTCGGGCTCTGCCAGTGTGTGATGCCTGGCATGATCTTGCTCTGTACATCTGCGGATGTATCAAAGCTCGACCACACAAGGGCAGCAAGCGTGAGCAGCTGCAACAGTGACTGAGGCTGCAACCAGCACACGCACAAATCCTCTGCCTTCGTCATTGTTGTTTTCATTTCTTGCACTAGACTCTACGATCAACCTTTTAGGCAGAACCCAACCCAAGAATGCTGACCCCAGCAATGGTTAGCAGCAGAAGTGCCCAGAGTTCGCAAGGCTAGCAGCTCCCACATGACAGCGTCTTTTTGTAGGCCGCAGTGGGCTGACTAACAGCAGCTGCAACCTCCGCAAGGTGTCACTGTGCTCAAGGGAGAGTCCCAGCCATAGTTGGGGAATTGATGTGGACCTTGCAGGACACGCTCCAGGGGCTCCGGCGTGTCGGGGGCTTCATTCGGCAGGAGGGGCTTCAAGTAGCCGGGCTGTGATCCAGAATATCAGCCAAGGATTGAGGCTATGAATCTCGGTCTTGGCGGCATGGCAGCTGCATGCGACTCCTGAGTCTCCAGCTAGCAGCCCTCTCAGGCAGCTCCGAGCAGGCACAGCTGCGGAAAACAAAATGGGAAGGCATGCTTGCAACAGCGACTGCCTCTGATATATTAGCAATGAGGCCCTCGATCGCTTCCTAGTGGAAACGCTAATCTGCTGTAGCTACTCCATGGAGGCCGCTGCAGGCGGAGTCCGAGCTCCGACCAGGGGAGGCGGGCATGTGGGTTCGGCGGCAGCGCACCCACCTCCACTTGGCTGCGCACGGGGTAGTGCTCGACGGCGGCGTAGTAATCGGCAATGAAGTCGACCATGCGGTGCGCCGCTGCCCGGAACTCCTCGGGGTCCAGCAGCTGCATGTCGGCTCCCACAGCCTTCGCCGCCGCTGCTGCTGCTGCTGCCTCGCCCCTGGAGACACGCCTCCATCACAGCGGCGTCGGCAAGCTGCACCAATGCAATAGGAGCTGGCCCTTGCAATGATGAGCGGGCGTCACAGCCCTCGCTTGCGCTGGGTCTGAGCTTGGTGCAAGATTGGCAGGCAGACTGCAAGGATCTGCTGCTTTCGCTGGCGGCGGCAGCAGCAGGCTGCGCAGAGTGCACAACTTACATGGCTCCAATCAGAAGCAGCGGCAAGCGCAGCGCACAAGCTCTGATTCCTGCGGTGTTGCCGCACGAGCCTGACCGCGGCCGTTCCTGAGGCCACTTTGGCTACAGAAGCGTCACAATGGTCAGGCTTGGAGTGCTTGACAAGGAAAGTCTGGCTGGGCTGGTCAGCTGAACTTCACGGGTTATGGAGTCAGAGAACTCGTGATCCCGGAGGTCAGCCCTGGGATGCTTCTATTATGTGCTACACCTGTGGGTACTGACGTCACACTGTTACCTTAGCCACCTTAGCACAGTGCTTCGAATCATGTAGCCTTGAGTTTTGCACTGATGTTTGCCTGAATAAGGTATTGGCATAATTTGACCTCCCTTTCATGTCATGCGCACCGTGCGCCTTCTCTGTCTCATTTATGTACAGAACCTCCTCAGCATTTTAGAAAACAACCACCGATCATGGGAAAGCTGTCACCAGCTGAATAGAGCAGCTCTTCTAGCAGGAGGTAATGGCTGTGAAAGGCTAGCCAAAGATCAAGACAAGGTATAAAGAGAAAGATTCTTCAAAGGGGCACGAAAGCACAAACCGTTCAGGAAAGCAAAGCAAGCAACTACTACAGATTGCCACACATTAATTCTAGGCAGTTCGCAAAACTCTAGCAGCCGGAAGGGAGTCACCCTGTCGTTTGATATCAGCAGCCGCTTTCGTTTACGAGGACCTCACTCACTCTTGCTCCCACGCTCAACCGCCCACATATGTACCTTGTCTTATTTCCATGTCCGTAAGCAGTAGCAGCTCCTCCAAAGTGGCGAGGGCTGTGGAGGGCAGCGCTCAGAAGATTGACCACGTTCAAAAGTTCACTAGCAGATACCATGCAGGATACCAAGTACTTTCTGACTGCTCAGCAATCCCTTACTAGGCAACCCAATACGAAACTTTAGCAGGCCATGAGAGCTCTCATGACACTAGTAGCCATGACAACTCCTATGGCCCTTAGTGGCTACAAACTCAGGCAAGTCCCCACTACTTGATTGGAAAGTGCGCTCCTTACTGGACGACTGTGCGTGCTAATGTTTCCAGATGCAAATGAGAGTGCGAGCACAAGCAACTAAGTGCCAAGCAGTGAGCATAACATCAGGGACAGCATTAGATTTGAGGAGTAACAAGGGGCTGCTTGTGCAGAGCGCAAAGGCCCCCTGCTGTGTGTGACAAGAGCTGGCATAAGCTCATCTGGCAAGTGCATGTATCTGTGCAGGCGTTAACAAATTGCTCAGAGCATCGACGACCACCCTGCATAATATATCACAACCACTAGGCCACACAAGTTTATTCATGACAACGTAAACAGAGCAATCCCTTCCCCTCCCTCCCCCCACACACAAGCCTCTCATGAAGTGCAGATATATGCAGCACCAACGAGCAGGCTAGAGACAAGGGCGTTGGTGCACATGTGACTATGTGAAGCTGTAGCAAGAGCCATAAAAGCAGTTGTTATACATATGCCATTGAAAGCTCAGACTCAGATACTTGTACATTCCTCTAAGAGCGAGATGTACCAATGCTATGAGGTGAGATAGAAGGCCAGAAGGCCAGAGATAGAAGGCCCACAAAGAGGATTTCTTTGTGTAGACTGTAGTCACGCTGGTCCAATACACGCAAGAGCGTGCAAGCTCCGCACTGTCATGCAAATAGCATGTCTAGGCTAGCGCAGCAGGGCAATTGGGAACAGAGTGGCAGCAATGACAAGGTGACTGACTAGGCTGGCATCCATCCAGTCTAAAGGCCCACCTTCTCCAACTCCTGTGCACAACAAGTAGAACCTTCATAAGAATCAAAGTCTGACGGGTTCCTTCAGAGCAGACATGGCAAGACAGACGGAAATCCTTCTCCTCACTAATAGTCACAAGCCTGCCCTGTGACACCACAAATACAACCAAATTCATTGCATAAACGGATGATGCACAGACTGAGAAAGTGACTGACCGGCTGCGGAGGTGCACGGTTGCTCTCAGGGATGTCAACAAACTCCGACAGGAGCGCCCGGAACTCCTCACCAGAGAGCGTCTCCTTCTCAAGAAGCACTTCTACAATCTTGTCCATGGCTTGTCGACTGTCGCGGATGTGTTGGAGAGCGATCTGTGGCGCAACAACCATGCCCAGTGTGACCACAAAGCATTCCAAGACAAATATTGGCCAAGTTCAGCAGCTACCAGTCATGCAATATCACTACAACAAGGTCATCAATGCAGATCAGAAAGTGACAAAATGGCAGCTCTGCATATCAGCAGCACGAATTAAGAACACAAATCTTGTCCCCAACCTCGTAAGCCTGGTCAGAAAGGGCCTTGACAGCAACATCAATGTCGTAGGCCAGCTTCTCTGACATGCTGTTGCGGGCGAGCATTCGCATAATCATGTCACCACTTTGGGCGGACGGGTCCATCAGCGCCCAGGGCCCAATGTCGGACATCCCAAAGACCGTCACCATCTGAACATCAGCAAGCAACACGTTCCTACATTGTCAGCCAAATGACTGGTCTAGCAAACTCAGGTAACACCGACTATGACATTAACATCAACAAGTGCAACATCAGGACTTTGCAAACCTGCTTGGCCATGTTGGTGACTTGCTGCAGATCGCTGGCAGCGCCCGTGGTAACCTCGCTATGGCCAAAGATAACCTCTTCGGCGGCTCGCCCACCAAGCGCACCCACAATCCTGGCAAAGATCTGTTGCCTAGAGATGAGCGTCGGATCTTCCCCAGGAATGAACCAGGTGAGACCTCGAGCCTGGCCACGAGGGATCAGTGTGACCTTCTGGACAGGGTCATGCCCAGGAGTCAATGTCCTGCAGGATAAAGACACGGCACAAAATGATTTCTGATAATTTTGGAGCACAATGTCCTTATTGAACAATCTAAAACAAGCTGCAGCGCAAGACTCCTCATATTGATGCAATATCCACCTACACCTGTGTTCCACGCCCCCATATGACTATGTTCACAGAAAGCCGCTGCTTGATGATATTGACAAGACTCACCCACAAATAGCATGCCCAACTTCATGGTAGGCGACCAGTGACTTAGACTTTCCATCCGTCATCCGGGTACCCTCCATGCCGGCAACAATGCGGTCAATGGAATCATCGATTTCCTGGGACGTGATGGCAGTCTTGCCCCGCCGTCCCGTGAGAATGGCCGCCTCATTGAGCAGGTTGGCAAGATCAGCACCACTGCCACAGCCAGCAGCATCGCATTACTCTTTGCAATATATGGCAGCTTCATGTTCGTTTGGCAAGCCTCAAAAAGTCATGTGTTGGTAGGTCTGACCAGATAGAAAGACAGAGTGCTTAACATCAAGAAGCTCTACCTGAATCCAGGAGTGCGGGCAGCGACGATGGACAGATTGACGTCATCTTGGAACTTCTTGTTAGCTCCATGCACCTTCAGGATCTCTGTGCGGCCCCTGACATCAGGTACGTCAACCTGCACCTGCCTGTCGAAGCGGCCAGGCCGGAGCAGCGCAGCATCTAGAATATCCGCGCGATTGGTGGCAGCTATGACTATGACGCCTGTATTGCCTTCGAAACCATCCATCTCTGTGAGGAGCTGGTTTAAAGTCTGCTCCCTCTCATCATTGCCTCCACCGATGCCTGCAACAAGCACATCACACCGACATACATTTAGCTTCCTGAGCTGTTTCTTTCGCAGATTTCTGTGGACTCACATCAGTCAAGCTTCTTACGGTGCTCCTGTAGGGCCTCAGAATGCAAGACTCATTCTCTAGTGTGCAGGGTAATACTGCTTACCTGTGCCACGCTGCCTGCCAACAGCATCAATCTCGTCCACGAACACGATGCAGGGAGCATTTTCCTTGGCCTTCTTGAAGAGGTCCCGCACGCGGGATGCTCCCACGCCAACAAACATCTCTACGAACTCTGAACCAGAGATGGAGAAAAAAGGCACTCCTGCCTCTCCAGCGATGGCCTTGGCAAGGAGAGTCTTTCCCGTTCCTGGGGGCCCAACCAAGAGGACGCCCTTGGGGATGCGGGCTCCCACAGCCGTGAATCGCTCTGGCCTCTTGAGGAACTCCACAACCTTCAGCCCGTTGGAGGCAATGTCGGAGGGTCAGACACAGAGCAAGTCATGTGTCAAATCTATGAGGGTTGAATGAGCCGAGCACGGCAAAGGACAATAAACACCACCATTTGCCAGAGGCTCTATGAACCTCTTGCAGACATTAAATCACCAACATCACAAAGGAGAGCAGGTCGAATAAACAAGGCTACATTTCATGTGGCGCTTGATCAACTGACGTACAGATTGAGAAGGTACTTATGGTGCTGGGCACCAGATTGCTCAAGTCAGCCACTCCAGTTACAAATGCACATCTATACTACAGAGAATCAAGTTCAAATTTACCCTGCTACTCTCTACAACTTATACATTAGTTTAATGAACAATTGCAGACTTGCTGACCAGGTTGCAATGAATCTTTTGCCAAGCATACCTCCATAAAGTCCTGCTTGGCCTCATCAACGCCCGCAACATCATCAAAGGTGATGCCTGTGTTGGGCTCCATCTGCAATGCAAGCCATACAAAAAGATGCTGCAATGAGCTACCAATCACCACATTGCTAAGTATTGTTAGCATTTGCCATGTCTACCAGTGCTCTTCAATACCTACCTACAACCAGACAAGTTGCAGAATGCTTGTCTTTCAGTATGCAGCGCAGTAGTTTGCTGTGATGAGCACACAGTGTTCACACAAGTCCTAACTCCTGCAAACTATCTTGACTAAGCTAGATCCTGCAAACATAGTCAGAGGAAGGGACCTGGAACTTGGCCTTGGACTTGCCAAACGCCAAGGGATTGCCGGGGCCGCCAGGCCCACCCATGCCTCCTTGAGACCTCCGAGATAAGAGGAAGAGCCCTCCAACGAGCAGAAGTGGGAAGGCAAGGTTGCCAAGCAGATTGAGGAACACAGCACCACCATCCTCCTGTTTTTCAGGCAATCAGCTACTGGCAGTCAGCCTCATAACACCCTGTATCAAGCATGGTGCAAGAGCAGCAGCTGGTAAAAAAAATGCATGCCGGCCAATCAAATTTGTCACAATGATGCCATCCAAACCCCAAATAGTCAACAAATTGCGAAGCTGCACAAGTGCAGCTCTCAGTGGCTTTTCGAGACATGCTCGTACCACCGCCAGCAACAGTCTACCAACCTGAGGATTGTGCGCAGCGAAGTCGATGTTCTTCTCCCGGAATTTAGCAAGGAGCTCGGAGCTGAGGCCAGGGAGTTGGACACGGACGCGCTGTACGCGGTTGCCGAGCTCGGGGCTGACGGCCTCCACAATGGCAATCGTGCCACTCTCATACAGGTCGACCTTCTTCACGCGGTCCATGTCAAGGTACTCCAGGAAGCGGGAGTACGACATCCGCGAGGAGGCCACTCCCTGCTGCTCGTCGGCGGCCTTGGCGGAGCCTGCAGCTGCGAGGGCCGGGACACCAACGGCGGCAGCCCCGAGCATCCGCTTCAGGAAGTTGCGCTTCCCGGCGCTCTTGACGCCGTCATCGAAGCCCTCCGCCGAAGCCCGAGCGACCACGCCCCTGGCAACAGCGCGCGCGACGCAGGGCCTGGCCGCCGGCCTCAGGCGGACGCCGGCGAAGGACGATGCGGCCGAGCCTCCGCTGCTGCGGGCACTCCGGGCCAGGGGCTTGGGCAGCGCCGCGNGAGAGGCGCAGAGAGTTAAGGTCCCGGTGGGAGGGGTCCTCGGAGTAAGTAGCTGTGACCAGGGCTCGGGGGGCCGCGCGGCGCCCTCAGCGGCTAAGGGGCCGGCATATCGTAGCTTCTTACCGGGCCCCCGCGGCCACCCCGCAGGCGGCCACGTCGCCCCCCCTCCTAATGGCCCCGCCCGGAGACGTGTCACTCCAACCGACGCCGCGAAGGTTCGTGTCCGTCGGCTCCCGACGGGGCTCAATCTCGGGAGCGAAACCAGCGGTTACTTCCCGATATCTTCCTGTGTGGCAATGTGGGCCTTCAGAGAGCTGCTCAGCTGAGTCACCGCTAAAGTGTAGCTCAGTCCGAGTTAGACAGGCAGCTCACCAGGCGTAGGGCAAGCCCGCCGCCGACGGCGACGGGCCGTCGGGGCGGGCTTTTGGCCTGTTCTCGGTGCCGTTATATTACTCTTAACACATCTCTCTTTACGCTGCTAACTCCGAGGGAAGCCGGTCTAATCGAGAAGTCTCGCCCGCGACTGGCGCCGCGGGAGGCGGCGGCGGCGACCGTGGCGCCCGCGCCGCCGGGGCTGCCGCGCGAGCTTCAGGCGCCGCACAAGCCGCCGGAGATGACGCAGGCGGTGGACAGCAGGGAGAAGCCGTCGCTTACGGCATTGCCGCCGCCGGGAGCCAGCGGCCTAGCAGCCTTCGTCACCGTGGGGACGACGTCCTTTGACGCGCTCGTGCGGGCGGCGACTGCGCCGGCCTTCCGGCGGGCGCTGGCGGCGCGCGGCTTCTCCCGGCTCACGCTGCAGACTGGCTCTGGCACATTCGTCCCCAACGCTGTTGTACAGCAGGTTCGCACTGCCAACCCAATATCACGATGGATGCAGACCCCGCTAGCGGCTCTCCCTATCAGCGAGCTTGCCCGAGCCGCCATTGGAGCCTTCAGCATGCTTCATCTGGCTGTGGGAAAGTGGAGCGGTGGTGAGGAGACACGTGGTTGATGTCAACACCAACCCCAAACCAGTACCCTAAGTATCAAGACCTAGTAAATCCAACGAGTCACAGATTTTAGGACGTAAGTGCTGACCCCTCGTGCAATCAGTCTCTATCAATCTCTGAGTGCTCAGTAGCTACCCGCAAGCTCAAATGGGGGCCACTGGATATGCAGCACAGCAGGAGTGTAGTACATCCAGTCCTCATGCCTATGTGTCTTGATGCTTAGTACGGTGGGGCACCCTGCAGCTGCGGCTTGGTCATACTGGCTCACAGTGCAGACGCCGTGGCTTGCTCTATCTCAAAGCTGCAGCTGCGTCTTCGCCTGCTGCTCAACAGACTGTGTCAGACAAGTCATCTCATCGTCGGAAAATGCTGACTGATGGTCGTGATGCAGGTTGGAAAAGAGGACGCCATCGACCTCATTGTTGAGCACTTCGCATTCGCGCCCTCGCTGCACGAGCTCATGGTGGCGGCCGATCTTGTCATCAGCCACGCTGGTGAGCCTTCCTCAATTATTCTGGCCAACGTCTCGGCCTGCCTAAGCATCACTCAATGGATCTGACTGCAACAAGCGCTGAGACAACAGCAGCAAGTCTTCTTTTGCACTACACAACCACAGCAATCACATCAGCGCTTGTAATGTGGCATCAACTGCAGCAGATAATGGCAGTACATCTGCTTCAGCTCAAGCATTGACTTACATCTTCCTTGTGGTCCCCGGCAGGATCTGGCAGCATCTTTGAGGCTCTGCGAGCAGGCAAGCGGCTGCTCGTCGTCGTGAACGAGGCGCTGATGGACAACCACCAGAGAGAACTTGCTGATGAGCTTGCAGCGCGCGGCCACTGCGCCTGCGCCAGCCCTGCCACGCTGGTTGAGGCCCTTGAGGCCATGGACGACGCGGTGCTCCAGCCATACCCACCTGCCGAGGCCGGCAACTACGCCGCAGCTATTGACCACTTCTTGGGCTTCTGAGCTGGCCAGTGGGGAGTTTTTGCTGCACTGCCTGCCGCAACAGAGCCTTGAGAAGAAGCCGGCTTGGCTAAAGCTACTACCATCGTCGGCTTTGCAGCTGCACACGCCAGGTTTGCTTCATAACTGCCACGTTGAGCTGTGCATCCTTTTGGCTAGCCACTTTGCCTTTGGTGGCTGCTGGGCAGCCGCTGCAGTGGATGGGTTGCTTGGTGTTCAAGTGCTCCAACTATTCAAAGAAAGGCATCCTGCGTAGAGGAAGTAGTGCAAGGGTTCTGCCTGATCGATATGCGCTGGTCATTCTGTCCTTGATAATGACAGGCGGCCGTTTTGCTGTGATGCAGCCGGCGACTGCTCAGAGTTGCCAGCAGCTCCGCAATAGACATCGAACTGCCTTGCATCAAGTAGTCCAAGGCTGCCACCACTGCCGACGCCTTGACGTCTCGCCTGCATGCGGAGCAGCAGTAGCAGTGGTGGCAATAGCGGCCTTATCTACGTCTTTCAACACCTGCAGCCGCGACCTGGGAGCACGCAGACAGACACAGCCTGTAAGTGTTGGCCGTGTGTCTTGTTCATCAATACCTGTAGGCTAGCCCCTATTAGCTTGTCCTTGTTTTCTGGTGGCCCTATGAGCTTGTCCTTGTCCTGTGGTGACCCTCGGCCACCTGTTGTCAACATACTTGGGAAGCTGGTATAATTCTGTGACTTGTCGCCAGTGTGCGTCAGCAGCCTGCTTGCGAAGCTCGCAGTAAGTCGCACCTTGCGTCGTGCAGCTGGCCGTTGAGTTGCCAACGCTGCTTGAAGCCCGCCATGCCCTCCATGCCAGTTGCCAGTATGAGTCGCCTGTGACAGCAGCCGTGAGCTTCGTACAGTGCTCATGACTGCAGGGTGGAGGGCTGAGTGCTCTTTGGAGCAGGCGGTCACGGCTATAACAAAGTGCGTGAATTGTGCACCTATCCAGAAGATTGATGAGAGCCTCCAGCTCCTCGCTCCTCTGCCGCCGGTCCTCGCTGCTGAGCTTGGCACTGTACGCCTGTTCTGCACCCAGCAACCGCTCCCGGAGCTCCTTGTCCTGCCGATTTCACACCAGCGGCCCAGGTTATTACAGTATTGCAGCAAGTGGGATGGGAGTAGTTGATAAGCATAATGTCTGCTGGTGGATTAGCGAGCATTGCAATCCTAGCAGCAATGCAAAGGATGTCCTAGCGTTAGCACTTACGGGATCATCCCGTTGTCAAACATAAGTCTCGTGAACATGTCAATGAAGAGTTGAGATGTGAGCTTTTGAATGATATGGCTTGTCTGTTGGAATCTGATGAGGACTTGGTTTTTATGTACAAACCCGTTGTTGGCTGCAGCGCCGGAAGCGAATAATCTCCTCCTGGCAGAAGGGCTCGATGTCGTGCCGGTGCAGGCCTGCTTGGTACCAGTACTTAAGGCTACATTAGACGTAGCAAGGCGATGGCGCATCCTTGCAAGCATTTCCCTGGCATGGCAGCTCCTCCTGCTCAGCTGCCACTAAAATGCCGGCTGGAATAGAGAGGCGAATCGCTGGTGGCGTCCTGAAGTGCTCTCGCCAAAGCAAAGTCTCGACCGCATACGTACTGGCAGCCGCCGTCGATCCTGCCACTGCAGCTGGAGCCAGCGGCCATGGCCGCGCCGTGCCACGGCCAAGGAAGGCCCGCAGCATGAGCCGCGGCAGGGCGGCGGGTGACGGCGGGCGACTCACACTCGAAGAGCACGCGCAGCTGGTGGTTGCAGAGGTCGAGGCCGGCGAGCGCAGCGTCAGCGAGCTCCTCGAGCACCAGCGGAGGCGGCGGGCCCGCCATGAGGTCGTCCGCCGTGAGCACCGTCTCCTCCGCCATGGCCGCCGCCGCCGCCGCCGCCGCTAGCGCCGCAGCTCGCGGCAGGGCCCCAAGGGACGACTGGCACAGGGGGCCTTGATCTAGGGTTCAGCTGCAGGGGCTCTGGATTTTAGGGTGGAGGCCCTTGATACCCCCGAGCTTAGCCTGACTGCTCCCGTTCGCAGTTGAGTGTGCGCCAACTTACCGTTAAGCTAACTCCGCCTCTTCCCCTCGAGCTTGCATGATCGCAGTTGCACTGGCACTCTCCCCGGCGCGGCGGCGGCGGCCGCGGCGGNGCGGCCGCGGCGGCGGCGGGCGGCGGCGGCGGCGGCGGCGGCTGGCGACGATGGAGGCCACCATCGACGACCTGCCAGACCTGTGCCTGGTGGCGGTGCTGACCTGCGCCGCCACAAGATGCCGGACGGCGCCCTCCGATCCGAGCGCCGCTGCTCAGAAGGCCCCGCGGCTTGGGCCGCCATCGTGGCCGTCTGCCACCGCTGGCGCCGGCTGGCCAAAGCCGCGATCACAGCGGTCTCCCTGCAAGAGCGAGCGGGCCGCGTTGTCGGCCAGGGCGAGCCTGCGCAGCCGCTCAGCCCGGCGCTGGCCGCCGCCTTCCCGGCCCTGACGCGCCTCAGCCTCGAGTTCCTCTACGTCCCGCACGACGACCTCTCTGTTTGACGGCCATCCCGGCGCTTACGGACTTGCGAGTCAGCGTGGTGAGGCACCCAAAGTGCATGAAGAAGGACAAAGACAACCTCCGGCAAGCCTTCCGGACACTCCAGACGCTTGGCAACGTGCTACGATCGCTGACTCTGCGCGAGACTTAACGCATCTTGCCCTTCAATATCGAGAACGTGGCCAGCTTCAAGGCTCTGGAGAGCCTCTCCCTTTTCAACTCATACTCTGCTGGTATTATGCCCTCCCCCTCTTGCTACATGTTTGCCGTCCGTTAGCATCTCACGACACAACATTGCAGTTGCCAATGTTGTCCTCAGATACGGTGAGCATTGGTATCATTGCATTGGTTGTGCAGTTTGGGACATTGAAGTCCTTGCTACGTGTTGCCAGCACCTCACAGAGCTCAGGCTAAGCTGCGCTACGACTTACTTGGCTACAGTTACTGACTCAGGCTTGCAGTCACTTGCCACACTATTACCGAAGCTTCGTACTTCTCACGTGTTCGTTAACTGGTTCATTACAGACGTTGGCATCCAGCAACTGGCTACCGGGTGCTCACTACTGCAGGATGTCAGCATACGTGGTTGCTCCAAAGTTTCTGTACAATCAGTTTACGCGATCAGCAGGGGTTGCATTGGGTTGAGGAGGCTGCGGTGTGACCTTGAGCGAAGCTGGGGTAAATCCTGGCTGGAGAACGGCAGCCTCCACTTATCGCAGTTGGAGATGTTGCATCTGAGCATACCCTCCGATTGTTGAGAGGGTGCCCTCACCACCATGGCAACTTTGGCATCATCATGCCCACGGCTACATGAGCTCTTTCTGCGAGCCACATCGGAGGTTGTGATCAGGCCCGACCTTCTGGAGAGTGATCCCAGTACATTGCTGCTTGTGGAGTTGACTTTGTGCCGATCTCACATCAATGCAGCATCCTTTTGGAATCTCCTCGCTTATTGTCCTGCTTTGAAGACACCGAGCCTACTGAATTGCAAGCTAGTCGGTGCCATTGGGGAGCTATCCGCCTAGCTTTCCCTCCGCCCCCTTGAATGTCATTGCCTCACTGGACAAGTGCGTCATTTCTGGGACTTGGGTTCATGGTGCCCCAATCTGGCATCGTTGCACGCCTCGTTTTCACCTCTAGTATCACCTGCGGAAGAGGAGAATTCTTCAGAGTCAGTGCACTTGAGTTCCGGCCTTCACAGATATGTCGTCCACTCCAAGCGTTCAGGATTCTCGCTTGCCAAAGCGTGCTACAGGATCACTTCATAACCTTGGGAAAGGCGAGCCCACATCTGCAAGAATTGCGACTAAGTGATTGCCAAGCTATTGACATGCAAGCCATACATAGCTTTCTCTCTTCATGCCCTAGACTGAAGCTTCTCAGAGTCGAGGACAGGGACACTTTTGCTTCAGAAACTTGGGTTGGCATGAGAGATTGTCCACTCACATATGGAGGCAGTGAAGTTGAGAGGGTGCATGTAGTTGTAGGTGGAAATTGGGAACCAAGTGTAGGAGTACCATTTGACTACAAGTATAGGCTTCATCGATCAATTTAAGGCCCAGCATAATACTATCGTAGAGATTTGACGCCTAAACATGTCAGCCATCCGCATCACAAGCATGCTTTTGTACATGAAGGTATGCTGGATGTGATATATTGCACATGTAGAACAGTTCCAAGTAGCGACTCGGGCAAATGTTTGGAAGTCCACGTCGTGCAGAGAGGATGTCATGAAGGACAATGCCAAATGTTGCGGACTGAGGCTGGGCCTATGTCAATACAGAATCATTTGTATTGGATCGTTGTATCTGGCTGCTCTTGCTGTTGCACCTCTAGGTGTAGTGTAAGTGCTGCAGTTTCTCGACATCCATGGCGGCAAAGCTACATCAGACTAGATGCATAGGCTCTGCCCGCATCCAGGGTGGATGGCAGCCTAGCTTCAGACAATCAAGCCGATGTGCTGGGCATCCGATTCTCAATGTGAGCACTCCTGCAGCCTACTCGCTGATTTACTGTCCCCCAGCCTAATCCGCTCCTTCGACTTGAAAACCTGAGGTTGATAACTTCATCAACCTCAACGTTTCCACTTGACTGGAGATCAGCCAAATTCAGCAAACCTCTACATCTATCAAAATAAACAGATAGCTCGTGACCAATTTGTGTCGTCCAAACTTCCAGTCCAACCTGCACTGCAATCCCCCCAGCTCACCACATATCTCCCACTCCGTTGAATGTCAGCCAGACGTTGGTCTCCCGCAAACCTCTCAGGTTTCGTTTCAAAGCTCGCCACCCATGGTCTTGCAAATTCTGCAATCACTCCAACTGCTGCTGCTTGTCTGGTCTTACTGCCACGGCCATTTACGTCTGCCTCCTCACCGCCTGTCAGCAGGAACCTGAGACATCTGTCGCCTGTCTTTTGCATTCTTGGTTCCCTGCTCCAGTTGGACGTCGACCGGCTAGAGCCCTCACTCAGCCTTAATCGTCGGACTGCTGCCGACAGTCCGAAGACATGGCTCTGCTTCCACTATCTCCTCACGGATCTCTTTGGTTGCTCACTTGCATGTTCCAAGTCGGCTGTGAAAGCCAGCCGGGAGCAAACAGAGGGTGTTCATAAGTACATTAGTAAGAAGGTGAGAATGCGGCTGCTGATCTTAGCGGAGCCACAGGCTAGGCAAACAGGGCGCTCTTACCTCACGGATCTTCTATCTGGGCTGGCCAATCATAGCCATCGCCCTCTCTCGAAGCTCAAGGCGCTGCACCTGAACACTTGCCTTGACATGCACCCTGAAAATGGAAGCAGTAAGGCAATGGCTAAGAGAGGCCAGCCCCAAGGAGTGTACAAGAAGAGCTCACCACGATCTCGTGAAGCTGCCGTTCATGAATCTTCATTCGTCTGGGCCTAGCCTTTATGAGAAAAAATTTCGTCTCTCATCATTCTCATTCCTCTCCGAACGGACTTCAACAATCTGCACATGTGCCTGCACTGATTGCTATGGGCGATTTCCGGAATTTGTTGAACTTGGCTCATTCTTTTGAGGGTTGGCTTATGTAAGCCTTCTTCTTCTTGTACATCCATCGTTGTGCTTGCCATTGTACTTGGCCACTCAAGCCCTCCATCACTCAATACACACTCCATTTTTGTTTTTCTTCTGTCTGTCACCGTAGGCACCTTAGTGTAGGTCTCCGTATTATGTAGCCTTGTTTAATTTGCTCTAGACTCTGCCTGAACAATGTATTGGCTTGGATTGGCCTCCCTTGCATTTCATGCACTCCGCAAGATGTGCCCAGAGGAACTGCTTCGGCACTTGGTACCAGCATAGCACATGATAGCGAACCCGTGCAGGTGCAGTGCTGCGGACCAGTTGAGGTTACAATTTTGCACAGATGCATAAGCATTTCCCTTACACTAGCAGGGTTCCTCTTGGGAGCTTGAATTTGTCTCCAACTCGATTGCATCGCAGAAGCCGTACACAAGGCATAGCATAGAATCGTGTACGTAGTGCTGGCTCGATATTGTCCTGTTCAAGTACGACATCTGACCATTGCTGCACATCCTCACTGCGGCCTAGATTCTGACCATTATAATGCTCGTGCTGTGCAAGCAAGCCAACAGTAACGGCAGTACAAGGGCCGGGGTAGTCCAAGATGTGCTTGCCTTTGTACTAAGCCATTTTGGCCTTCGTTTGTTTCAAGTACATGAAAGTTCCTGGCACTGCCGGAGGTCTTGATCAGGGGAATAGCAGACTAGTTGCCCCTGCGGAGTGTTGACGTGCATTTTTGAAACACATCATTGACTTACTGTAGTTTCTATCAGCAACTTACGGTGACTTCAACATTCCAGCTTGCCATGCTACTTTGTTGAGGTCGGGGTTTGGCAAGATAAGACAGTGAGAATAGTAGAGGTGGGCTTGTGACCTACTGATGTTCATAGCTATAAACAGTGTCCTCTTGCATCTTACAAAGCTCAGATCACATGTATGTGAGACTCATTCGAATGCAATTGTCCTCACAATCGCAGCGGCCCTCACATGTCGGGGCTTTAGGACAGCCTACGATATCCTAACAAGTTGCGCTTTAGCCAACGCGCCGCCACCTTTGCGTGGGTAGCCAGCCCCCGTGCGACTGATGGTTAGCGATCAATTAGCCACATCAGTTGACGTAGTACTATCAGGGCGTGCCCGCTGCAGATTTGATCAGTCTCAGTTCCCTCCGCTCCCTTCTCCAAGTCCTTGTACAAGTTCGACCAGGCTTGGCGCACACGATGCGGCGATGGCTGAGCTGCCACTGAGCGCCCGCCAAGCCTGCATGCCACTTACGCCACGAGCGGCGACGACGGCGATACACCAGCGCAGTGCCTTGACTGGGGGGGGCAATGTGCGCACAGCATCTGGCCTGCGGGGCTCTTCGGAGCTCCTGGCAGCCATTGCTGCTGCACGCTTCCTGACTCGTCGGGACGACAACATCGCGGCACAGCGAGCACAGCTTATGAGGATCACCATACAAGCAGGCATGCGCACGACCTCGTCGTTCTGCACAATGGCGGCCCTTCTTGCAGTTCGGCATCTCTAAAATTCCTTGCTGTCCCGCAGCTGATAGCTCACATGCGCCAGGTCGCGGCACACGCAGCAGCTTTGTGGGCGGCGTACCTGTGAGCCACCATGGCGGTGGCCGCCACAGTTGCAGGATCAGGCTCCCCGGCAGCCGGTGCTGCACCTGCCCACGCTCTGGCCACGAGCTGCAGCCGGGCGGCAGCCGATGCCAAGTTGTGGTGGGACCCCTTTAGCGGCCTTCTAGCTTCGCTGGACGGTCTTTGCGCAGCAGCAGAGGACAACGCACGCCGTGAGGGCGCCCAGAAGCCTGCGGCACTCCAGCAGGCCCGAGAGGTTCTGCTCAGGAGGCGAGCATCAGAGCTGGTAGGCTGCGCCCAGGCCATCGTTGCTTGCATTGTTGCCACCAGCCCCTGGGCCCCCACCTCAATACCATCTAACAATGCAGATTGGACATTGTCTTTTGATTTTCTTGAACGCGTCAAGCTGATCAAGGTGTAGGAGCTAGGGTTCGGTCGAAGGTCTAGGATTTAAGGCCAGGTGTAAATCAAGAGCCTAAGAGTTGTGTTACCTGACGTCCTGCATCCTCCTGGCGCCTGCAATCACCTGCGGCAGGCTGAGAGCCTGGGCGAGCACCGCCACTGGCTCTTGGCCACGCTCGATGGTTTCCTGTCGCCCAGCAGTAGCTCTCGGGTAGCGCTTGAGGGCACGTCTGTGCAGCTAGGCAGTCAGGAGCTCAAGGTTGACCCTGCGCTTCGCGCCTCTGCGCTAAAGGCCAGCGATTACCTGGTCAGTATTGGCCCATTAGAAATGGCCCACTCTTACTCTGGCATGGAGCCTAAGCTAAGCCCTGCAGACCCGCTTCACTAGCTTTGCCTGTAATGCTTGCTTTAGCCCTAAACTTTCACATATTTTGTAACCCCTCTGATCCTCTTGTCCATTAAGAATCTGTTCATCATGGATGCAAGTCGCCAGAGCTCTCTAGTGGCATCACAGCGGTCTCAAGGTTGCACTCAATATGCAAAGCTGTGCCATTTGGCCACAATGCTAATGTGGGCATGCTGCTGACATTGTGCAGCTCCTGGACGAGGTGCAAGCCTACCTGCTTATCTCCCGCACCGCCGCCCCTGCCGGCCGAGGTGGCGTTGATGATGACACCGCTGTCCTGCAGAAGGTGGCCGACATCACAAATACTTCTTATTGTGATTCTGAAACCCCCAAACTCCCTATGATCCTAGTGACTATATTGTCGAATGTCAGCACACCCGCTCTGCAGCCTTCCTTGCAAGCAGCAGTTACTGCTGAGTGAGAGGCCTGACCTTGTAGGTTCTTAGCCATATCGGTTTCTCTCGTCCTTGCCTTCAACTTGTTGACAGACCCTTGGTTGCATCACATCCATCAAATCTCCTTAATCTTTGCTTCTCGTGCCAGGCCATTAGTCTCTACTTTGAAGAGCGCCAGTGTCTCCTCAAGTGCGTCCGACTTCTGATCATGCTCCGGCCAGGTATGTCATCTGCCAGTACGCTGGCCGACAACAGAGGTTGGAGATGCAAACTTCACAGCTTTGGGTTCCGCCAGCCCACACAAAAGCTTTGAAAGCCAGACCCATATTTGACGAAGCAGGCATGCGCAGGCATCACCGCCCTGGGCCGCACCAACAATGCTGAGTTGTCACAGTAACATAAGGATGTTGGTGGAGGCAGAGGGTGATGGCTACTTCGGAGGAGATGATGCGCTCTCAAAGGTGGTCCAAGAAGCGGCTGAGCTTGTGCAGCAGGTCCTGGCGGCCAATGTTGTCTATCTGGTTGTGCGCCAGCTCACTGGCAAAGCATCGAAGCACCTGGTGGGCTTCCAGAGTCCATCTTGCTGCTTCTGCTGCAGGCCTTATAATAGCCCAGAAAGCAAGAAAGCTAAGATTCTGAAGCTAATTCTATAGATACCATGTGCAGATTAACATGCTCAGTTGTGCTAAGGATCAATTTCATACCACCTCTACCTCTTTCTGGAAGAAAGCCATCTCGTTCTCCCCCTTGCATGCTTCCAGACTCACTAAGATGCCTGTACCTTGTTTACTAAAGTACACTCTTCATTCACTTGAGCACTGCAATGTGACCTCAGAAGCATGCCAAATAGCTACTCCTCAGCTAGCTGCTCATATAGGGCACAAGCTATGAAGTCATTGGCTGTCTTACCACCTTGTCGCAGTGCTTGGCACAACTCCAGAACCCTTGCACATCATGAGCCCTTTAAAGTCCTAAGGTCAAGATGATGACAGAAGCATACCTTACGTACACTTCAAAAGGCCAAAAGCCATTGATTTGAGGAAATACCCTCCTGAACTCACACAGCTTCAGAGCTTTCAAAAGCTGGAGTGGCCCTGCTGCAGGTGGCACCATGATAGAAATTGCTCACCTCGTTTACAGTGTATAAGAAGCCTGGACTTGCACCCTAAGTTGGAAACCGCATTAAATGATCTTTGGCCAGGTGCATGGTGAGGCGGAGGCGTGGCAGCAGCAATGGGATGCTGAGCTTGTGCTCCTTCTGGACCTGCTCCTGACGCTCCACTCTGTGCCCCCCAGCGCTGACAAGCTCACAGCTGCCGCGTTCTTGGACCTCCACCAAGTTTTCCAGGTTTGAGCTTACACGTACTGCTAGCACTAGATTGACACTATTTAGCAGTCTGCTGGGATGTCTAGCGCTGCTGCCGCTTGCAATACCCTCAGCTTCGCAAAGCACATGGCATGGTGTTTGTCAGCTTCGTTCTTGACGTGGGATGGTGCAGAAACACCTTTTCCTGCCAGCCATTGACACTGGCGACCGCCAGCGGGCACGCAACCTGGCCTTGCTCTTGCTGATCGATGGGCTGCATCTTGAGGGCCTCCTTGCCATGCTCCAGGCTGGAACACCGGCCTTCACGTATGAAGTCCATTTTCTTCTGTCCATCACCACCTTAGAAGATGCAGATTGCATGATTGAATTGTTACAGAGACAGGAAGGGTGAATGCATCCAATCCAGCTTGGGCGGTAGCCTCTTGTTGGTATACAATCATACGCTCTACTCATGTGCCTCTAGCTTTCAACAAGCACTTCTCATGAAGGACACCTGGGTTTCTCCTCCGCTTGCAGCCAGGGAGCCCATCATCTGGGTGTTGAGGACGTGAGCCAGCTGGGTGCAGCAATCGTGGAGTCAGACCCGCGCCAGCACCCAGAGACTGCGCCGCTGCTGCTGGCCTGGGCATCCTTCTCCTCGCTCCTCGCTGCGCTGCCTCCGCACGCTTCCAGCTGCCCCCTCCAGGTCAGCCCCGAACTCTCTTGCCTCCACGATGTAACCAACCCCCTTGTACTGAAATCGAAGAGTAATGCCAGCCATGGTCTTTCTTCATGGATGCATCCTAGCTGGCGCTCGTACGTGACAATCTTCCGGTGAAGAAGCGGGTTGCCAGCTACTTACCTTCGATAAATGCTGGGTTTTGGCCTCAGATGCTGACGCCATCTTTGGCAGCTCGCAGATCCCGCCGAGACCATGTGGAGGGCTCATCAGGGACGTGCCTTTGCCTACATCCTTGGCCTCCTGCAGAGCTCAACCTGCCAGAACCCCGAGGTCAGGCACTGGGCTCACGAGTAGAGTTAGCAGCCTTGCGTCAGGGTCCAGGAGCCTAGGATTAAGGTCCAGGTTTGACTTCTTCGTTGAAGGGCAGACCCTTAATTGCTTCAGTTCTTGGTAAGACTTCGAAGTACAGTGAGTGAATAAGCATTAAGTGGGAACAGTGATGTTTGGGAGCTCCAGAGGCACTTTCTCCAGAGGCCAGAGCCTACAACAGGACAACCTGTTGTGGGCTCTTCATATAGTCGAAGGCTCTACAACCGTTGCTACATTAGGATATTTCTGCCGCCAGTGCCGTTTTCATGGCACAAGCAACTGCGTATGCGCTTGTCTGCAAATACTGGCGCAGTTGGACAGCGGGGAGTATAAGAGGATCTTGAAGATGCTCATAGGTGCCTTCCTCGCAACCTTTGAGGTGAAAAACCAGGTACATCATTTGGTGGTTCTTCAAACTTGCAACATATAAGATGCTGAAGGGCTGCATGGGAAAACATTCACTCCCGATGCTTTACTACAAGGCATACAGGCAATTTGTACTTAGCCCTCGTAGTTCAGCTTCACTGAAGTCGCCGCTGATCTTAACCCCCTACGCCCCAGGTCAACTTGGATGAAATTCGAGTGGTCGTCGACATCCTCAGTGAAATCTATGCTGGCGAGGTCAGGCGGTCTATTTTTGTTTACTTATGTGCCATGCACTCTATAAGCTAAAAAAGAGCTTGGTTGCGGAAGCTTGTCGCTGGAGAATTAATGTGTGAGAGTGGCATGGATGTGTTTGTGCAAGTTGAGTTCTTTTGAAGGTACAACGTCATTGAGCAGCTCTCTGCTGAGACTTGCGCACCTTGATCGTACATGTTGTATTGCTGAGCAATATTCTTGCTGGTGCGAGCAGGCTGACTTGTGCTGCGACTTCTGGGACAGCCGCAAGTTGCTGGACGCACCCATTCGAGCGCTCCTCTCGGCGCTTCTCGACGTGTTCCCTGACAATGCGGACCTCCTCCTGCGCTTCCTATCATCACTGTCTGAGGGACATTGGCCTGCAGAATGCGTGTAAGGAAACCTTAGGAGCAGGTCACTGTTGTCTGAGGCTAGCAATGTTTGCATCTAGGCCGGGTCACCCTTGCCGGGCGCTCCTGCTGAGGACTACTGTTCAGTTCCTAAGAAATCATATCTTGTGAATTGCTTGTACTTTGATCAACAATTCACTGATAGACTGCAAACACGGCATACCTATCCGAACACAGAAGCCATTGACGTCATCATTGAGCACAAAGACGACAGCATATTCACTCAATTGTATTAGATGCTGTCGCCAGCCAGATGCAAGGCCTTCGGGCCTCCAATGCAGACGACCTTCCTGTGAGCTGTGCGGCAGACCCCCAACAATGGTTGTCATTGGACCCATTGCTGCTCAGGTGCGCGTATGTCCTTCGGCCTGTGCACGTGGCCACGCCCTACCAGCTCTCGGCGGAGACAGCGCAGTCACCCGAGGAGGTGGGCAGCGAAGTGGAGGCTGCTGGCGACGGGGTCCCCGTCCCTCTGGCTCCCATGCTTCGTGCCCCAGCCGGCACCAGAGGCCAGATTGTGAAGTTTTTGGACAGCAGCGAGGCACTTGTTCGCTGGGAGGTCAGTCTTTGAGGAGACAGAACAGCGTAACCGCCAATACTCGTCACCAAGTCTTCACTGCAGCCTTGGGGTGTGCTGACATATGTTGATCTGGGCGAGTGAAACAAGGCATTCCCTTGACTTACTGCAACTTACACTGCTGGAATTCGCTGCCACCATGCTGCTCATCATGCTTTGAGTCCGACCTCAGCCATGCAGCATCTCTGGGTTGTGGCCCGCATCTGCAGGCTCAGCATGTCTGCATCGTTGTCCTGATGCTGCGATGCGCGACGGTGGCTTCAAATCTCGGGAATGCAACCAAGAGTCAGAGGAGAGAGATACGGCTCCTGCTGCTGCTCGTTGATCGCATTCTCACTTCCAACAGGGTAAGCCTGAGGTCACACGACCTCCATGAATAGGCCACAAGTCTGAAAGATGGACTGGTACTTAAATTTTGCTGTGTTGTAAACACCTAAAGAAAGGCAAAGCACAAGACAGATGTATGACCAGGTTGTATCGGGTCCTCTCCGCTTGATGTGCAGAAGCTTGTACAAGTCTTGCTGGCAGTAGATCGGGACCCAAGCGTTGCTGCTGAGCGATCGCATGGACGAATGCAGCCCACCGCCAGGTACAACAATTTGCAACCAGGTTGCTTCTTCGACCCTGCTATCAGCCTGTCGACATAAGCATGGTCATCGCGACATGTTGCTGGGACAGCTTCCAGCATCATCCAAATGACGGAATATAGTCTGCCAGCTTGTGACTAAGTAAGTCACCTGGTGTGCTAAAGGAGAGGTATCAAATTCGTGTCATTGGACCATACTCATAGCTTGTTCTGTGACTATGTGCAGAATGGAGCTCATCCCCTTCCTAGGGATATTAGTGAGGCAGCTGTCAAGAAGCCAAGCTGATGCTGCTACATTGGCATTGGTGACTGCGAATCTTGCCCACATCGCACACTGGTAGGGATGCCTACGTTGAGTATCATGATTTGCTGATGGAGTTACACCTCCTACATTAATTCTGAGCTCGATTCTGCTGTATTCGCATTCCTTCTTTGCATTGAGTTGAGGCCTGGTGCTCATCGTCATGTGTGCCTTTGCCACAGTTGCCCTGGATCGGTCTTGAAAGAGTTGCAGAGCAGCCCACTGTCAGAGCAGGATAGTGCTGGGTGAGCAACCTTTGCAATATGCTCAATCTGGGCCTTGTTTTGGTCTACATACTTGCTCAGATATCAAGTAGCTCATTACTATTTCAAGCGATTGGCAGGCTGAGTAGTCCTCAACATTCCCCTTGATTTCTTGACGGGGTTGGCCTACAAGCTCCTTTGTTCGTCACTGTGTGCTAAGGAGTCTATGTATTTGCAAGGTGGAGCCACAGTGTCACACCCACTGCATATCTTATTGTAGTCATCTAATCGCATATTTGATGCAGTGCTGGGGGGGCAATGCTTCAGCAGCTGCTCAGAGGCGAGCAGGCTGCTGGAGAGTATGATCTCACGCTCTCAGGTGATCCAAATCTCATAGTCGCTTCACAAAATATTGCTCTTGGCAGTCAATGCCTGTTAATCAACAGTTGCGAGCTTGTTTAGGCATCCCACCTCTGTTGCTTGGTAGTCTTTGATGTGTAAGTAACAGCCCATCGCCCGCAGTTCTTGCGTTGTTGCAAGTTCTGATTGAGAAGGGATCAACCTCGGAGTGGGTAGTCAGCCTGCTGCGCCAGCTGGCCCTCCATGTTCTGGAGCATGCTGCGACGTGGCGATACAACGACCGGGTGCAGCGTTGGCAGGTCGTCGCTAAGGTACCTACCAGTCTGCTTCGATCTCAGCAATACAGGCATTTATTGCTTGTTGCATCTGTGGCACGGACTACAACTCAGAGTACTCAATCTTACTATTCACCTAGATGCTGAATCTCATGTTTACAATCATTGGATTGCAATACAAGTAATCAGTACACTTGGATCTGATGAGGTTTGCACATACTGGCAGGTATCAAGGACTGATGATTTGTGCAATGTACATCTGCAGGCAATGAGAGCAATTATGGCCGCACTTTCGCGGGTCAGCTGGACTGCCAGGCAACAAGTGCCCAACCAAAGAGATGACCTGATCTGCTCACCGGTCTTGAAGATGCTACTGACAGACTCTGGACTTCAAGGAGCCCTTTTTCGCCTCCTTGTGGTCGACTTCTCAGCTCTGCAGGTAGGCACCCGAAGTTCCAATGCCCATACTCGAGGTCAACTTTCTGCAATCCTCATTCACAACAGAATTCTATGCAGCAGGCCTGGTGGATGCGATTTGCCACAATTGCTCATACTAGAAGCTCTGCACCTCTCACCCCAACAGCCTGTCAATGTATGAAGAATCGTGCCAAGATACATTTCGTGTTGTAGTAGCTCCTAGTAGTACTTGCAGAGGTGTTGCTTCCTTCCTGATTGCAATCTAGAGTCATCAAGCCCTAACAGTGCTGGAGCAAGCTTACTGGATGGGCACTATGCGAGCAATTTTTGTATGAGCATTGACAAGCTTCTTGTGCTGGTGCAGAAGTTCCAGTCGGACCCCGCAGTTGGGAGGAAGGAGAGTGGTGCCTTTGAGGAGGCGTTGCTCTGCTCGCTAGCCCTCCTGCACAATCTCATTGAGGCAGTGTGCAGTAGCAGGCCAGCTACAGTGAGCTGCAAAGTCCCCTGCCCATATTGCAAATGGCACCAATCCTCTTCAGAATTGCCCTCCAGAAACTCAGTTGCACTTTCACATCAGTTCTTCTTGTTATTGCATCTCCTCCCAGTGAAGCCTTGGAGCTTGTTGTCAAAGTCAATTCACATCGGTTTGTTATTGGAAAAACAGGCACATGCCTCCTTGGCAGAGATGCTGCACAAGGGTGCAGTGGTCGGGCCCATCGCGTCCCTGCTCAAGTGTGAGCGCAACCAGGTTCGTCTACACATGTAGAAATGGTCAGAGCAGATTACTGTCAGACGGAAAGGGCATGCTCAACAGGCTCATAATCTCAGTGGACAGTTTGACAGCACCCACAATTGAAAGCTGCCATCAGCAGCTAATATAGTTGCTATAAGAAGATTCAAGCCTGCAAGCACCTAATACTTGTGTGTCATGGCTGTTTCTTGTGGATCGTCGGATGCAGAGCATGCAGAAGGCCAGCTTGCGAGCACTGCAGGCGCTTTCCAAGCTGCCCATGCCCGTCAGCCTCTCCATCGCTTCTCCTGACAGCAGTCAGGTACCCAAATGATCGACTATGGTCAGTGCAACTGTGGTCAGTACAAAGACCGAAATATGTTGCTCCCTGTTTGCCTCTGGGGATGCCATCCTCCAGGCTGATTATGGTAGTGGATGCTGGATTCAAATATATGGTGGACCTCACAGGTGGCGCACTTGAGCAGCTATTTTGCTGGGCTTCTGGCCAAGGACGTAGCGGCAGCGTACCCGGATCTGACACTGGCAGCTTTGGACCTCCTCATTGATGCTGTTCCCGGGCAGGTACCAATCTTTCCTTCTGCTTGTATTTTTGCTTATGTTGTATACTATTGCAGAACGCCTCAAACAGAACATCAGATTTCAGGCAAAGCAGCATGCAGCGGTTTGCTGATCATAAGACTCTGACTGCACTTGTTCAGCCAGCCTTGGTGGACTTCTTCCTCTCGCCCCCAGACCCGTCCAGGTGTAACAGTGACAAGGAGGACAACTTGGGTGAGGGCAAGGGTCTGGAGGCGCTCTGGGCGCTGGTCCAGCAGTCCGCTGTGCTCTTGGCAAGGTCTCTATTCCTGGCATGTCCTACATTTTAGCTTGGATGCATTCAAGGTGCCTAAATCAATGTCACAGTGATGCCCAACAAGTTGGGCCCCTTAGGACAATAGCATCACGTGGTAGCGGCTGCTGATATGATGAGGCGGCTGTGTAAGCCAGCCGAGTGTGAACAGGATGTTTGGAAATTTCCGAATCAGGAGCGGCAAACGTTGGTGTAGGAGTATTTTGACTATTAATTTGCTTGAGTCATGGATATATTACCATGTAGATCATTCTCTCGTTAGTCATTCTGCAGTGACTTGGGCGAGGTGCTGGCCAGGGTGCTCACCCTGCTCGTCCGCATCTGGAACGAGCCTGTGGGTTGCTACAGTGTTGTTCAGTGGCTGCTCACCAAGCCAACTTTCTGGCTGACTGCCACGGCCAGCCTCTTCACATCTTCCAGAGCCGTCAATGCTCCGTCATTGTCTGCTGACGCTGATGATAAGAGCATGCAGGTGGCAAAGAGCTGTGAGGTGAGTCGACTGCTCAAGACCTGATTCTAGCGCAATAATCCCTGATTGTCATGCTAGGTGCTTGGTTTTTGAGACCATTCTCAGTGCATAGCTGTTGCTGCCAGCAAATTGTAATCAACTTGATCAGATGGATGTCAGTCTGGGACGAGCAATGCAATTTTCGTCATGTTGAACACCGTCATACCGAGGTCTAAGTGCCTCTAGCTGGTGATGTTTGTGAGTGCAGGAGATGGAGAAGGAGGCGCTGCATCTGACGTGCGAAGCCTTGGCCTTCCAGCTCATGGTGCTCGACGTCTTCCTGCAGGCTCGGCTGCTGGTGCCAGCCGAGTCGGCGACGTGCAATGGTGATACCTCCAGGGCTGTTGGGCAGTCGGGTGCGCTGCAGGTGCTGCGCGACTGGCACAAGCTGGCGGGTACGGGGCCCCAGGCAGCCACGGCGAGGTTCGCTGAGGTGCAGGATGATCATGCTGACATCTTTCACCAGAGCAAGGTAGTGGCCTACCCAATCAGATTGTGGGTGTCATAAGAAAGAGGTGTATGTAAGCTTCTTGAAATTCGGCCGGCTTGCGAGGGCATTGCAGATGACATATTGGCGAGACAGTGCCTGATAAGACTATGATTGTTGCAGGACAATGGCAGCATTGGCAGTGAAGTGTGCTGTGGCTGTTTGCAGAAGTACTCCCAGCTTGTGCTTGTTGGGCTCGTGAGCAAGGTGCTGGAGGACGACAAGGATGGCCTTGATGAGAACCTCGTGGCTTGTGTACAAGGAGTTGCGGCAAAGGTGCCATTCGGACGCCCATGAGCTTGTCAAGTTGCCTTAGTGGACATGAGTGAAGTAATGAGGGGTTTTGCCATGTCGGCAAACAGGGAAACGACTTTCTCAGAATGAATGTCCTAAGGCTGTCATTGTCTCAAGCGGCAGCCAGATTTGGCACGGCCTTACCTACCCTATCTTATGGATACAGCCTGGTGACATACTGCTAAGATGAGCAACTCGAAAAGGCACACATAGGACATGTTTGTCCCTGCAACATAGACAAGGGTGTAACATGTACAGCAGATCTGAGTGACTCCGTGTCTCTCATGCAGCTATTTCTGTCACCTGACGCCAAGGAGCTCCTGCAGCAGTATCGTGCATATGGGTGAGCACTCCTAGTCCAACAGCGTCGTGAAGGTCGTCAGCTCCCCTGCCTGCTGTTCCGTTTCTTATGACCGACTTGTTCTTCTCCAGTTTAAGCTCAGTGCATAGCTCAAACATCAGCTCTTTCTCCGCTTGCATCTTGGTTGATGCCAACTAGCCAGCTTCTCTGAAAGTGAGCCAATGCACCAAATTACAGGTCGCGCTTGCCTGGCAAGTTTGAGGCAAACTTTGGCAAGCTTGCCGACAGCCAATTTCTATGTTGGGCCTTGCAGTTGCCGATGCCCGACATTGCAGAAGTGAGGTTGAGCTCCACCAGTAGGCTATAGCCTCATCAGGCTCCGTACTATATGTCTTTGCAGGCGGGACGAGGACCTGCAAGCGCTGATTGTGAACGACCTCTATCAGCACCTGACTGGAGAGTTGGAGGACGGGCGCGTCGTGCCGGCGGGTTCGTTTCGCCGGCTACTGGAAGTTGTGGTGTCCCTGCAGCCGGAGGAGCTCCTGAGGGTTGGGGCACCGGCGCTGCAGCTCAATGACGGCGTTGATGCCAGCTGGCCCTGCACGCTCCTTGAAAGGTACGGGGAATGCAAACTACTCTCTGGAGGTAGGGCTTGAAGTCAGGCATGCAGTCAAGCTGACTTTGATTCAGCTTACATCGTTTCAATGCGTGCTTCGACTTCTGCTGCTTGTCTGCCAGGGCGCTTGGCATGGAATGGTGGCCCGACTCCCTGCAGCGGCAGCACACTGAGGCAGCACTGCAGGGCTTCCGGCTGGCGACCTCAACGGCCTCGCTCGCGGCCGCCCGGCAACGTGTGCTTGCATCCTGGACAGACCTCCTCGCTGTTTCGCTAATGCGGCTGCAAACAATGTGAAGGATGGCAACTTCTGACACACAACTGACAGTCAAGACCATCATATTCGCAAGACAGTATCATGCTCTTCAATAATATCTTGGAAAAGAATGATGTCACTATGATCAGCTGCCTAGCAATGCAGCTGTACTTGGTACTCAAATTTGCCACTACAAAGTTTGCCACTCTCCAGTCCCAGGCGACCAGTTGCCTTTGCCAATGTTAAATAAGCTTGCATGGCCTACGCTGCAGCATGCAAGCTGTGGCACTCGGCTTACAAGTGCCAAAGGTGGTCCAATTATATGTTCCAGGGAGGGTGGCGCGATGGCGCGCTGCCCAGTAGGTAACCTGCCCGGTCGGCCAGAGGCCATTGTCAGGATTGTAGTCCCTGATGAATACTGCCCTCTGTTGTGTGCTGCCACTATTGGCAATATGCACACATGCGGCGATGTTGCTAAGCGCCTGAGAGGTATCTGCATCTCTCACAATCCTCAATGCGAGTTGCAAATTCACATCACACCGCCTGCATTGTGACTACCGCCCAGTGGTCAAAGTGAAGTTGGAGTGCCAGGACCCCAGACTGGCCCCTGGTGCTCCTCCTAGTGGGCCATGTCGTGTCCACAAGCCATGGACATATCTCATGATCTGAGAACAAGAATCTGCCGTTGAGCTCTGAGGGCGCCACGTGCATGCCCAGTCCATGGCTACATAAGTGTGCCTGCGTTGAGTACAAGAGACTGCCATGGGGCTGCTTGGCAATTGTTGCCCTTTGCCACAATTTCCAGCTTCCTGAGCCGCCTTCCGTTCATGCAATTGCATCTGTCACCAGCTGGGGCAACTCGGCAGGGTGCAAGTCTGTGACGGTGGAGCCGAGGCGATTGACTGGCCAGTAGCGTACCACTGACCGGCCAAGAATATTCTTGGCCGGCAACGGACCCCTTCACAAGAGCAAGAATTGAAGGTTGACCACTTAGATGAAACCAATCAAGATGAGAGTCATCAGCAACACTAGTGCATGTAAGTCACTCCTCCAAGGACATGTGCATGCTGGCTGGCAGACCCAGATGCACCCGAAGCCAAGGGCTGCTGGCGCTCTTCGATATCATCCCCTCAATCCATAGCAAACCTGCGATTGGATAAGTGTGGGGGTAAAGTGATTACCAGACGTGGGAATCATAGCTATTGTTGCGATTGTCGCCCATTACAAACACGTGCCCGGCTGGGACATGCTGCACTCAGAAAAACATCACACCAGCCCATCAAGTCTAAACACCTGCTCAATTGCCTGTTCTAAGACATAGTCTTTAGGCTCACCTCTTTGACCATGATTCTGGCGCCAAAGAGTGCTACAATACTACATTGGCACATTATAGCACTGTGCCCTCTTCTAGCCTTGGAAGCCTTGAAGGCCTTGGAAGCCTTGAAGGCTTTTCTCCTGGATAAAGGACGAGCTGTCTCTGCTCTTAGAAAGGAATGAAGCACGTACCACCACGCCCATGTCGTACGTCGGCGCCTCAAAGATGAAGTCCTCGTCCTTGGCCACGCCGTTTACCAGCAGCTTGCCGCCATGCACCTGACATATGCCGCCGCCATTGAGCGACGTGGTGAGCTAGCAAGAGCGCGAGCCAGCAAGCACGAGTTATGCTGTCTGCAGTCAGGCGGCTTGGTAGAGAAGTCATGCAGTCGCAGTCAAGACACCCGGCAGCTTACCTCCACAAGGTCCCCCGCCTTGGCCACAACCCGCTTGATAAAAACCTCGCTGGAATCGTAGCCCCGGTCCTGCCCGCCGGAAGCGGCACCCCAAGCGGCAGCCCAAGCGGCAGGTCAATAAGGCTGACGGCTGATGGACCAGAGCCAATGGTCTGCAGAGGCACTTAAGGCAGCTGCCAGTCAGCAGACACCACAGGGATGGGTGGCGCAGAAAGGGAAGAGGGAGGAGAATGGGGGAGGAGGAACTGCTGCTACAGTCCTGCTTACCTGCAACACCTTTGGGGCCTTGAAGATGATAATGTCATTTATGTCCGGGTTGCGGAAGTGATAGGAGACCTGCCGCCATTGCAGCAGCAACCATTGCCAGAGCCTCTCATCAGCCATACTAAATGCAGAGACAATGTGAGTCACGCCATCGCCGAGACTACATTGCCAAAGCACTGCTGCCCATCCTCACCTTCTCGGCGATGATGCGATCGCCAACTTCGAAGGTGGGGTACATGGAGAGGGATGGGATGAAGCGCGGCTCAGCGATGAGCCAGCGGAAGAGGAGCGAGAAGACGAATGCCGCGATCACCGTGCGACCGTCATCGCTCGTGAGGCTGAGCCAGCTTGGCAGCCAGCTGGGACGGTCGCCAGAGCCGCCGTCGCTCCCAGCCTCTGGGCTGCTACGCTCGCCGCTCTCTGAGATCGGCATCTCGGAGTTGGCATTGCCAACGCCGCCGCAGCCCGCTCCGCCGAGCTCCGCAGGCCGCTTGGCTACAGCAGCCAAGCGTTCCTCCTCGGCCAGAGCGCCACCGTCACGCTTATATCCGGCGGCGGGCTCCGGCCCGGCCCCCGCTTGGCAGGACCGAGGAGCCCGTCGGAGGTCCGGCGCAACCAGGCCACGCCGGCCAGCAGCCGACGGCGTCCAGTGCTGGTTCGCCGCATCGGGCTCCGCCGAGCCAGCGGGGAGCCACTGCCGCAGCGGCCATAGGAGGGCGGAGGCACCCCACATGGCGGCGACAGTGACCTGCGGCTGCGGTGGGCGTCGCTGCGACCTGAAGAAGAGGAATGCCATCTGGCTGCCCTCCAAGCTCGGCGGCGACGGCGTCGGTGACGACCGCGGCGCTCGCCGCAGACTGCCGCTGGCACACGCCGGAAGCCTGCGCTCCCGCGCTGTGATGCTGGTGGCGAGCTTCGGCAGCGGCGGCTGTCGACAGGATCCAAGCGCCGCAGTCGACTGCTGGCGAACGGCGGCAAGCGGAGCGGAGGAGGGAGGCGGGGTGGCGGTGGAGGACGGCCATGGCTGGCGGCACACGGGGTGGCGGGGGTGCGCTACACCATGGCTGCGTCTACAGCTCCCGGCGGCGCTGCTGCGGAGCGGCGGCGGCGGCGGCAGCGGAGCTCGCGGAGGAGGCGGCGGAGAGGCGGGGCAATGGCGGCGGCAGGGCGCGAGGGGCGCGCGGAGGGCCATGGCGAGGGTGCGGCCTACTACACGCGAGAGCCAGATCAGGAGGCACCGAACACCAGGGCCGCCGCCGTAAAAGCCATCGCGGGGCCTCCACCAGCGGCAGGCCGCGGCGCCGCGGCGAGGCAGCGGGCTCTCCCGGCGGCGGCGGCGGCGGCGGCGGCGGCGGCGGCGGCGGAGAGCCAGCGGGCTGGCACTGGCGGCAGGGAGGCCGGAGGGGATCTAAAACGGTGGCGCGCTGGGTGCGCTGACGGCGCTGCCCGCCCCCGTTAGGTTGCCGGGATGGGCCACGGGCCGTCGGATGCACCCCGCCGGCACGCCATTGGATCAAGCTCGTGTCCGGGATCGGAGCCGTTCACAAGGCCCTTGCGGATCCGACGGCTCCGGCAAGCCCCCCGCCCGCTGCCCGACCGGATTCCGTGCCTGCGGGTCCTGCCAGCGTCACCCCCGATGACGCCAGCCGACAGTCCCAAATTGGCTTTCCTCCGGCTCTCTCAGACTGCTGCTCTATCTGACATGCGGCTGCCACTGAGAGCTGTTTCTTCTTGACTAGAGGGCCTCTAGGTGACCATCCTCTGTCTCAGTCCTTAGAGCAAGCGCGGCCAGATTAACTGGTGGCTGGGAGAAGTGGCTCTCCCAAAGGGGGCAAGGGCTGTGAGAAGCCAGCCCGAAAAGAATTGACAAGGTTCGAAGGGGCCAAACTACGAGCTAAGCAGCGACTGCGGGGCCTGAAGAGGCTATGGGAGAGGCCAGCCCTTAGCACTCCGGCTCCTTCAGACCTTGTCCATTCCTTTGGGCTGGCCTCTCCCAGCCACCAGTTAATCTGGCCGCGATTGCTCTTTGTAGTACTTGCTTAGTTGTGGGTTTCAGCTCTTGCCGGCCCCTTGTCCATTCCTTTCGGGCTGGCTTTTCGCAGCCCTCGCCCCCTTCGGATGATCTTGCTTTCACACAGCCATTGCGTTACATTAGAGGAGCTGTTTCTTTATTCCAGACCTTGTTCATTTCGTTTGCGCCGGCCTCTCACAGCCATTGTGAGAGCAGTGCCTTTTCTTCCTCCTAGCGTCGTCAAGTCAATCCCAACCTGTACTTATACTCGCCTGCCTATGCAGTGCAGGCTTGAAGGTTCCAAATTCGAATACGAATCCAGTATGTGAAATGCTTCTCCCACGTCTTGAGGTGCAACTGCGCATTGCAAGCATCCCCGCCGAATTGCGATGTGTGCCAGCATGGAGGCGTGAACATATCAGGTGGACTTGAGTCCTCACAGCATCCAAAAGAATGAGGCGCAATGTGCGCAATGTCCAAACACCATAAGCTTCGCTTTTGGCTCCACCAAAGGCAGTCTGGTCAGGTGAGGGACGCGTGTACCAACAGAGCGGACGTCTGCAGCTCCAGAAGCAACGGCTCCAGCCTCCCCTCCTTCTGCACAGCTGATGACATAAGAGCCAGCAGCCCTGACGGTTAACTTTGGCTGTAGCACTGCCTCTGGGCGTACCACGCAAGTTCCACGTAACACCAGCCTCTAACCTCGCTGAGGCTACACCCATTTACTGAGGGTAACTTGGGAGCATGCCAGGTACAAGATACATAAATACTCAAACAATGTGCAAATCTCTTGGTTGCCTGCTGATCAAGCGGTCACAGTCACATGTTCAGGCTGGCCCTCATATAACTCTTACATGAGCAGAGTATTGCAACGTAGCCCATGGCATGTATTGGTGCAATCCAGATATGATGACCTCGGATGTAGCACCTAATGGAAGCACGCTGACCTGCTTGCAGGGGCTGCAAACCCTTGATGAAGAGGTCCGTGTGGATGGGGGACGGCGGCACACCGCATGCCCTGACAATGCAGGCCTCAACGAGGAGTGCCTGATCCACAATAGACAGGAGCAGGCGGCAGGCCTCGTCGATCTGTGGCCCGCGCCGTCCGCTCGACAGCAGCTCGGTCAAGATGACTATACCCTGTTCCTGCAAGGCCACAATCACGCAAACACCCGAACTGTGGGTCTGTGAAGTGGGTCCGCTGGACTTCAACCACTTACTATCTCGTGGAGTATTTGCTGCATGATACAGTAAAGGGTAGCTCATAAGTGCACCGCAGAATTTGACGGTCAGGATCGGAGGTGGAAAAAATGAGGACGATTTTGGGCTGTGACTCATCACTGCCACGCAGAGTATGTGCCACTGGCTCTGCTTCAAAGGACCAGCTTCAGAATGTATGGGCCTAGATAATGTGTCTACTCTGCAGCTGCAATTACTCTGCAGCTGGCCCAAGAAGGTGGAACATGGAGAGACCAAGCGGCACCAGAGTGTACAAGGCCACGGACAGCTTCAGTGCACTCAACATCACCATGCTTGAGCATGTGAATGAGATGGACTCGACCAGTCAGAGTTGGAATAAGAGGTGCACTTGATAGGGCTGGGGAGCGGACCTGCAGGCTGTGCAGTATCTCCGGAGACGGCATGTCGGGCAGCAAGCGACAGTCGACTGGGGCGCCACCGACAGGGCCAATGGCCTGCATGATGAGCTCGCAAGTGAACCGCAAGGCGCAGCCAGCGGTCTTGTACACTGCCATGGCCAACTCTTCGCTGTAACCGCTAGGGCGACAGGGTAAGCCCTCAACCGCAACGGCGCCCAGTGCCAGCTTGCTTGGAAGGACATCACCAGCAGCAGCAGCTGTTCCGCCTTGCGAAGGTGGCCCGTTTGCCGCAGCCAGCGGTGGCAGCGCCAGGTCGGCACAGGCGTGCGCTGCAAGCGCAAACCAGCCCCGAGTGCTGCCAATTGCTGCCGGGCTCGCTACCCCTGCGCGCTCCACCGCTGACTCTGGCGAGCTGCGAAAGGGCAGGTCCAGGCCGCTGCCCGACGGCGGAGCATCGGCGAGCCATAGTGCGCCCTCCCGTGCAATGAATGCCAGGTGGCGCGCTGCTGCTTCGGCAAAAGCCGGCACCAGACCCGGAAGGCGCCGTGCCCAGCGGCCGCTCCAGCGTGCGAGCTCAACCAGCAGCATCAGCACATGCTCCACCTCCTGCGATCTTAACCAAACCGGCGGGCCTGAGTCAGCACCAACAGCTGCTGCTTGACCGTCCAAGCTTTGCTACATCAACCGTGGAGTATCAGAGTGAAGGACGTGAAATCCACGCTAGGCCATGTGTAAGTAATCTTGATTAGGGTGTGAGTGTGTACAAAGCCTTTCCAAAGTACAGGGCCAGAGTGTGATGTCTTGACAGTGCGATCAAGGCCAGGGTGTCCTCAAGGGTGTGACATGCATGACCAAGCAAGCTCCACTGTACTGTGCCTAGGCTAACTGGCTGCTGCAAGGGCACAGTCCCCAGCTCCACATAAAGAAGTCCAGGTGCTCTGAGACGCTAAAGTGACTGCAGTGGACGCACGCAAGAGCTCATGGCTGAAGCAAGACATAATTGGAGCTAACAAGAACATCAGTTAGGTCTCTCAGAAGAAGAAGAAGAGGTTTGGAATTGGGTCTGTACTGTTGAGAGCGTATGAGTGGGGCCAACCTTGAGGGCGGCCAGCGAGAGGGGCGCGCACTGTTGCGCGCGGGCCCGCTTGTTGAGGCCCAGCGACCGCGGCACGGCAGCCTGCCGCTGCCATGACCTAGCCGGCGGCTCGAGCACGCCAAGCATCCGGCTCCCGTGCTCCTCCACGAAGTCCAGCGCCTGCTCCACAATGCTGTCGCGGCCACTGCCAAAGGCCTCGGCGGCGGAGTCGGCGCTCTGATTGACATCAGCCGCCGACCGCAGCACCGCCGTCACGAGGGCGAGAACCAGGGTCCACTTGGCATCCGCCGTAATGGGCGAGGAGCCACCATCGCCACCGCCCAACTTCCTGCTCTTGTTGCCCGCTGCCGCGAGGTGGTGGGCAGGCCGCGTCAGTTGCCGCAGCAGGCCAGCATCGAGCAGGAGCTCCAGGCCGCGCTGCGACTGGACGACGGTGAGGCAGAGCCGCAGGAAGACGGCGGTGGCGCCAGACGGCCGCGCCAGGATCGCCTGGAACGGGAAAAGGGCGGCAAGGACTGGGAGCCACGTCGGGGGGGCGAGCAAGCCGCCGATGGTGGCATCCACGGCGGCGAGCGCCAGGTCACCGCAGGCGTTGGCGCTGGCGGCCGCCAAAAGGCACAGGCCCGGAAGAGCACCCAGCATCAGGAGCGCCACCTGGCCAGCGCGCTCCACACAAGCAGCGCCGTCAGTCTAGTTCTAACTAGACCCTCACTAAACCCTCAACCACAACCTTGCCCTAATCCTGATGTTGCCCTAACCGTCTTGCCTTAACCGTCTTGCCCTAACCCTAACCATTGACCATGGTCAGGAACTCAATGCAGACAGCCGGTAGTGGCGTTCGTCAATGGGGGCCAGCAGAACGCCGAGATGAGGGGAGGTGAAGCAGGGCATTGGACTTCGGAGCTGGACCTCGGGAAGTGAGCCTGAGCTACAACGTTGTGAAGGTGCAAGCTTACCTCAGCAAAGGCATCCTGGCTGTCCAAGGATGCTGCGCTGCCGTCCTCAGCCGCCGCATCCAGGTCGCCGCCGCGCGCCTCGTTGTGGGCACGGAGGAGGCTCAGCGCGACGAGGAGGCACGCGAGGAGGGGCCGCACGGCGGCCTCCTGGCCGGGCGCCGCCCCGGCATGGCCCTCGTGGAGCTGCGCGAGGCCGGCAAGCGCTGTGGCGACGACGCGGCGGCAGACGCGGTGAACGGCCTCCTCCGCCGCCGGCCCGCCGCCGCCAGCGGTCAACGAGTCGCGCCAGGCCCGCAGGAGCACCAGGAGGAGGCGGCACTGGTGCGCCGCGGCGGTAGTGGCGGCAGCGGCGCCAGCTGGGTCGCCGAGCGGCGGCGGCCGCCGACGGAGGCTTGCAGCGGTGGCCTCCAGGCACGCCTCGAGGTCGCCGGTTGGCCACATCCCGGCACGGCGGCGGCGGCGGCGGCGGCGGTCGAGGCGCCCCCGGCGGAGGCCTCTGACCTGACACTGACGGGCATTGCAGCGGCGGCGGCCTCGCCAGTCGCTCGAGCCCGACGCCTGGTCCCCCTTGCAGGCCAGGCCCGCCGGCCTCTTCCGCGCTGCCCCGGCGCCATCCTCGCCAGACCGACTAGAAGCTCGTTGCCGCAGGTCCACATGTGAGACGGCCAAGTCGATTTTTAGACTTGAAGCTTGCAGTCGCGTTGCCGCAAGCTGCCAATCCTGCTTCACTACGCCATGCGTGTTGCTCTGCAGTGTCGCAAGCATGCCCCTAGACTCCAGATTCAAGTATCTTTGGTACTGCGCATCTGCAGCGGTGTTCTCGAGCAGTATAAGTTACCAGCAAGATGTTCTACTCACACCAGCTCCTGTCAAAGAAGGGCCCCCTTGGCCAAATCTGGTGGGAGGATTAATGAGACCTGAATGTAGAGCTGTGCAATATTGTTGATGCTGGACTGCTTGGGAGTGATTGCATTACACTGTTTCACAGACCGCAATCATATCTGAAGCTTGTGGGCTGCTGGCCTTTTTGGCACGATATTGCAGGATTGCTGCGACTTTGCATGCCAAGATCAACCGTAGGAGAGCAGATCAGATTGACATCAGTGACAGCTGGTATTCCCGATATGTTTGGACTGTAGTGCAAAGTGCATACGACTGGCCATGGGGTGGGCTTTGGCAGCATGCAGTCTGCCAACCAATTCTGCCAAGCAATTGCAAAGCAAAGTGCAGATAAATCTGCTCACTTTGGAAATGGATTCTGCAATCGTCAAGCATGCAGATACTTCGGCCACAGGTGCCCCTTGCACTGCGACTGTCTGGAATTCTTATGGGTGAGCATGTTTACTCAGGAGGCTGTGACTGCTACTTCTTACTAAGGATGGGTAGATGACTAATAGTAAGCTTCACTGGCTATTTGACATAGTTTGATGCTCATCACATTGGTCATTTGGTCATTTATTGCAGGGGGCATTGTGCTGATCTACAGTCGGAAAGTCAGCATTCTTTATGGTGAGACTGGCACTCTCCACTATCTTGCGCAAGACAAATTAGAGACAAGATGAAAGCCTTCATTGGATGATTTGTTCACCTAAGCCGTGGCATGCCGAAAGGGGCTAGTTTGTTGAGGTGCTCTTTTGGTGCTTAATTTGCAGATGACGCGACTGAATTTCTGGTAAGACAAGCAGCGTTCTTATGCACTGCGTGCTCATACAAGGTAACCCAGGCGTAGCTCTCAAGCTTGGCAGCCACACATCCTTCTGCATCGACTGCCTGACTTCAGTGATGTGACGCGGCATGTCAGCACAAGATGAAAACTGCACTTGCAGTCAAGCAGAGTGATCAAGCAGGTTTCCCCAAGACAAAGAAGCTAGCCAGGTACACATTAGGCTCAAAATCAAGAGGTGCCAATGAACACTGCGATGTATCCAGTGCTTTTACGACGTATGGCAGGTGCAGGAGGACTTGCTTGTAACAGTTTTGCACGGAATTGTTGTAGCTGAGCAGTGGCCAGCATCCATTATGCAGATACCAGAAGGTCACTCTTGATTTAAGCGAAAGCTTGNACGCCGCGGCCGCCTGACGCGCGGCAGGGCGGCGGCGGCGGCGGCGGCGGCGGCGCAGAAAAGGAGAACCTTTGCCTCTACGGGTACTCGGACGAGACGTGGGAGGTGAACCTGCCGGCGGAGGAGGTGCCGCCGGAGCTGCCGGAGCCGGCGCTGGGCATCAACTTCGCGCGCGACGGCATGCAGCGCAAGGACTGGCTCTCCCTCGTCGCCGTCCACTCCGACGCCTGGCTCCTCGCCGTCGCCTTCTACTACGGCGCCCGCTTCGACAAGGCCGAGCGGTGAGTGGGCGCCCACTTGGCCATGGCTGCAGCGGGTCATGTGCTGTCGTGCGCCTGGTCGCCGGCTGCTCAGCTGATTTGCCGTGGCGGCGGCGGCGGCGGCGGCGGCGGCGGCGGCGGCGGCGGCGAGGGCTTCGCAGGAAGCGGCTGTTCGGGATGATCAACGAGCTGCCGACGGTGTTTGACGTGGTGACGGGGAAGAAGGCTGCGGCGCCCAAAAAGGAGAGCAACTCCACGCCGGCCACCAACAACAGCAAGGCCAAGTCCAGTGGCAAGGCGGTGCGACGGCTCCCCCCCTCCTCCCTGCTCCTTCTCTCCCTCCTCCCTCACTCCTGCTCGCTCGACTCTCTCGCCCACTCTCCCTCCCCTCTCGTTTGCCCAATGCATGATGCAGAAATGCATCGCCTACTGCTCTTGCGCTGTCGCTGCTGACGTACCTGCAACCAAGGACGGAGAGCGTCCGAACTTTGCCAAAGACGAGCGTGCGTTTCAGCCTGGTGGTCTGGGGATGAGCTGTTGAAGTTTGATGGCACGTCCGGATGGCTGGCGCAGAGGGAGGGGAAGGCCAGCTCGAAGCCGACGAAGGAGGAGGACGATGCAGAGGAGGAGGACGAAGAGCACGGCGACACCTTCTGCGGCATCTGCGGCGGGCCGTATGGCGCCAACGAGTTCTGGATTGGGTGAGCGAACTCTTTGGTCTCCATTCTGGTGCTCTTCCAGGCCACGAGAGCGGCGCTGACTGCGGCTTCACCCTGCTCTGCGGCTGTGCCGCGCAGCTGCGACGCTTGCGAGAAGTGGTACCACGGCAAGTGCGTGAAGATCACGCCCGTCAAGGCGGAGCACATCAAGCACTACAAGTGCCCGTCATGCGCTAAAAAGGCACGCACCTAAGAGCTCACCACCTACTTCCACCCTCCTCCTCCCTCCCTCCTCACCTCTGCCCCTCTTCCTCGTGCCATTGGGAAATCAGTGTCGAGGTGGTTCCGCCGCCGGTGGCCCTGTCGAGGCCGCGGCCTTTGCAGCAGCCACTGTGACCATGGCGCCAGGCTGGTAGCCGTGGCTGACGCGTAACCCGCGAGTGGCAATGTGGCGAGCCACACCGCCTTTCGGCGGGTGCTGGTGCTGTATCTGCCGCACACGGGCCGCCGCCACTGCCGTTGCCACCGTCGTCGACACCGCCGCTGGCCCCGCCACTCTTTGTAGCGCCCAGTAGCCCCAGTAGACATTTGTGCGTTGCATGCGAAGTCCTTGCGGGCTTGGCTGTTAAATGGCTTGTCTCCCGTTCCAGTCACCTCGGCTAAGGATGCATCCTACAACGGCGAACACGGCGGCCTTCCCTCGCCAGCTCTGTGTCAAGCAACGGCATCCGTGCAGCAAGTAGGCCAAAATGCACTGACTGCTATTGTGCCGCCGTGGCTTGCCCGCAGTCAAAGCTTGGGCACAGCGTCATGGTATAAAAGCAACGACTGAGGGTGCCGATTCCAGGGTTTAAGGGCATATGCCACTCAGAGGATCACCGCTGAGGGCCATGCATCAAAATGTGTTTTTCTGGGCTTAGAAGTCGACTCGCAAGCAGCTTCACTGAGTGGCCAGCATCCATTCACTCCAGCCGCACCTCGAACCACTGCATCGCGCCGCGACCACCGCCAAGGTCGAGCTCGCACGCGACGGCCATGAGGTGGTCGGCTGCCGCCTCAGGGCTCCTGAATGCAGCCAAATCTGCTGGCAGGCCCCGGCCGCGGCCACTGCTGCCCTCAGCCTGCAAAGGAGCCAGCGCAGCCACCAGCCGGTCGCGTAGCTGCGCTGCTGTCACAAACTCCTCGTCCGCGCCTGGCGCAAGGAGCACATATGAGTCGGTATCGCCACGGTAGAGGCCCCCTCTCTCGCTCCTGGAGCTCGCCACCTGGTAACACAATAGCGCCAGGTTTCAAGTAGGCAAGCAGAAGTCTGATGGGCATGCGCAGAGCGACTGGCACGATCTGCTATAATCAATCTCACCTTGCCGATTTCAGATAACACTCAGTAACTCATGATCTTTACTTTACTTTTAAGTCCTCACTAAGACATAAGTGCAAGTTTGTGAGCCAGCGCCTACATTTCTGATCAACTTCCCTACCCCAATTGGTGCTCACCACAGTGGCCAGCCTTCTGCAGCCGCTGTGGCTCTCCGCCACTTGCGTCCGCTGCAAGGTTGGGTGCTCCCGGTCGCAATGCTCCGAGCCGGCCCAGTAGCAGAGCCTGGCACCGTGATCCCTTTGCCGCCAGCCTGCGTGCCCCACGAGAGGGGACGAAGGAGAGGCGCCGTCAGAGACTGCCAGGCATGACTCAGAACCGCTGCAGATGGGATAACGGTCTCCGAGGGTCCAGCGAAATGGCTGTTTCGACGTGCATTGGGCAGCTGCTAGCTGCTGCATGTCAGCTGCTGCAGGCTGCTGCTGCCTTTAGCAGTGACGGCAGGTGACAGCCTGCAGTTTGCAGGCGTCGAAGTGGGCAGGCTCCTACACTCAGGCGTTGCCACCAGTTGATGCTGGGCGCGGCAGCCACCTCCGCGGCTGCCAAGTCGAGAGCCGAGCGCTGCGCTCTGCGCTGACAGCCAGCCAGCCACCGCCACTGGGCTACCCATGCGCTTGCACGCTACGGCGAGCACGGGGCAGCGCCAACTTGACAGCAATGGTCGTTCGAGGCGGCTCAAGCCCGGCCCACGTGGGCGACTGCCGGTCACGGCAACGTGTAGGCGGTCTTGGAGCGGCGGCTGTCGACGAGGGCCGGAGCGTGCATCTTGGGCTCGTCTCCAGCCAGTCAAGGTCGCATCAGTGTAGGGCTTCCTTCTGGCCGAGTCCAGAGGTCCTGGGTTCGAGTTAGGGCAGCGGCTGGGGCCCTAGGGCTGAGGGTCACAGTGGTCAGCGGAAGTCAAGGGGACGGTGGTCAAACCGCGCCCATGTACGCGCCACCGGGGGCCCAACGCTGCGGAGGACCAACGGGGCCGTTGACCAGGCAAACTGCCGCAGGCTCGGTCACGACCCTCCGATCAGGTGCATCGGGCGGCTTTCGGGTGAGCCGCCTCAGAGTGACGGCGACATGTGAGACAGGGTTTAATAAAACGGAACCCATTTGCTTTAATAGGCAATATAAAGAGCAATAAATCCAGCAATCAGGATGATCTCTGACCCCCGAGTCAGTCACTAACAGCCAGTTAACGCTCAAGGGCGAGTAGGCGAGCCCCGTCCGGTCCACGTGGGGGTTTAGGGTGCGGGGTCGGGGTTTAAGAATTAGGGCTGGTGGTTTGCAGCCAGCCTGCCCGCGCCCGCCTGCGGCGCCTGCGGCGGCGGCGGCGGCGGCGGCGGCGGCGGCGGAGGCGGCAAGCGCAGGCATGGCGGCGCCGTCGTCGGACCTCCTCTGGCTGCTGCTGCGGAAGCAGCACAAGTTCCTAGTGAAGCGCGGCGGCAACAACTCCTCGTCCGTGCAGTTCAGCACGGAGCCCAACAACCTGCTCAACAAGCACAGCTTCAAGTACTCTGGTGAGCGCCGCGGGCCTGCGCCCTCCCCGCCGCCATCGCCTGTGTCGCGCCGCCGCGGCGCCGTGGCGCTGACGGTAGCCGCTGGGTATGTGCCATTGCTGCGCCAGGGCTGGCCAACAAGAAGACGGTCGGCCTCACGGCTGCAGGCGATGGCCACGTCGAGCTCTGTACCACGAAGACCAAGAAGGGAAATCTGCCGAGGTCGTCCAAGAACCGGTCGCTGATGAAGAAGGACACGCGCAAGGTTGCGCTGGCCGTCATCAACCAGGTGTGGCGGCCTCCCCTGCCAGTTACTTGGGCACTCGCATCAAATGCCACAGAGGGCGAGCTAGATCACCTTCTGTTCCACTGAAGCCGTAGCGGTAGCCACTGTGCGTGTCTTGGTCCGATGGCCTCTTGCTCCTTCCTGTGATCATTCGAGCTGACAGACAATATCTGGAAGATTTGGTTGCAGCAGTGGCCTAAGCTTCTGACTGGCCCTGCACTTATGATGTCGTGCCACGTACAATAGGTTGTAACAAACCGGTACCGGCCGGACCTCAAGAAGGCCGCAATGGCGCGGCTGAGCGCCATCCACAAGAGTTTCCGCGTTATCAAGGCCGGCGCGAAGAAGCCCAAGCCGTCCAAGAAGGTGCTTGCCAGGAGAAGGACTTAGGCCTCCAGCCGTTGCGCCAGAGCATGACGCGTGCGGCTGCAGCATACTGCACAGGATGCCTGTGTCTCTCATCAAGGATGAGCAGGTTTTACTTTGCAGCATTCATTTACGTGCTTATCCAACCTGCGATGTTGGTCTCGTCTGCCGCTTGCCTTGCTTGAGAAGCACGGACACCACCAAGCGCTCCTGGGGGATGAAGTTTTGCATTTGCTGCACAAGAAGTGCTGACAGTATCGGAGACGTGGTGCTTTGGCGAAAATTGTGAAGGGCATGAAAAGTAACAGGTATCGCAGAGCGCAGGATTTAGGGCACAAGACATGCACACTCAGCTTAGTGCACACGGACACAAGTAACACCCCTGTAATTCGAAAGTTCTTTGATCACAAAGAAACAATTGTTCACTTTCTTATCTCTGGTTAGCAGCCGCAAGTTAGAAAGGCTAGCTGCTGGGAAGCAGTCTCCTTGACGAAAGCCAGAGGGCGCAGCTAGAGTACAGCCAGCACGCAGATGCAAGGCCTTAGCCAAGGACTGCTGGAGGATATTAAGTCTGAAAGCCGGAAGGCGGAAGGAAAAGAGTCTCTTGAGAATCCCCAGAAGCAGCAGCCAAAGTGCGTGCGGCCTGCCCGCAAGTGCACTGCATGAGCCTGGGAATGTCAAACTGAAGATGGAGAGCCGCATGCCGAACGCCCCTTGGATGAGCTTGCTTCCGAAGAAAGGGAACGGACAAGGTCTGAAGCACGATCGGAGTCGTGGAATGAAAGATAAGCTCTTCAGAGTAATGCAATGGCTGTGAGAATGAAAGCACACCCAAAGGGAGCGAGGGCTGTGACAAGCCAGCCCGAAAAGGAAGGACAAGATTCGAAGGGGCCGAAACACACAATTAAGCAGGTACCACGAAGCATGATAACACTGTAACCTCTGTCTAGCAGCCGCATGTCAGAAAGACTAGCCGCCAGAAGTTGTCCCGTTGAGAATAGCGAGAAGCGGCAGCTAAGCCAGTGAGAGGCCAGCCCAAAGGAAGTTAGCTCATCCAATTGGGCGAGGGCTGGTGTAATGCAACGAAGGGATGTACAAGGAGAAAGATGTAGAGACCGACGTTATTGGCCAGCCCAGAAAGATGAATGAACAAGGTCTACAAAATATGCAAAGTGTGAGAGAAACAGCTTTACCATGTAAGGCAATAGCTGTGAGAGGCCAGTCCGAAGGAACGTGCAAGGTCCATGGGCCGGAAGGAGCAGAAAGCAGGATTCTCCTGTCAAGTCATCTGCAAGTGGGCGCTCAATAAGCCCTAGTCAGCAAGTGCAGATTGGAACAAGTAGAACAGGAAAAGGCTCGCCCATAGACAAAGAGGGGCTAGCAAAGCCAGCCCAGAAAAGAATGGACAAAGTCGGCAGACCTCAAGTAGAAGCTATGCAAGGGACTGCAGCGATGGGAGCTTAGTAACCCCGATACAGCAGCCACATGTCAGACTTGCAGACGTAAAGGAAGAATGGCGCGCCTTGAGAGAAGAGGGGCTAGCAAAGGGGCCAAATGACGGAGGGGCCTAAAAAAGCGCTAAGCAGCTACGAAGGGGCCTGAAGATGCCATGTCAGAACGGGGGAGGATGGACCACTCAGTAGTTACGAGTGAGGAGCCTCAAATCCGACAAACTAGTTGCTGGAAAACTATGCCCCTGCCGAAAGCCTGAGGCCGCAGCGAGAGCACGGCCAGCACGCAGATGCAAGGCGTGGGCCATGGACCGCTGCAAAGCCAGCCCAGAAAAGAGAGAAGTGCGCGCCCACAGAGAAGAAGGGCTGGCAAAGCCAGCCCAAAAAAGAATGGACAATGTCCAAAGCCAAAGAAAGAAGCAAGCGCGGCCAGATTAACTGGTGGCTGGGAGAGGCCAGCCCAAAAGAAAGAGTAGCCGGAAAAAGGATTACACTACAAAGCACTGCAAAACACATGGGCGATGCAGAGGGAAGCTCAGTAGCGACGAGTGAGCAACATCAGGTCTGAGTAGCTCGCTGCCGGGAAAGAGGCACTCCGCCGAGACCCAGAGGCGGCGGCCATATCACGGCCTGCTCGCGTGCGGACGGCGTGGGCAAGGGAGCGTTGACGCGATACCGCTAGAGAGGAATGGACAACGTCCGCAGGCCCTCAAAGAAGTGCTTCCCCTGCGCTTCCCCTGGCCCCCTTCTCGTTCTTTGTTCATTCTTTTTTGGGCTGGCTTTTCCAGCCCCTATCCTCAATGGGCGAGCCCTTTCTTCAAAGAAGAAGTGGCACTCCCAATGGGGGCAACGGCCTCTCGCTTCCGTCAGGGCGACGTCTTTCCGCCTGCTAGCTACTCAGATTTGCATCTACTGACGAGAGGTTACTGAGAGTTCGCTTACTGCTGTCTCAGTCCTTAGCACTCCGACTCCTTCAGACCTTGTCCATTCTTTTGGGCTGGCGTCTCCCAGCCGCCAGTTAATCTGGCCGCGCTTGATAAAAGAGAAGAGCGCGCCCGTAGAAAAGAGGGGCTGGCAAAACCAGCCCAAAAAAGAATGGACAATGTCCAAATGCTAAAAGGGCTGGAGGAGCCCACGGGTTCCATCGTCAACCTGGACGGCACGGCCGGCTGGCCGGCCGGCCGGCCGGCCGGCCGGAGACCGGCGGGTGGGGCCCGCCCAATACGCCGATGGATGCCATCACGGCAGCCCGCTGTCAATGGGCGAGCCCTTCTCTCTGTTAAGCAGATGCGGTCACATGCTCAGAGCAATAAGCCCGACGCTCTGAGCCACCCATGTTGGCCGGGCAGCTGAATTGCCTCAAACCATGCGCTTGGCCGTCTCGCTGCAGAGGTCTATGGCCCGCGCGCTGCACCTGCGTGCAGGCAGAAGTGCGCGCCCATAGAGAAGAGGGGCTGGCAAAGCCAGCCCAAAAAAGAATGGACAATGTCCAAAGCCGAAGAAAGAGGAGCCGGAGAAAGGACTACACTACAAAACATTGCAGAACACAGAAACGAAGCAGAGGAAAGCTCAGTACCCACGAGTGAGCAACATCAGGTCTGAGTAGCTCGCTGCAGGGAAAGAGGCACTCCGCCCAGAGGCGGCGGCCATAGCACGGCCTGCGCGCGTGTGGACGGCGTGGGCAAGGGAGCGTTGAAGCAAGCGCGGCCAGATTAACTGGTGGCTGGGAGAGGCCAGCCCAAAAGAATGGACAAGGTCTGAAGGAGTCGGAGTGCTAAGGACTGAGACAGCAGTAAGCGAACTCTCAGTAACCTCTCGTCAGTAGATGCAAGTCTGAGTAGCTAGCAGGCGGAAAGACGTCGCCCTGACGGAAGCCGGAGGCCGCCGCCAGAGCGCGGCCTGCGCGCAAGTGGACCGCAAAAGCTAGGGACCGCTGCACAG
>WELB01000167.1:78466-161332 GCA_009602725.1 Spirogloea muscicola | reverse complement strand
GCCCGCGTGGGGCCCCCGCGGCCGGGGCTCCTGGGGGGGGGGGGGGCGGGGTTTAGCGCCGCCGGGAGGCGCCGGGTCAGCAGAGGCGCACGACGAGCTGCCGCGCGCTGCTTGTGGGCGCTCGGTCGCCTCGTGGGGCACTGACGTCCCTTTCTGTTGTGCCTCGTGTTCCACCCGGCCCCTCTCATCATAACGCCCCTCCATCATTTGGCCCCTCAACACTTTTTCGGGCTGGCTTTTCACAGCTACCCCCCCCCTTGGGAGTTGCCCCTTTCCTTTCTCAGACCTTTGCACCTTTCGGGTTGCCGCTTTTCGTGGCCAGTGGCTCTCCCAAACCTTCGAACCTTCGAACTTTGTCAACTCAACTCGGGCTGGCATATCAGAGCCCTGCCACCTTTGGGAGAGCCACCTCTCCTAGGGGGCGAAGGGCTGTAAGTTAGCCAGCTCATTGCCCCATTACCTGCAACGTTGTAAGGCTCGAGTACCATTGTTCGTCTCCCTTTCATTTTCGTGCGCAAAACGCGCCTTGTTTCAGCTGCAAGTATCCAGCCACCAGCTTCATAAAAGCTAGTCGGTGGTGGCAACGTAGTATGTAGGTGAAAGGAAGTACAATGAACAATCAGTCATTTGTTTCTATTGCTATTAGTCAGAGTGACCATCATCCCCATAGGGTCGATCATGAAGGCTTACAGACATGTCTTAGATACACCCCATATACGAGGCCAGCGTCTGCGTGAAATGAAGCTGATGCTAGAAGCCAACAACGTACAACGTCACTCAAGTATGAGCAGCAAGTGTAGATGTACGGCTGCTTGATAATTAATGCAGTCATAAGATGTGAGAACAAACAAGGACTCACTGTCAAGCTTAAGCGTTGTGAGCTTTGCATCGGACTTGATACCCTGGCATACTAAATTCGCTTGGCAACTACCGTCAGATATCGAGTTGAAGCACATGCTCCACCATTTGTGTGACCCCCCGACAGTTCCTTCGGCTCTAAACCCTGGCATATTTCTTGGTATGTTGGCAACTATTCAAGTTCATGGCAACTACCTAAGTAACTAATATGTCTGCTACAAATAATTTGATAAATTCTATACTGTAAGCTACCTGCAACCTACAACTATGTCAACGTCAAGATGAAGGTTGCTATACAAGTTGCGGCCATATGTTACTGAAGACGCAAGCCAGCAACCGATCATGCAGTCCAGCAACCAGTCACGATGCGTGCAAGATTGCTGAACAAAAGTGACTCTGCTATAGTAGATGGGATGCTTCGTCGTATCTTCCCAAAAAAGTTGCACTTAGAGGTGCTCATAGTGAGAGAAAACACTCTCTCCAAGCTAATCCTCGGCGAAGCCACTGCACAGCACATTGACACCCCTCCTTAGTTGAAATCATGCAAGAGAGGTCTCATGGCTGGCCCTCACAATATGACGTGTCTATAGTCAACCACAAACACAGAAGTGATAGTATGACGCCTATCAAGCCTTACAACAATCTTTTGCTGCCAGGCCTTGACAAGAGGCTGCTTCAAGCAGTGACAAACTAGCTTCTGCAATTTGATAGGTTACTCACTTCATGTCACTGTCACTATCCGGACTCTCTCAGCAGCTGGCACTGGAAATGACAACCGCCAGTTCAGTTGAGCCACTTTCTCACCATTCCTCTGCAAGGTACAAACGTGGATCCTGTGAGTTCCCTTGCCACGTAACTTAAGACATAGACCAGAAAAGCTAAGAGCTGAACACTAAGACCAACATGATCCTTATGTGGTTTGCCAAGCAACCAGCCCTGGGCTGACAACAGCAGCACATCTGAAATAGTTGCACCGGAACAGCTTGGCTTCAGAAAAGGCGTTATCCCAGCTGCTTGACTGCCAATCACATCAGCATCTGCTGGAGCATTCGAAGCGAGACGCAGAAATTGCATTGCTAAGCCAAGCTGTATTAGTGCTCTGTTTAGCGACAAAGCCACTCGAGCAACACACCTCTCTACAACAGGCACTGCACCCATGCAAGTCATCGTGCCCGCCAGCCTGCGCCTCTCTGGCACTGCCATGGCCTTGGCACGACAACCATCCTGCTGCCTACCCAGCCCCCACTACAGGGCTGGTTGGGCAGCAGGGCCTTCCGCCGCGTCAGCGGCGGTGCGGCTGGCTGAAGGGTGGCTCCTGTTTCTCCAACAATAGCACAGCAAGATCCATGACCGACATCAGCAACCAACACCTTTCCCTTCTGCACCTCATAACATAGATCATAGTAGTACCTAACTTGATGCCTGTGCATGCACCTCATAAATAACTGAGCCATCATCCTGGCATACTGACCGCAGAGAGCATGCCCTGGAATGGCTCAGGCGGAAGGTAGAAAGCTTCGCCCGTGTAAAGAAGCTGGCTGTGAGGGTGCGAGCTTCCCAGGTATAGTGGCTGGTACTCCCCAGCGGCAGCCAGGCGGTTGCCATCGGCCCCGCCAACATTGTCTACGCTGTAGCCGGCTGCCACGTAACCAGCAAGGCTTGCCCCATACTGGTCGTAATGGTGGGTGCCGCCATAGGCCTGAGGAGCCATGGCAGGGTCGTTGCGCAAGCCCGACACAGAGTGGGCGTGGTATGCATCCATGTGCAGCGGTTGGTGGGAGGTGAATGCGACGTGCCCAGCCGTCGGCTGTTGAGACTGCGGCATCACACCTCCGCCGCCAAGGGCCGGGAAGTCGGCGTTGTATGCAACGAGCTGCGGTGAGTACAGCGGTTGCCCGCCGTATGCCATGTGCGGCGCCAGGCCAGCAATGTAGGCAGTGTCGTATCGTTGCGAGTACCTGATCAGAACCCACAGGGGGACTATGACTATGTTGAGCAACAAAGTTAAGAACAAGAAAGTCAAGTCTGGGCTTACGATAAAGCCAACCCCCTTGACGACCATTTCCGATACAAAAGCAGTACTGCCTATAAAGGCACCTATCATAGCTGCGATCGTAGTCTGGGTCCCTCCGGTCCTTCTCCTTATTGCGGAAGATGGCCACGCGGCCCTTAGCCGTGGTGCCGGCATCCTCGCTCCTGGCAAGGCCTCTGCCCCTACGCCCGCTGCCACGAACTTGCTCCGGGGCCTTGCCGTCCTGCTGTGCACCCTCCAACGGCACTGCCCCTGTGCTCGTGCCCGCGGGTCTATCCACCTGCTGTGCTGCGACGCTGGCGGTCCTGTCCATTGCCGGCGCTTGCCCCTCCAGCGTCCCATCCGGTGCTCCGAGGACATTCAATGCTGTGGCGCTGCCCTTCTCCGAGCCCGACTCCTCATCGGACGACCTTGCCGAGCCGCCATTGCTGCAAGATGTGGACAACAAGGCGCAGCTGCAAGCATCTGTCAGCAACGTATCGAGCATTACAAGGACAAGACCTCAGAAGCCTGAAGTACTTCAATGATGGAGAACCTCGGCATTCAGGCCCAGGGCTGCCTGCAATGGCTTCACAGCAGCAATAGAATATGCTGCTGACTACGGGTCAAGCACTTGAACTCTGAATCTTCTGATGAGTGTGACCTGTTAAAGGCTGTGAACTTCTCCATGTGTGTGTTGATCAACAGCATAGGAGCCTGGTGCACGACACAATGCAGCAGACTTACAAATCAACATCCAACCTGAAGATGCGCGCCCGTGCGCGGTGGTACTCTTCCTTGCGCTCCTCCACGCTCCTCACAGGGCTGACCCGAATTGCCTCCCGGTCGCTCGCCTCAGACTCTCCACACGCCTTCTGCAATCCTCCCAGAGGAGCTTAAGCACGCCCGGGCTTAAGATCTGCCACGCTGCTCTGCTGATGCCTCTCGCTAGGTGTGCCTCGCCAATGATAAAGGCCGTACCTGAGGCCGCTGCTTGATGGAGAAGCTGCGCGTGACAAGCTTGGCAGGAGGGGCAACGTCTGTACTAGCACCTTGTTCCTTGACAGGATAATCCATCAACCGCACCTAAGAACCAGATAGAACACGTCATTCATCAAACTGTGACTGCTTGTCATCTGGTCAGCCTATCGTCACAAGCTTTTGGCAGAATTCAGTACAAGTGCATTGTCAATGTAAACTGCAGCTTCATAAAATTTGCATGACTATGCAGTGCTGCAGAAATGTCAAGGAAGCAATGCAAGTCGAGACCTTGGGGAAGCAACTGTCAGCAGTCTTGGTGGCAAAGACCCTTGCCCCCTCTCCAGCGCCACCATCAGCCTGGGTTTGTAGTGCGTAATGCTGCGCAATGCGATGAGCAGCCAGGCGGTAATATGACGTCGAGGGCTGCGGCGCGAGCTCCAGCTGCTCGGCCCGAGGGTCCCGCAAGAACTTCTCCACCTCATGCTCCATCCGCAGGACTGCAACCACGCACCATCAAACATGTAAACAAACAAAGGCCTGCTGTTTACCCTCAAAAGGGCGACCTGCGAGCTTTCAGCCTCTTGTTATGAACAGTGCAATAGCAGCGGGGCCTGAACGAGACGGAAGCGAGCAAAAAGAGGTGAGCCGCAAGGCCTTGGCGCACATAGGACAAGCACATGAGCATGTCGGCGCAACAGGTCTCAAGATCATTGCAAACTCATGGCCAGTATTGCACGAGACATTGACCAGGACACAAGGGACTGACTTTTTGCACTACATGGTAGACATAAGCTCCGCAAAGTGTAATCATGGGCTGTGCTCACTGGTGAGGCGGTCGCGGGGGTTTTGGAGCGCAGCCCGCAGGAAGTCGTCCAGCTCTGCTACTGGCGAGCAGCCCCCCGGGTCCTGACTGTCACTGCTGCCATTGGCAGCTCGCACGCTGTCCGCTGCCGTCTCCTCCCTGGCCGCCTACATGAACCCCAACCACCGACAGTGAGGCGAGAGGGATGGCCACAACCATATAGCGGCTCAGAGGTGGCGCAGCAAGGCTGCAGAGACAACTCCGACACAAAGGGCAGCGCCGGCCCTGGAGACCGGTGCACTGCACTACCAGGCCCCTCTGGCAGAATGTGCGATCGAACTTTGGCGGCTCGGCGGGCTGCTCATACATAGAGCTTCATGCTGCGGATCTGAGCCTCGACGTCAGCTGTCTCCCACGTCTCCTCGACGTCGCCGCCGCCGCCGCCGGCGCTGCCGCTGGCATCGATGCCGTCCAGGGGGGCTGCCATCGCCGCCGCTCTCTGCGCACAACAGCGTGGCCAAATGCCGATGAGCAACGCCACGCTGGGCTTCAGCGAGACAGTAGGGGTCAGCAGCGGCCAGCACCAGGGCAGCAGGGGCGCTTGCGCGCACCCTGCCCGCCTCCACGGGACGTCCCGCTCCGCCGCCTCCAGAGCCGCTGCAGCCTCCAGCAGCGGCTGCGAGTGCCTCCATGGGGCTGTGCGCAGCCAAGGCGCCTGCGCGAAGCCGCGAGCGGAGGAGGGGCTGTCAGCGCTGGCGAGCACAGTGCGGCCGACGGTAAACGCATCCGGAGCCTGCACGCAAGCATGGCCGTGGCCGCCGCCGCCGCTGCCAGGACCTGCCTCTCTCTCAGGCCACCGCTGCCGCCTCCGCCATTCCCGCAGCGCTCGCAGCTCCGGGGCGGGCCTCTCGCCGCGATCGTCCGGCCACCTCCGCCGCCGCCGCCGCCGCCACCGCCGCGGCGCGCGTCGAGAGGGGGTGAGCGAGGCGTGGGGGTGCCGATGGCGGCGGCGCGTACCTGGGGCCCTAAGCTGGAGCCAGGCGGCGCCGTCTGGTGTGCGAGCCACACGGGCCATCCGTTAGAACGTCCCGTCAGCGGCACTGCCCTGGCGGGTCTCGCAGGGGGTCGCTGCGCGACGCGCGGCCTTCATCCGACGGCGCGCCACCGCCACGCAGCGTCGCGCAGGCGTCGCAGATGGCACGGCCGCCGGCTCCATCCCGCAGTCCGTCGCATCGGCGCCCATGGTTCTCGGGGGTTTCGCGCGCTTTTGCCCTAGCCGGTCCCCTTGCGTTCTTCTCTCGTTTTTCCGAAATAAACACTCACACTTCGTAACCTCTACTTAGCAGCCGAATATTAGAAACACAAGCCGCCGGACACACCCGTGCTTTGTTATTACCTCGCTGGCCTTGGCGTCGTTTGATAGCACGCCGCGCAAGCTGCTGGAGGAGGTCTAGCCACTGACTAAGCGCCCCGTGATCATCGACTGCAGCGCACAACAAAGCAGTCACCGGTAGGGTGGTCCGCGTATTCGCTTTGCGTGCCACCTACAGTCCTGTTGACCGCGCGCCTAATCGTCCACCGACGTGATATGGTGTCCTGTGTCGATGGCGTCAGTGGGCCTCCAAGACCACATCGAACGTGCTGTCGCATGCAGGTAGTGCGTGTCGGTCCTCTCCCTCTGTGTGCGCAGCAACCCATGTACCCAGCCAATCTCACAGTGGGCGCTGCATGCATCGCACTCGCCCTGCATCTCACCAAAGAGGCAGGGCGGATGGGAGGCCGAGGCGACGGTGCACAGCCGTCCAAACCATCACGCCCGGCTGAGCGCTGCGTTGATCGGAGCACCGTCGATTCGGTTGCCGTGATGTCAAATCTGACACATTGTCGAGGTATTTTGCAAGTTCAGCGTCCAGCTATATGGGCAGGTCTCAGCAACTTGCATGCACTACTTGCATGAAACACTTATTCTGTGCAAACCTGAGCTCATTTCTGCTTGCTGTCACACTGTGATCGAGTAGCTTAGTGTGCTACACGACGAGGATGCTTGATGTCCATGAGTAGTTCCTGATCCCTCACGTCTATCGCAATCATTAGCGTTTGCAGCCTGCTCGAGCTGGCCTTCTCCATGAAGTACAATTAAGAAGCCATACAGTAGTGCGCCAGGAATGAGCAATTCGGTGTTACCTGGCCGATTTCGGATCAGCAATAGCAACGCAAATACCAGTGCTCCTATCACCGAAAGTTGCAGTAGTACATGCTGAGCTCCGAGCAGCCATCTGTTTAAGTTGTCAAGCATGACTGTGCTATGCACGCGTTGCAACCTGTACATGGGTTTCCATATGCTCAACTGTTCTCGTGCGAGCTGCCTAGTTCACCCTTTCATTGTCACCACGACCTTGCCGATCGCATGCTTAGACTCCACGCGCCTGAAGGCATCTTTTGCCTGCTCGAATAGGAAAGGGCCCTCTGGATCCAGCTTTACATTGACTACTTTATCCTCGATGCACTTATTGAGCATCTCCAGCTGCTTGCCATCCGATACGACCACAAATCGGTTTGCCGGTGGAGGGACGGGGATGAGCACGTCGATGGTCAGCACTCTGTCACCAACCTTCAGGGCTTTCTCCACCTCCCCTGTAATAGCACTTGGTAGCTTATCAGCTCATGCTTGACAGAGGACGCAATGTTCTGGCATTGCAGAACGATCATCTTCGATGGTACTGTACTAGCAGGCTGATGTCCTGTATCTTCGGCTTGAAGGAATTCTCAAACCTGTTATAAAGCCTTGCTCAACAAGTTATTGGCGGCGAGAAACATCAGTATTGTACGAGGACTATCACCTGCTGTGTCAAGCACCACATTGTAGCGCTCCCCCATGTCTGTGTAGTCCTCTCCCTTGTAGTCGATAACTTTGTCAGCGCCAAGTTGTCTCACCAGATCGAATTTGGGCTTGCTTGTGGTGGCGGCCACCATCGACGCCTTGTAGTATCGTTTAGCCAGCTGCAGGAAAGCATCAACAACAGTCATGTCGGAAACCGTGTGCAATTGGCTCAGCTAGTGGATCCACTGCAAACAACCTCTGCACTTTCAATGATCTTGCACTGCTGTCCTGGTGCTTAAGTCGGATTTTGCTCTAAGGATTGAGCTCACTGCAAGCTCAGACTACGTAGCTACATCTTTGCCTGCAGAAGAACAGTAAGTCATGCAATCACCTGCACTGCAAAGTGTCCTACTCCGCCTGAGCCATTGGTAATCAGGACCTTCTCGTCCTGGCGCAGCCTGACAATCTCAAATCCCTGGTAAGCTGTCTCAAGTGCGAGTGGATATCCTGCACATGTCAGTCACATGGGTGCAGCGGATATGTCAAGTAGCCACAACTGCGCTGGGGCCTGTGAGCTCTCTTGCTCCTGACTGTCATACACCATGACAGGCTGTTGTCCTGGATGTAATAAGCATGATCGGTATGCCAGTAATTCTTGCCTGCAGCTTCCTCAAAACTTATATTGGCTGGCTTGTGCGCCACAAGTCTCTCTTCCACGGCTGTGTAGCTTGTCAATGTTCCGCAGGCCTTCGGGTGGTCTAGGGCGAACTCAGAGACATTGGTGTAGACCTCGTCGCCAGCTTGAAATCTGGTCACGTCCTTTCCGACCTTCACAACGACCCCAGCGCAATCATATCCTGGCACAGTCTGCAGGCAGCCAGGCTTGGATGCTCAACCAAAGCATGCACTGGCCCTGGAAGTACCACAGACTTGAAGGAAATGAATAAATCTCGGATGTCTCTGAAGCATCATAGTGTTGATTTGGGACTGATGGTGGTGCAGATGAGAATATACTGTTGCAGGCTGGCACAGGTGAGGTACCTTGATTAGAGCTGCAATATGCTGCAGCACAGGTACATCTGCAAGCTAATGCTGACATGGGAGCAGCTGGGTGAAGCAAACACAGGGTCGCACTACGTCAACTACACTGCATTGCCAGACTTTGGTCATGGTAATGTATGTGGTCCGAACTGACAGGTGGAGGTGTGTCGGTGTCCTTGAAGTCGCCCTCCCTTCGCTTGAAGTCCACAGGATTCAAGCCTGCCAACATGCATGGGGTTCAAAAGCACTCATTGCCTCATGTCCTGGGTAGCGCAATGCAGCTTCCGAAGCCCCATCAAGAGCAAGTCATGATACAACAACATGTACCCCAACATGCAACACGATTATAAAGATAATATTCGGATGCATGACTGTGTTGTATTCCATGGCCCGGCATTCTTATGGACGTTTCAAGCACGGCAGCGTGAACACTTTGTACTTGGCGCGTTCAAAGGATGCAGGTGTGGACTCTGGGTGAAAGGCAGGCAAGTCAGGGGGGCTCGGACGTTGCAGATACCAGCTGCATGGACCTTCATGAGGATCATGTCATCGTTGATCTTTGGCACGTAGACCTCGCCGATCTCCAAGACATCAATTCCGCCGTATTCCTTATAGAGCCACGCCTTCTGAGTTTCGGGAATCTCGTGACCTGCAGCTACCGGGAGATGCAGCTTAAGGTCTATGCACCAGCAACACTTCCACTGCTCATCTCTGCTCCTGATTGCATGTCCTTGTATTGAGGTTGTCTAGTCTATGAACTGAGCATTGAGCCGCCCGGCGTCAGCGGCTGGAGTGCTGTTGCCGAAGGAAGAGTGACCACTGGACCTGCCATCGTGGTGTTTGCGACCAGCAACGGCGACGCCCTCGACGGCGGTGGCGGCGGCCGGCGCGGGGGCTCCTCGAGCCGTGCAAGGCGGACGCCTGGAGCTGCTCAGCGCGGGACCCCCGGCGGCGGCGGGCGAAGTGAGACGGCGCGTGCGAGCCTGCGGCCTGGCGGGGGCGGCACGGGGGCGGCCCGCCATGCCGCGCCTGCATGGGCGCCGCATGCGGGGGGGCTGCCAAGGCCGCTGCTGCGCCCGTCGTGCTTTTAATCTGCACGTCCAATGACGGCCACAGCCTGACGCCGTCCCGGCGCGCGCGTTCGAACGGGAACTCTCGCACGACTCTTACGACACTCCGGCGCGGCCACATTTCCCCGCATTAAAAATAGTGTAGGGAAGGGCTCGCCCATTCAGGATAGGGGCTGGAAAAGTCAGCCCAAATGAGAATGAACAAAGTACGAGGAGGGGGGCCAGGGGAAGCGCTAAGAATAAAAAGCACAACAAGAAACAAAGCAGCTACGTACTACTCAGTAACCCCTGCTTAGCAGCCTCAGGTCAGAGAAGCTAGGCTCCTGGAAGTGGGTCCCCTGGCCAGAGCCAGAGGCAGCAGCGAGGGCTCTGCCGGCACGCAGGTGCAGCGCGCGGGCCATATACCTCTGCAGCGAGACGGCCAAGCGCATCCGGTACACCTGCGCTAGCGACTGCAGGAAAGTCCACCGGCTCCCCATGGAAGCGGCGGACGATGGCGTGGTGGGCGAGCTGGTTGAGCAGCTCAGCTCCAAAGAAAGTGGCTCTCCCAAAGCTCTAGAAAGTGACGACATGCATCGTCCCCTGCCTGGTCAAGAGGATAGCGGAGTGTTGCTCGTCATGCTTTTGCGTTGCCAGGAGGAAGACTCACAAAGGCAGCGGAGCCAACCTCCTGTCAAAGTCTCCCTTTTCCGGCTTTAAATCTTGACTGACCAGTCTGGCGCCTGTGGAAAATGCTGTTACTCGGATCCACGGGAGAGGGTAACTACATAGTTCGCCCCACTATAACGGTATAAGGCGAGGGTGTTTCCAGTAGAGTTCTTCTCGTAGAGACGAGTTGCACATTATTGTGCACGGGGTCTTACGGCCGTCTAGCCGTTGGTACTCCACATCTTGAACGTAGAATTCAGTCTTACTGAGTTAATATTGGTGACAATCGTTACGCCATTCGTGCAGGTCACCACTTATTCGACAGGAGATTTAATTACCTTAGGACCGTTAGTGTTACAGCCGCCATTTACGAGGGCTTCGATGTCAAGCTTATAGTACGTGTTCTTTTCACCTTCGAGCACCGGGCAGGTGTCAGACTTTATACATAATGTATTACTTAGCAGAGGCCTGCATTTAAAATGAACAGTAGCTACTCCCCTCTCTGTGCACTTTCTCCTCGATATGAAGAAAGCACCCCTTCTCCCGAAGTTACAGAGTAATTAATTTGAGTTGCTTCAACATGGGTCTCTAAGACGCCTTGTATTATTCTACCTGTCCACCTGTATCGGTTTTTGGTACGGTATGTAAGAAGAAAGAATGCTGAGAAAAACTCCGAACGTTATTTCTCAGTGATCTCCTTCTTCATTCTCGTGTACTCATCGAGACTATCCTTTCGAAATGCTCTTAGGAACCAATTCAATCTGCGCAGATTGACTACACACAGAAACCCTTGAACATTCGAGGATCATGTTTGCACGTGATTACGTTGCTCATGTCAGCATTCTCACTGTTGATATTTCCAGACCTGATTCTTATGCTCTTCATCAATCACAGAACGTTCCGAGTTTTCTTAGGGTTGCTTAACCTTTGGGCCACCCTAGCACTTTGAGTGCTCTGCCTCTGATCGAACATTTCATACAGTCTACCTAAGTAGATTTCTCGGAGAAGTGCGGACTTTCTTACACTTAACCATAGGTTTAGCATTGTCTATCACTTTTAGAAGCATTGCGATGACGTCACCGGGAGTGGCTAGACGTTGATTGGCAACCCCCCGTAAGTCTTTGACGCCACAGACACAATATTTTACACATCTCTGACTCAACCACCTGTATCAGAACAACACAGTGTTCTTGTAAGTTGTGACCTTCCCCGGGATTGTAAGCCCCATATCCACGAATCATTACTATCCCACCACGGGAAACTGCACTAGCTAAATAAGTAAATTAGTAAATTCAGTGGCTCCCCGAACGCTCATTTTCAAATAGCAAACTTGCAAGATGAGATGATGAGAAGGATAGAAAAACGTTATGCTTACGTTTCATAATGAAAGGAATATGCTTAGTCACGAGCACAATCACTTTCATGCAAATACCACAAAACATCACAATAGATCCTCTATTTTACCCCACAGATGCTTAAACATGTACTACAATCTGTCCTATCAGATCACACAAAGTTTTGATTGGAAGCTATTGTTCTTCTGCATCGATCTTAGCACATTGATCTCGAATTTCCCATATAGATATTGATAAAAGTCAGATTGAGGTGTTCAATAAGCTAGATGTACATTGTAGCAAGCAGCAGTTGTGAAGTCATTGAAATCTATGTTTACATGGCTCAATTGATGAGAGCAGATTATTAACATCACTTTTGTTGGCTATAAGAATCAATCAATGTCAATGTAAGAAGATGAGAAGATTCTGATGCAAGATGCTCCGTTCTGATTTAACCAAAAGTACTCTCCAAGGGATATTAGTGTCCCCCTTAGCCAGCTCATTACCCAGTTAACGGGTCATTTTGAAGGCTTGAATTGGCCTCCCTTTCAATTTCATGCACACCGCGCGCCTTCTCTCCACGTGTCCGGCTTTGATGATGAAAGTCTTTGGCCCCCTACTGCGGGACTCTGTGCTAGTTAATTTGGATGGCAGACTGGTGTTCCGTAAAACGCCCGAGGATCACGTACTGCACCTGCAACGAGTGCTGCACTGCTGCGTGCAAATCAACTGTAGGCCAAGTATGTGTATAAGCCAGCACATACATAGGGCATGTTGTGGACGAAGACGGGGATCCCGTCAAAGCCACCGTAGTAGTAAAGGACTTAATAGTAAAAGTGCCACGGAATGTGCCACAGTTGCGTCCCCTTTTGAGATTCGCAAATTATTTCCGTACGTCCCTGTAAGAGTTCGTACGGAAGTATGGCATCTCCTCTTACGAAGCTCACCCGTAAGAACGCAATCTAGGTATGGACGTCCGAATGCCAGAGGGCATTTGAGGATATGAAACGGGTCTAGATCTATTCAACCGTTTTGGTCTTGCCTCGAAAAAGGCGTGCCATTTGGAGTAATATGTGACGCCTCTTCAATCGACATCGATGCCGTTCTCTTGCAGAAGAGTTACCTCGTAGCATTTAAGGGTAGCCTGCTCTGTCCTGCAGAGCGTACTTTTGCTACAGGGGAGCAAGAGCTCCTTGCTGTTGTACACGGCCCATGGGTATGGCGATGCTATCTCGAGGTTGTTGAAATTAAGGTTGTAATGGACTATTGCCCGTTGACGTGTATTCACACAACAGCGATTGAGCAGGCGTCAATCACAGTGGGCCAAGTGCATGGCCACATTCCGTTCCAGTGGATGTACCGCCCTGGAGTTTGAATATTGCGGAACCGGTGAGCCGCAATATTGCAGGGATTGCTGTGGCGGCTCCATCGTACGCTTCAGGGGTTCAGACCGGAGACGTGCGGCCTACTCGTGGGGCTACTTGGCAGTCCAGCGCCAATTCTGGGCAGTATGTGCGCGTTGAGATGGGTATGGAACAGATCCTTCATTTGCAAGTGAAACCAATACACGCACACCAGTAAATGACCAAGGCTTCTGGCGGCGAGGTGACGCCACTGTGGTCCCCGACTGCAATGCCTTGCGTCGCAGTATCTTACAAGAGCTGAATGGCCTCCGTATAGTGATCATTTGGGCATGGGAAAGACAAAGAAAGCTGTCCAGCTTCTCTTCTGGTGGCCGGACTGGAAAGTCCGAGTGCAGTCTTTTGTGAAGACTTGTGCCAACTGCCAGCGCAAGAAGGCACGCTTTCACAAGCCTGCCCGGTCGTTCCAACCGTTGGAGATTTCTCCGAGAAACTGGTCTGATGCAAGTGTAGATTCACTCTTGGAGATTCCATCCAAGGAAGTGGTCTGATGTGAGTGTGAAATTCAACAACCACTTGCCGATGACGTGAAATAGATTGGGATGCCATTGTCATATTTGTGGATTGTTCAAGTAAAGTGGCGCATTTCGTGCCTACAACCACGAAGGTATCGGCCAAGAAGTTTGCTGGTATATTCATGGATCGAGTATGAAAACTGCACGGAGTTTCCGAACGCATCGTGTCTGACCGCGATCCTCGCTTTACTGGGCACTTTTGAAAAGAAGTGTGCAGGCTAATTGGCACCCGGCAATCCATATCCACGGCTTTCCACCCGCAAGCAGATGGTCAGACTGAGAGGATGAATCGGATTTTGGAGGACATGTTACGGGCTTTACGTACACCCTAGCCAAAGTGACTGGGATGAGTATCTTGCTCCAGCGGAGTATGCCCGGAATAATGCCTTCCACGAGTCCACCAAATATACACTTCTATTCCTCGACTATGGTCGGCATCCCCGAGCACCTTTGCAGGTGGGGAGGCCGGAACGTGTGCCGGCCTCAGTGACTTTTACTGGTAACCTCCTGGAAGCGCAGCGGAGGGCTCGGCAATGCTTGGAGATTGCACAGCAACGGCAGAAGGAGTATGCTGGTCGACGTCGTCGCGATGTCTCCTTCGACGTGGGTGTTCAAGTGCTCTTAAGCATAAAGCATCTCTCCATGCGGGCTGTGGGTACGCCTATATTGCTACCCAAGTGGGTTGGACCCTATATTGTAGTGCGGCCTGGTCGGCAAGGTCGCATATGAGCTAAATACACCGGTACGATGGAAAATCCACAGAGAAATTCATACATTCCAGCTCAAGCCATTCCATACGGATGGTCGTGTCCAAACGCCCACCTCTTCTTGTCGTTGAGGTCGTGGAAGAGTATGAGGTGGAGGAGATCTTGTCTTAAAGCAACAATCTCGTGGGCGACGTAAGTCCCGAGAGTATCTTGTTAAGTGGGTTGGCTATGGGCCTGCGCACAATGCGTGGGAACCTTTGGCCAATTTTGCGACTTGCCCGTCCGTTTTCTGTAAGTATCTAGCACAGGGGCATCTCCCCCCTTTGCGTCGAAGTGCTGGACGCACCAGTCGGATGTAATGTCATTGGGCTGTGTTCCTCTGATGTCGTGTCCGTTAGCGAGGACGTGAAGACCTGAGTGGGGAGGTATGTAGCGTCCTGCCCGTCTGGGCGCATTACCCTCCCATTAACGCGTACATGTGGTATCTGTAGCGCGGGCCATTTCAATGTATTCTCCCGCGCGCATTGTCTTCTCCCGCCGGCGATGTACCGCTTGGCGTGACCCCTGTCTCGCGGTACCCTCGAGGTCCGCCCGTAGACGTCACATGTCCCACGGATCCCTTGCGGTCCGCCCGTGGCAGTTACCTGTCCACCTTACGATACCTTCGCGGTCTTCCCATGGACGTGACATGTCCTTGCGATCGACCCTCGTGAGGCCCGCCCCTGACGCAGTGGGCCCTGAAGCGGCTTCCACACACCCTGGAGGGTTGGTTGCATTGAAGCATCACAAGTAGTCGCCCGAGAGGGGAGTCGGTACTTCGATCAGTGGGCCAGAGAGAGGCATAGCCCTGCTTGCCTGCTGCCGCAGCCTCCGCCACAGCTCTGCTGCCGTCGTCTGCTGCTCAGCCCGTCGTTGCAGCGTGTCGCTGCGAACATCGCCGGCTCTCCGTAAGTGTCATGGCTGCGACCCATGCGGGGACAGCTCCTAAGCCAGACCCTCAGTAAGTCGCCGCCTTCTGGCGGTGCGCCAGGGTAAGACTTCCGCTGTGTGTTGCAGTAGTGCCCGACTGAAGGGGGTTTGCTTCTCAACCCCCATTGACCGAACCCAATCAGGACATACTAACCCCTTACTGCGTGTATGGGAATTAGGGCGTCACATTTACCTCCTGGGCACGCGCTGCAGACTTGCCCCTAGCGGAACGCCGCCAAGGTCTCCACAGCAGAGCCGGCAACGAGCCGCGGGCGGCAGCGCTCTACAGCAGCAGGCAGCCGAAGGGTTGCGCTTGTCAAAGTAACACTGAGTCCCCGGCCTCCAGTCGGATCTCTCTCTGCTCCTTACTCTGTTGCTTCTCCGGGCCACCCTCCCTCTAGGGTGCATGGGGTTCGCCTCAAGGCTCGCCCGCGGGGAGCGTGCATGACGAGGGAATCATGAGCTGTCTCCAGCAGGCGCCCTGGCGCCGAGCATGGCCGCGAGAGAGCATGCCGCCAGTCATGGCCGAGGCCGGGCATGGCCGAGCATGGCCGCAGCCGAACATGTCGCCGGGGGCGTGCGGGCCCACGCATGCCGCCGAGCATGTTAAGGCCGAGCATGACGGGAACTTGCAACTTGCAAGGCCATCCGGTCGAGCCTAGACGGAAGCACAACAGCACAAGTGCAAGGGCGGTTCATACCGTCCGGCACAAACCGCCCAAAGGACACCATGTAAGCGTCGACAACACAGTTTGGCGCTCAGAAGCCGGGGAACTCTGAAAGCTTAGTGCCAAGTTGTTTGCATACTTATTCCCAATAGTGACCCTTGAACCGAGGATCGCGGTTCGAGCCCATCTTTTCGGGTACGCCATGCAACTTCCACACCTTAACCACAGAGATACCAAGCAAAGTCCTTCGCTAAAGCACGCGTGGTCATTGGAGCAAAGTGTAGCATTTAGCTCAAGCGATCAACATAGACAACAATGGCATTGAATCCATTCCGCGTCTTTTTGGCTATTACGTGCAATACTTACATCAGCCCAATCCCGCTCAGGAAACTTCAGGGATCAAAGTAAGACGGACTTGCAGAAATTGCCTTGCTTCGCTGGGCGTGTGGCACAGATTTACAGAGGCGTGTACCTGGGCTACAAAGCCCGGCCACCAGAGCAGCAGACCCAGCTCAACACCGGCTTTGTGCGTGGAGCAGTCGGCTGCTGAGGCAGCGGCTGGTGCAGAGCCAAGTCCATGAGGGCAACGCCGAGCTCGGAGCCGCGGGCCAAGAGGGCCTGTCGGCTTGGGAGGTGCAAAGCATGGCACTACTCACTGAGCAGCTGGAGGCAGCTAAGGCTGGCCTGGACCCGTTCCTTCGTTCATACCTCGAGGGGTCGCATGAGGAACAGCGTGCCCACCTCGTCCGGCTGCGGGCCAGAGAGCGGCATGTGCAAGGGGTCGATGCTGCGGTGCATTTGATGCGCCAGAGCAGTGGCAACCCGTCGGATGGACTTGCGAGGGCCCACTGATCTCGGCAACACTCCTTGGAGGCAGCTGCCAGAGCAGTGGCACCCGTCGCATGGACTTGCGAGGGCCCACTAATCTCGGCAACACTCCTTGGAGGCAGCTGCTGTGCTGAATTGATTGATTTGATGCGCCAGAGCAGTGGCAACCCGTCGCATGGACTTGCGCGGGCCCACTCATATCGGCAACACTCCTTGGAGGCAAATGCTGTGCTGGACCCGTCCTCCCACGCCCTACTGGGGACGTTGTGTGCGGTGGTGCAATCCTTGCTCGGCCGGCTTCGTGCCGGCGAGAGGCGTTTTCAAAGTGGTCGGGGCTGATGCCAATGTCAGCCATACTCCGGTCAATCTGACCAGAGTGGGAGAAGATGCAATGAGTTGCATTCCTCACGGAGCACCTGGAGACAGCCAAGGCTGTGTTGGATTCGACTTCCCACGCCCTATGGGGGGCGCTGTGTGGGGAAGTGCATTGCTTGCGCGGCCGGCACGCTGCTGGCGGGAGGCATTTGCAAAGGGTCGATGCTGAGGTGCTTCTGATGCGTCAGAACCGTGGCAACCCTGCGCATGGATTTGCGAGGGCCCACTAACCTCAGCAACACTCTGGTCAGGATGACCGGGTTGGCCTCCAGGCCTGGCTCAGCGAGATCATAGGATGGTTCGTGTTGAGCTACACGGATGCGACGGCAAGACTGCCGCTCGCTGCACTTATCTCGAGGGAGATCCCTGTGGTGGGACTCCATGACGGAGACTTCCATGCCAGAGGTGTGCAACACCTGGAAGTGCTTCTCGAGCTCGCTAACCAAGGTGTGTGGTGAGATTCATGGGGAGCTGAAGGTTTGTAAGGAGCTGGATGCTGTTCGTATGCGCAGGGACTTTGAGGACCAAGTGCGGCAATTGAGGCTGCTGGTCTCTAAGCTGCGCAACGAGCCTATGAAGGCTGTCGATCAGTGCCAGAGATTTGAGGGGCTGGGCTGTCCGACCCGATGCGAAAGTGGGGCGGTGGAGTCCGCTACTTCGCAGCCCTTGCCAACTTGCCCCAGCTGGTGGAGCACGCCAGGAAGGTGCTGAACATTTGTCCAAGTGTATTGGGCAAGCGCTTCCTTCTTGAGGCGGGAATATCTGCTGAGGCAGAGAGGGGACCGGGGGAGTTTCGGCCCGAGGTGCTGAACATCCGTCCCATGAGAGCCTTGGAGAAGCCAGCTGTGGAGGGGAATGGTTGCTTTCGCTGCGGCGATAAGAACGACCTCATCCAAGATCCATGAGTCTGGTGAAGTGGCTCTGATATGGGCCTGAGCACGTCACGTGGAGCCTGCGGCCAATCTGGCACATTGTCCGCCTGCTCTTTTGGAACACTTGGCCAAGGGTGGTGAATCCCTAGGCTTGGTCGAGGCGGGGCTGCAAATCCGTCGGGCGTTCCCGCTGTCGGCTGTTCTCTCGCTGTTCCCGAGGACGTGAACACCAGAGTGGGGAGGTATGTGACAATCCAGCCGTTTGATTATGCCACACTCTGCTGTTAGCGTTACATGACCGCTAGCCGCTTGATTAACAAGTGGGCCCGCCCACGTGCGGGCAACTCCCGCCCGTTCTGGACTACCCCTCGCCAGATTCCACCCTGCCGAGGGGGGACCTTGGGCCCGCCGCAAGGGCAGGCCTTGGGGCGACCCGCTCACACCCCTGGAGGAGGGGTGGCACGGGGGAAGCACTACGAGCCTTGAGCCGAGACCCGACATCAGTTCGGACCGGCGAAGCCCAGGAGCAGCCTTGCCGCTGCTTGCCGCCGCAGCCGCCGCCGCAGCCTGCTGCGGGGCTCGCTGCGGGGAGTCCGTGGCTGCGCCCGTTGGGGGCCAGTTGCTGGCTCGCGCCCAGGAGGTGGGGTCGCCGCCGGACGGCGGCGCCACAGGGCCTGTCTTCCGCTGCGCTTTGCGCTCGTGCTTTGCCGTGTAGTGGGTTGGTCCCTAAAAACCCTACAGCCGAAATTAACAAGGACGACTCAACCTCACCGCGTGTGTAGGGGCGAGTTCACCAGACTCAGTGTGCTGGTGTAAAGGCATGGAGTCGGCTGAGTCAAGAGCGCCACCTAGCCCCCTCTGCCGGCTATTCAACCTGCTAAGGTTGAGGCAGTGGTTTGATGAGCTGTCGGGGCTCCAATCGCCATCCCTGGATTGTCTGCCTCCAAGGCGGCGCAGCGTGTAATGCGCTTGATGGAGCGGTATTAACTGCTTGTCCAAGGGGACCTGCCAGCAACCCCTGTGTGCGGGGGGCGTGCTAAGAGCTGTGCAAACTGCTCGCCCGTGCTGAGGGGCGAGCAATCCCTGCATCTCCTGTAGGCTGAGTGCCTGGTGCTGCTGGAGCTATGGTTGGATGTGCCCAACTGTCTCCACCTGCTGCACCCGTAGTCACGACTGGGGTGTGTCCAGCCGTTTCTGCCAGCCATGTCTACCTGATACTGTCGCTGCCGGAGTTACAACTGGGTGTGCCTAGTCGTTTCCTAGCCCACACCTGCGGTGTGGGCTAGGAGAGCAAACAGGAGCAGCCTCAACACCTGACTTTGGGATAGTGGTAAATAGTAAACTCGCCCCTACACACGCAATTAGGGTGAGTCGTCCTTGTTAAGTTCGGCTGTAGGGGTTTTAGGGACCAACCCACTACACGGCAAAGCACGAGCGCATAGCGCAGCGGAAGACAGGCCCTGTGGCGCCGCCGTCCGGTGGCGACCCCACCTCCTGGGCGCGAGCCAGCAACTGGCCCCCAACGGGCGCAGCCACGGACTCCCCGCAGCGAGCCCCGCAGCAGGCTGCGGCGGCGGCTGCGGCGGCAAGCAGCGGCAAGGCTGCTCCTGGGCTTCGCCGGTCCGAACTGATGTCGGGTCTCGGCTCAAGGCTCGTAGTGCTTCCCCCGTGCCACCCCCCCCTCCAGGGGTGTGAGCGGGGTCGCCCCAAGGCCTGCCCTTGCGGCGGGCCCAAGGTCCCCCCCTTGGCAGGGTGGAACCTGGCGAGGGTTAGTCCAGGACGGGCGGGAGTTACCCGCACCTGGGCGGGCCCACTTGTCTATCAAGCGGCTAGCGGTCATGTAACGCTAACAGCAGCGTGTGGCCTAATCAAACGGCTGGATCGTTACAGGTATGGCTTGCTTGTACTGCAAACCCTTCACATCCCGCGTGGAGATGCTGACCATCTCTCTGTGTGGGACCCTGCCTAGTGGCAGGCTCTGGTGAACAAGTCGACCCCTCGCGATCTCATAATATTGGGATACTTCCAAGCTCATTGATCATATGTACAGCTCGTACCCTTAGTTTGCCATGTATCTGGGCAACACGTGGCCTGTATGCCATTGCGCCCTGGGCGTCAAACGATCCGTTCATCCTCGCCGATATGGTAATTGTCGCTTGGCGACAAGTGGCTTGTGTGCCACAACAAGCCACGACATTGCCTGTATAATAGCTATCAGCTGTGCTGCTGTGTGAGTCGAGCTGGCCATTACCCATTTGTCTAGTGTGTGAGACATGTGCCCTAATGTGGTACAAACCCGCTCTAAGCTGGCCTTGGTGTGGCTGTGTACTCATAGACGTCGTGGACTTTGTCGTGAGATCGGTATTGTGTGATGCCTCGGCATGGGTGATCCCTGCTTTGGCACTCGCCTTGCCGTACCTCAAGTGTTGGCGGCTGGGCGCATTCCTCATTCCTCATCCTGGTTTGTGCTGCGTGCACACTCCAACCGCTGGCAGTATGGTGCTGGCACTTCATGCGATGAGCAATGTGGCTGTCCGCCCTCCTCATTGACCTCAAGGCCTGTGTGCCCTGGTCAGTAGCACTTCAGTGTCACCTACTTCCAGTGGAAGTCCTTGGCTCTCTGCAGCTGTTGATTATGTGATATTACAGCTATGGATTGAGTAAGCTTGCAGAGCTAGGCTTGGCAGATGTTGTCAACGTCCTCTGCAGCCACTGCTCGGTCAATTTTTTCGCTGGTATACCTCTTGTGATGACCACGTGTCGTGCCTCACTTGGCGGGCATGAACAAGATCATGTGGGGTCTCGGTGTCCTGCTCGAGTGGCCTGTAACGTTGGCCATGTTGCTGGATGGCGAATATTGGACCATAAGCCCTGCTAAGTGCTGAGTATCCCTGTGCACTCGTAGCCGGAAAGCTGCCGGCTTTTACTGCCTGCAGCTGGCTAGTGCATCAGAGTACTCTGGGTGAGTGCTCGTTTTCGCCTTTGAATGCCGGATGGTTGACTTATAACGGATGCTTTGGAACAGCATCCTTGCACTCTGAGACCAACAGCTGTTTTTGCCGACGTATATTCACACGCATCCAGCTTTGGCTGTGTATCTGATTCCGATAATGACTAATGAGTTTCCCCCTGACTCTGGAGTGCGTGTGCAGCACCTGGTGCGGCTCTTGACAATCAGTCACTGAAGTAGTTGGATGTATTTGCCAAACTCCTCTGGACGAATGCTTCCTCGGCTGAAGTGCCTCAATGACGTCCGGCGCTCTGCCGCGGTACTGCCCTCTGTATCGACTGAGTACTCTCGTGTGTTGAAAGATGCAATCCCACGCGGCGAACTTGCTTGAAAACGGGCATAGTGAGCCCCCTCAGTCGCTATCTGGTGCACCTATCCGCTTCCTTATGAAGCACTGTGGTAGTCATCGGATGTGCATTCAGCACCAAGCTTTAACCATGCTCATTGTCAGGACCCGGTGCCCTTTGCCTGGCATTGATGATTTGTGTGAACGTCTCCGAGGAGCAACTGTGATTTGCGCTCTACATTTGTGAGAGGTTATCACCAACTTTGTATCACGCCTGGGGCAGTCCCGAAGTTGCTTTGTGTGCGCCGGTCGGACACTTCCAGCCTGGTGTCAGGCTGTGACAGTGGGAGTCTTCGGCCCAATAGTATGACTTTGTGCTGGTATTTTGGATGACATACCGGTATTTGTAATGACACCCCAGAATCACGTATTGCACCCTGCAGCTAGTGCTGCCTTTGCGACGTGAGAACACTTGTATGCCAAATGTGTGTCACCAGTAGTGAGGCGTATCATGGGCAAAGACGGCGTTCGCGTCGGCCCCAAAAGTAGCAGTTACCCGTGCTGCATCTGTTTGCAGACACTGAGGTAAAGGACTGGCTAAGTGCCACGGTGTGCTGCAGATGCGTTCTTTCTGAGGTATCGCACAGTATACCCGTTCCTGTCAGGATCCCTGCAAGGACACGGAAGTATGACATCTCCTCTTACGAATTTCACTCGTAAGAACGAACCCTGGGGTGGACGTCCAAATGCCCGCGGGCATTTGAGGAACTTAATAACGGGTTCTAGTATCCCCACCCGTTTTGGGCCTAGTATCCCCACCGTTTTGGGCCTTGCCTCGAGAAGGCGCTCTATGGTAGTCATATGTTGTGTGACGCCTCTTTGATAGGCATTGGCCGTTCTCTTGCAGAAGGGTCACCTTGTCGGATTTGAGACTCGCCTGCCCAGTCCTGCCGGGCGCAGCTCAACCACGGGGGGAGCAAGAGCTCCTCGCTGTTGTGCACGCCCTCCATGTGTGGCATTGCTATCTCGAGGGTGCTGATATACGATAGTAACGGGCCATAGCCAGTCGACCTATTTCCACACACAGCAGCAATTGAGCAGGCGTCAAGCTTGGTGAGCTGGTAGTACGGTACTATTCCAATCCAATGACTATAACACCTTGGAAGTATCACTGCTGCGGACCCAGTGGCCGCAACATTGTAGAGTTTGGGGACTTGATCGATCAAGCGAGCCCCCGCAATTGGCGGCGACTCCAGCGGCGGAGGCGGCGGGCACGGGTGGATATTCTGTGAGGGCTTGTAGCAAGTGGCCGGCCGGACGCTCAATGAATCCATGAGGCCGGAGGCAGGGCTCCGCGATGGGTAATTGAGGGGGAGAAGCAGCCTGTGCGGCCCCCCACCAGACGCTTGTGTTCTGCATTCTGTGACACCGACGCCTCGTCCTTAGGCTTGACAGTCCTCATTCCTTACAGAGGTATTAGAGGAAACAAGCCTTTTTCGGCGCGCCCACAGGGTGTGACGCGTCAACAAATGGCAGGCAAGAAAGGTGCCAAGAAGCGAAAAGGGATCGGCTGCAGCGGCCACGACCCCTGCGAGCGAGCGGCCGGATACCGTGGCCAACCACCCCTGCGAACGAGCGGCTGGATGTCCCGCTCGCAGCTATCGTAGGTGAGACTACCGGTCCTAGCGGGCCGCAGCTGTTGGGCGACGGTGACCATGGCAGAGGGGCGCTCTTGGAGGCGGAAACCGACCCCGACGGGGTTGAGAGTCTCTCAACCGGACGCCTAGGGAGACGGGGTGGACATGGCACGCAATCAGGCGGTCATCTCTGCCTTGGAAGTCCTGTCGACGGAGGACCAGCGGCTCAAAGCTGAACGGACCTTTGGCAAGAGTCGGATGAAGCAAAAGGAAGAGTTGGGCAAGCTTCTATGCATTCCAATGAGGCAAGCGAAGTACGGGCCTCCAACAAATGGCTCGCTACTCTGAAACCGGTCAAGCCGGATATCTTCACTGGCGAAGGCGATGTCAGGGCATGGCTTTTACAGATTGGCCAGTATCTTACGCTATCTAGGTACTGATGGGGGGGAGACCAATTTTGCCTCCACTTTTCTACGTAGAAATGCTGTCATCTGGTGGGAATCCAGTGTGGAGTCGGAAGTGGGCGACTTCATCTCATGGGATGAGTTTCAGACGAAGCTCAAGGCCCAATTTATGGCCATTGACCCCATGCGCATCGCCAGGGACAAGCTGGCTGTGCTTCTGCAGATTGGAACAGTACAGGAGTATGGACAAAAATTCCAGACATTGCTATTGAAGATTCCTGATGTCAGCGAAGTTGAAAGAAAAAACCGCTTTGTGCTTCAAATTCAGCATCGAGAAGGAGGTGAACATCAGGGCACCGGAGACGTTCGATCAATGGTGCGGATGGCTATTCGGGTGGATGCCCGTTACACCCAGGTCCGCTCGGAAGAGGCTGAGAGAAGTAGACCTAGGCCGCCTTGGATCGAGTAATGCTCTGAGGAGTGACAGGGAATGGCTAGGCAGGCGTCCTATGCAAAAGGCCCAACTATTGGATGGGTCCCAGGTTCAGTGGTGAAGAAATAGTCAAACTCCGCTATTAGAACCGGTGCTTCGATTGCAAGGAAGTCGGCCTCCTAGCTAGAGCATGCCCCAACGGGCAAGAGCCCGGGAGAACGGAATCGGAAAACGGACCACGTCGATAGGCGGCGTGGCCCCTACTAACGTCGGTGTTGGAGGACCAGGACTATCCTTTGACAGAATGGGCCCCTGCGTGGAGTCACAAGACCTTACATATATACCTCGACAATACAGGGAAAGCCAGTGGGACTGCACTGAGAAGCTTATCTCCAAAGACCAGCAGACGACTTCGGCTGTGGAGTTAATATTTGTGCGAAGGGCTGATTGTGGACGGGAAAATCCCATGAGGCTCAAGGGAGTCTTTGTGGGAGAGCTTATAATCGTTTTGGTGGATAGTGGATCATCTGGCAACTTCGTATCGGAAGCCTTTGTGAAAGACAAAGGACCACGTGCAGAGGTCAAGGAAGGGAATCACGTAGTGGTTCTTGCCGATAGATTCCCGCCATGACCACCCCCTTGCAATGCCGCCAGTGAAGCTCACAATAGGCCGCCACGAGGAGAATCTCCCGCTAAACGTGACGAGGTTGGCGACCTATGACGTCGTTTTGGGAAAGCCGTGGCTAGCCAAACACAAGCCCAATATCAATTGGTAAAAGGACCAAATCACCTCGGTGACTAAAGGTGAGCAGTCGATGATATCACCAACAGGCGACTCCACGGCTAAGAGGGACAACGTGTTGACGGCCATTCAGCTCAGGAAGGCTTGAGTGAAGGGGGATCCACTCTTTCTGGCACTGGTAAGGACGAGCACGAAAAATGACACTCCTCTAAGAAAAAATCTGGCCATATAGCGCCGGAGGTCAAGGATATAATTTTAGACTACAATGGCGTCTTTCCAGATGACCTCCCAAAAGGTCTTCCACTCCAGATGGCGGTGGATCACAAGATTGATCTGGAAGATAGGAGCCATCCAACATACCGAGTGTCTATCAAATGTATTTTGAGGAACTCAAGAAGTTGAAGCGGCATCTTGAGGACCTCTTGGACAAAGTTTTATTCAACCGTCTAAGTCCCCAGATAGAGCTCCTGTCTTATCGTGAAAAAGAAGGACGGGTCCCTGCGCACGTGTGTGGACTATTGCGTATTTAACAAAAAGACGGTGAAAAACAGATACTCGCTGCCCCGGATAGACGAACTGCTGGACCGATTTCTTGGGCCCGGCACTTCAGTAACAGTGACCTCCAGAGAGGCTACGATCAAATCTGCATTACAGACAAGGACATCCTCAAAACCGCATTTCGAACGCGGTATGGCCACTACGAATATCTCGTGCTTTCCATTCGGCCTCACAAATACCCCGGCTACCCTCCAAGGCCTATGAACGAGCTATTAAAAATTACTTGGATAAATGTGTGGTAGTATTCCTTGATGACATTCTCGACCATTTCAGAACAATGGAAGTACATCGGAAATACTAAAGGTAGACGCTGGAAATTCTCAGAGAGCATCAGGTGTATGCTATCTTGTCCAAATGCGACTTACTGAAAGAAAAGGTGGAACTTCTGGGCCAGGTCCTGTCTGAAAGCGGAATAGAGGTTGAAACTTTCAAGCTTGAGGCCGTGGAACAGTGGCCCCAACCCAACAACGTCAAGGAGCTGCGATTTTCTCGGTCTGGCCAACTACTACCGAAGGTTCGTGAAGAACATGGCTAGCATATGCAAGCCCATGACGGACCTTTTGCAGGGGGTTGCTTTCGAGTGGGGCATGGCTCAGGAGAAAAGTCTTTGTGTAAATAAAATATCTACTAACTCATGCACCGATTCTAGCACACCCGCACCCAGACTTATTGGTCTAAGTCACCACAGATGCCTCAGATTATGGTATTGGGCCGTTACTGTCGCAAGGGGTCCACAACCGGTTGCATGTGAAAGCAGAAAGCTAAAGCCTGCTGAAGTCAAGTCTCCAACCCATGAGAAGGAAGCACTGGCCATAACTCATGCCTTGCAAATTCGGAGGTGTTACCTACAAGGTCAAAGGACAGAATTAAAGTTCGATAATCACTCTTTGAAATTACTCACAAACGCAACCACAGTTGAACCAAAGGCTAGCCAGATGGGCTGAATCCCTGCAGGAATATAACTTTGGAATGAATTACCTTAAAGGTAAGGACAATATTGTGGCCGACGCCCTCTCCCGAAGGCCTCAAAGGGAACTCAACGTCATGAATGCGATTGGGCCAAACCCGGCTTTCCTCCTGGAATGAGCAAGCCATTGTCCAGCAGCACTACCTTTGGCGGAGAGGGACCCGACAAATATGTCCACGAAAGGCCCTGGTGGTATCTGGGTGACAAAGGGAAGCGAAGACTCTGTGTACCCGATCACAAATGGCTGAAAAGTCAGATCAAGAAAGAAAGTAATGATATGGCAATCTCGGGACACATGCGCGAAGCTAAGACAATTTGAAAAGATTCAAAGGTCATATATTGGCCGTTCAAAGGTCCAATATTGGCGGTGTGACGCGCCTGCTGACAATATGACGTGCAGGCGCGCCGCCTCCAGCAGAGGCGGCGAATCTGGACTTCCAGAGCGGAGCTCCTCGGCATTCTCCTTAATTGCCGCCGTGCTTGCAATGATGTGTATGTGACACGTGTGGCGCGCCCGTGACATCGCGCCACACCCGTGACCCACTGGCGGGGCCGCAATCCGCCGCCGCAGAGCGACGCCGCAGGGCGCCGCTGCTGGGCGCCGCCGCAGGTCGCCGTTCGGTGGCGCCGCAGAGCGGCCGTCGCATCCAAAAGGGAGCCGCGTCGCTTGCCCTCGTACTAGGATCACCTTGTGGGGCCCGCCTTCTCGAAGGTGGGCCTTGAGACGAGCCTCCCTGAGACCCCTGGGGAGGGTGGCACATGAAGCTCTACAAGTAGGGCTGAGAGCAGACTCGGGGACACCCGGTCAACATCAGTGAAGCCGCAAGAGAGAGGCGCAGCCCTGCTGCCGCCTGCTGCAGCAGCCCGCCGACGCAGCCCTGCTGCTGCCTGCTGCTGCAGCCCGTCGCCGCATCCAGTCGTCGCGGACCTTCATCGGCTCTCTGTAAGTAAGACTGTGACTGCTCCTTTGAAGACAGTCGGTAGCCCGTACCTGAGAGGTGAGTCGCCGCCTGTCGGCGGTGCCTCAGGGCAAGACTTCCGCTGTGTAGAACACGTGGTGCTTCGCTGTGCTTGGGGGTTGTCTCTAGATCCCAGCGACCGAAATCAATAAGGACATACTGACCCCTGACTGTGCTCTTAACGGTCAGGGGTGCTTTTAACGGTCAAGGCCAACCACCTCACCAGTCTGGCGAAGGACGACGCGCGACATTGAATAAAGCACAAACCTGAATAATGGCGCGCGACGCTGATGAGGGGAGCAATCTCAAATTCCAGCGCGCGACGGCGACAAAGCCACAACTCGGAAATAGACATCTACGTGTGTTGGAATACCAGTAGTATTAGAATTGCAATCAAGTCCCCGCAATCGGCGGCGACTCCAGCGGCGGAGGTGGCGGCCACGGGTGGATACTCTGTGAGGGCTTGTAGCAAGTGACCGGACGCTCAATAAGCCCATGAGACCGGAGGCAGGGCTCTGCGAAATCTCGATGGGTACTTGAGGGGGAGAAGCAGCCTGTGCGCCGCCCCACCAGACGCTTGCGTTCTGCATTACTTGTATTTCGACGGTTGGCTTGTTGCCTTGTTTTGACCTACTTTGGCTCCGACCCTTGCTCTGTGACACCAACGCCTCGTCCTTGGGCTTGACGATCCTCATTCCACACCGTTGGCGTTACATGACCCCGGGCGGACAAGTGGCCCGTCCAGGTGGCGGGTGGGCGGCTTGCCAGGCAAGTGGCCTGCCTTGTTGCGGGCGGGTGCCGCCGCCCGTTTTATATACCCTCGCCGAGATCGACCCGGCCAAGGGGGGATCTTTGGCCGGCCGCAAGGCAGACCATGGGGCGACCCGCTCACGCCCTAGGGGGGGGAGTGGCACGGGGGAAGCACTACGAGCCTTGGGCTGAGACCCCGACATCGCTTCGCACCTGTGAAGCTCGAGCGCAGCCTTGCTGCTGCCTGCTGCCGCAGCCGCAGCCGCAGCCTGCTGCGGGGCTTGCTGCGGGAAGTCCATGGCTGCGCCCCTTAAGGGACACCTGCTGGCTTGCGCCCAGGAGTTGGAGTCGCCGCTGGACAGCGGCGCAACAGGGCCTTTCTTCGCTGCGCTATGCACTAGTGCTTCACCGTGTAGTGGTTTCGCTTCAGACCCTTACAACCGGACCTGAGAAGGACGACTAACCGCAACTACGTGTGTAGGGGCAGGTCCCTTGATTTTGGTATCAGAGGCGGTCTTGCATCCATCGCGCTATCTCTATTTTTGTACTTGCGGATGATGATGCAAGGATCTATGTAATGCTCTGGCCTAACTTGTTATTCTGTTGATATTATCCTGCCAGACGTCGGTCCGTGGGGCCGCTAAACGGGGTCGGCAGGTGCTGTGTCATCTTGCGCCTTTGAGACAGCCACGACCATCTTGCCAGACTAAGTTTTTGTGATGAACCACCTGCTGCATATCGCCGACTTGAGATAGGGATTGAGCCTGCAGCCTTTGTGTGATAAAGCTGAGTCGTGTGGCCAGCATCAATCTTGTGCATCGTTTTGGCCTTATCTGCGGCTGTCTGCTTGTTACGTCCTGATACCTATCTATACACACGGTTAGGGGTTAGTACGTCCCTATTTAAATTTGGACCTAGGGGATTTTCGGGACAACCCCCTTACAGTGGAACGCCAGCGTATATTGCACAGCGGAAGTCTTACCTTAAGGCACTGCCAGAAGACGGTCTCTACTGAGGATCTGGCTTACAAGCTGTCCCAACATGGGACGCAGCCATAGCACTTACAGAGAGCCGGCGATGTACGCAGCGACGAGCCGCGACGACGGGCTGAGCAGCAGACGGCAGCAGCAGGGCTGTGGCGGCGGCTGCGGCAGCAGGCAAGCAGGGCTGTGCCCCTCTTTGGGCGTATCTGGTCCGACTGATAGAGTCTGGTCTCGGCCTACTACTTGTAGGGTTCCATCTGCCACCCCTCCCCCGAGGGTGTGATGAGGGTAGCCCCAATGTCCTCCCCCGGAAGGGCAGACACGACAATGGAATTACGAAATCCAGGGAATTGGCGCGTGCCGCACGTGGCACGTGCCGCGCGTGGCGTGTGCCGCGCGTACCCGGGCAGTACGACCCCCGGTCAATGCCACGTGTACGCGAGGAAGAAAGTCCAGTGGCCTCGAAAAGTTAGCGGGACCGTTTGGCACTGACGAACGGGAGGGGACATTACACTCCCTGCCTGCTGTTTGGAGGTATAGCTTAGCGCGCTGCCTTGCTTGCTCGCTCGCTGCTGCAGCAGTCTTGCGATGTCCTGTTTTTTGGAGTATGGGTTGCTGATTGCCGCAGCCTGACTTGATGAGTCAGATTTCCTCAAGCGGCATGGAGTTGCACACCTTTAGTGCGCGGCCTAGCCCTCCTCGGTGGGTAGAGCGGCCGGCTGCTGAGGCAGCGGTGCTGTGGAGCCAGCAGTGGCTGCTGCGGGGCAAGTCCCTGAGAGGCACGCCAAGCTCATGGCCGCAGGCCACGAGGACCTGTTGGCTGAGGGGTGTGATGGAACGTCTTGCACTCATCGAGGAGCACTTGAAGACAGCTAAGGCTGTGCTGAAGCCGTCCTCCCACGCCCTACTGGGGGCGTGTGTGGGGAGGTGCAAAGCTTGCTCGGCAGCCTTCGGGCCAGCGAGAGGCGTTTGCGAGGGGTCGGGGCTGAGGTGCATCTGATGCGCCAGAGCCGAAATCTTGCGCATGGACCTGCCAGGGCCGCCCGATCTCAGCAACACTCTGGTCAATCTGACCGGAGTGGACTCCAAGCGTGTCCCAGCGAGATAAGTGAGTGGTTCGTGCTGAGTAGCACGGACGTGTCGGCAAGATGAACTTGCCGCCACTTATCTTGTCGGAGATCCCCGTGGTGGGACTCCATGAAGAAGACTTCCATGCCAGAGGTGCAAACACCTGAAATTTATTCTCGGGCTATCTCATCAACGTGTATGGTGAGATTCATGGGGAGCTGAAGGCTCGTGATGAGCTAAATACTTTTGTATGCGCAGAGACTTTGAGGACTAGGTGCGGCACTCCTGGCTGCTGGTCTCAAAGCTGCGCAACGAGCCTATGTAGGCTGTCAATCAGTGCCAGCGCTGTGAGGTTGGGCTGCCCGAGCCAATGCGGAGGTGGGTCGCTGAGGTTTCGGTGACCTCGCAGCCCTTGCCAATGTGCCCCAGCTGGTGGAGCACGCCAGGAAAATGCTGAACACTTATCCAAGTGTATTGGGCAAGCGCTCCCTGCTTGAGGCGGAAGTATCTGCTGAGGCAGAGACGGGACCGAAAGACTTTCGGCCCAAGGAGGGGCTAAACATTCGTCCCATGAGAGGCTTGGAGAGCCAGCTTTGGAGGAGATTGGTTGCTTTTGCTGCGGCGATAAGTGCTACCTCCTCCAAGACCATGAGTTTTTGGTGAAGTGGCTCGGGTGTGGGTGCAACGATCCAGCCGTTTGATTAAGCCACACGGTGCTGTTCGCGTTACATGATTGCCTGCGTTTGACGGCAAGTGGCTCGCCAGGTGACGGGCTGGCTGCCCGGGCAAGTGGCCCGCCCAGGTGCGGGCCCCGCCCGTCCTGAAACACTCCTCGCTAGGATCCACCCGTTCAAGGGAGGATCTTTGGCCCGCCGCGAGGCAAGCCATGAGGCGACCCGCTCACACGCCTGGAGGGGGGTGGGCACGGGGGAAGCACTACGAGCCTTGGGCTGAGACCCGACTCAGTTCGGACCGGTGAAGCCCACGAGCAGCCTTGCCGCTGCTTGCCGCCGCCGCCGCCGCACCCTGCTGCGGGGCTTGCTGCGGGGAGTCCGTAGCTGCGCCTCTTGGGAGACAGCTGCCGGATTGCGCTAGGAGGTGGAGTCGCCACCGGACGGCGGCGCCACAGGGCCTGACTTTTGCTGCGCCTATCTGCGAGGCCTTTGCCGTGTAGTGGGATTGTAACGTCCCTGTCCCTAGTCACACAGTTAGGGCCAGAACGTCCTATTTGGAATTCGGACATAGGGTGTTTTGTAGACAACCCCCTTTTGTAGACAACCCCCTTGCAGAGTAGAACGCTAGCGCACACAGCCCACTCAGACGCGCACTTTGCGCAGCGGAAGTCTTACCGCCGGAAGGAGGTGACTCGACCGAGGGTCAGCAGCTGTCCTCGCAAAGGGCGCAGCTATGGTACTTACAAAGAGCCGGCGAGGCCCGAAGCGATGAGCTGCAGCGCCGGAGTAAGCAGCAGGCGGCAGCAGCAGAGCTGTGGCGGCGGCTGCGGCAGCAGGCAGCAGCAGCGCTGGGCCTCTCTTGGCGTCACGGGTCCGACTTCGAAGTCTGGCCTCGGCCTACTACTGATAAGCGGCCTACTACTGACAATCGTTCTATCTGCGACCCCTCCCCTCCGAGGGTGTGACGAGGGTTGCCCCCAAGACCTCCCCCGGAGTGGCGGGCCGGACAAAGGTAACACGAAGAGCGGCGCCTTGGGCGGCTCAAAGGAGGCGCGAAGCGGCGCCTTGGGCGACTCCAAGGAGACGCGAAGCGGCGCGCAACGCGACGCCATTGGACGGCGCGAAGGGGCGCCTTGGCAGAACCAATTAGATACGACGGGGTGCCTTGTGCGGCATCAAGGAGGCGCGACGCGGCGCCTCGGGTGGCACGACGCGGCGCTTCGTGTAGCGTTCCGCCCGTCTAGGCGCATTACCCTCCCCTTACCGCGTACATGTGTATTCTGTAGCGCGGGCCCATCTCCCTGTATTCTCCAACGCGCATTGTTATCTACCGCCAGCGTTTTGCCGCTTGGCGTGACCCTGTCTTGCGATGTCCTCGAGGTCCGCCCGTGGACGTCACATGTCCTAAGGGTCCCTCGCGGTCCGCCCGTTACATGTCCACCCTATGGGCCCCTTGAGGTCTTCACGTGGACGTAACGTGTCCCCGCGACCGACCTTCGTGAGGCCCGCCGCTGACGGGGTGGGCCTTGAAGCGGCTCCCACACACCCTGGAGGGGGGTGGCATTGAAGCATCACAAGTAGTCGGCTGAGACCGAAACGGAGAGTTCGATCAGTGAGGCCAAAGAGAGGCAGAGCTCTGCTTGCCTGCTGCTGCAGCCGCCGCCACAGCCCTGCTGCTGCCGTCTGCTGCCCAGCCCATTTCCGCAGCTCGTTGGTGCGGATCGCCGGCTCTCCGTAAGTACCATGGCTGCGCCCCATGCGGGGACAGCTTTTAAGCCGTACCCTCAGTAGAGTCGCCGCCTTCTGGCGGCGCCTCAGGGTAAGATGTGTGGTATTAGAACTTCACTGTAGGGGTTTTGCTTCTTAATCCCCATTGACCGAACCCAATCAGGACGTACTAACCTGTAACTGCGTGTATAGGGTTTAGGACGTTTCACCTTGGGCGGCGCGACGCGGCGCCTCGGGTGGCTTCAAGGAGGCGCGATGCGGCGCCTCGGGCGGCGCGACGCGGCGCCTCGGCCGGCTCCAAGGAGGCGCGAAGCGGCGCCTCCTGGGCGGAGCACGTGCAGTACGGACCCGGGGCCTCGGGCCGTACTAAGCTACGTACAGTTGAGCAGAGCTACCGGTACCGTTTGGGACTTCTTAACGGTAGATACGATTCAATCATGTAAGCCAGTTACCAGTTACCAGTTACTCTTAAATGGAGAAAACTTTAGATACCTTCCCCCTTAAATGTTCACGTCTTCAGGAACAAGAAGGGAGCACTACAGAAGAGACTGGACGACGGAGAGAAGAGGCAATGCCTTCTGTCAGACACTCTTGAACGAGGAACGGACAATCGGCAACATTGACCGCAAATTTCCATGAAGTGTGCTCAGGCGCATAGCCTAGTTACCTGATGAGGGACTCACGGGACTTACGACGCCCACGGAGAATGTCCCGGTGTGACAAATCAAGTGGAGAAGGAAAATCTTCTCCACTTGATACTCTTCCGCGTTGTCAAGAACGACGGGAAGTGGGGGCGGTTGGACACGGCCATCCGTACGGTATGGCACGCGCTGAGACACATGCAGTTGCCATTGTACCGGACTATCAAGCTCATCTGCGACCTTGCCGACGTAAATCAGCATACTGCTCTTGCTGGTTGGGAGCAATTGTCAAGAATTGCTTAGCCCTCCGCTGAGCCTCCTGGAGGTCACCGGTAAAGTTTACTGCAGCCGGAACGCGCTCCGGCCTTCCCACCTGCAATGGTGTTCGGGGTTGCTGACATTCAGGAAGAGAAGTGTGCTTTTGGGATTCATGAAAGGCGTTGTTCACAGCATACTCGCTGGAGCAAGGTACTCGTCCCAGTCTAGCCTGACTGAGGTTACAGAAGTCCTTAGCATGTCTGCCAAATCCCGCTAAACCCTAAACCCTAAATCCTCAAGACCTGACCCTTAAGGGCACAGTCAGGGGTCAGTATGTCCTTGTTGATTTCGGTCGCTGGGGTTTAGAGACAAACCCCCAGCACAGCGAAGCACCACGTGTTCTACACAGCGGAAGTCTTGCCCTGAGGCGCCGCCGACAGGCGGCAACTCACCTCTCGGGTACGGGCCAGCGGCTGTCCTCAAAGGCAGTCGCAGTCTTACTCACAGAGAGCCGATGAAGGTCCGCGACGACGGGATGCGGCGACGGGCTGCAGCAGCAGGCAGCAGCAGGGCTGCGTCGGCGGGGTGAGGCAGCAGGCGGCAGCAAGGCTGCGCCTCTCTCTCGCGGGCTTCACTGATGTTGACCGGGCGTCCACGAGTTTGCTCTCAGCTGAAAGGAACCTCGCCCTACACACGCAATAAGGGTGAGCAGTCCTTCGTGAGTTCGGCTGTAGGGGGTTTAGGGACCAACCCACTACACAGGCAAAGCACTAGCGCATAGGCGCAGCGGAAGACAGAACCCGTGGCGCCGCCGTCCGGCGGCGACTCCACCTCCTGGGCGCAGGCCGGCGCAGCAAGCCCCGCAGCAAGGTGCGGCTGCGGCTGCGGCGGCGAGCAGCGGCAAGGCTGCTCCTGGGCTTCACAGGTTCGAACTCCCTCGAGCCTTAGCCCCCAAGGCTCTTCGTGCTTCCCCGTGCCACCCCCCCTCCAGGGGTGTGAGCGGGTCGCCCCACGGCCTGCCAGGCGGCGGGCCAAAGATCCTCCCTTGAACGGGCGGATCCTAGCGAGGGTATTTCTGGACGGGCGGGGCCCGCCTCTGGGCGGGCCACTTGCCCGGCAAGCCAGCCCGCCACCTGGCGGGCCCACTTGTCCCAAATAGCCGGTCATGTAACGCCAACTGAGCCATGTGGCTAAACCAAACGGCTGGTTCATTACATACCTCCCCACTCTGGTGTTCACGTCCTCGGGAACAACGAGAAAACAGCCGACAGGTATTAGATGCCCAACGGCTGCTGCCTCTACCAAGCCTAGGATAATTACCACCCTTGGCCAGGTATTTACTGAGAACAATTTGCCAAATTGGGCGCAGGCTCCCACGTGTTGTGCTCAGGCCCATACCCGAGCCACTCGCCAGATACTCACGGGTCTTACGCCCTCGAGGCTTGTCCCTGTGAGAGAAGATCTCTTCCACCTCAAACTCAAGATCATCCTCGATGACTAGTGGAGGTGGGGGCGGTTGGACACGACCATCCGAAAGGAAGGGCCTCAGCTGAGACACATGGAAGACGTTATGGACCTTCCAATGCACCGGTGTCTTCAACTCGTAGGACACCTTGCCCAGAAGGCGTTCTTCAAGGTGTTCCACCACTCCCGGGGCTCCCTGAGAGGTAGGTGGCAGCGAGGCGCACGCGTGCCCTCGCGTCCGTGTTGGAGCAGATGAACCATTCGTCCATTTCATCCAGCCATGGCTGCAACCCTCCCCGATCATCGTGACCGGAGATGTAACAGCCCTGACCCTTAACAGCACAGTCAGGGGTCAGTACGTCCTTTTTGGTTTCGGTCACTGGGGTTTAGAGACAAACCCCCAGCACAGTGAAAGCACCACGTGTGATACACAGCGGAAATCTCGCCCTGAGGCGCTGCCGACAGGCAGCGACTCACCTCACAGGTACGGGCCAGCGACTGTCCCCAAAGGAGCAGTCACAGTCTTACTCACAGAGAGCCGTCGAAAGTCCGCGACGACAGGATGCGGCGACGGGCTGCAGCAGCAGGCGGCAGCAGGGCTGCGCCTCTCTCTTGCGGGCTTCACTGAGATTGACCGAGTTCTCTCTGAGTCCGCTCTCAGCCCTACTTGTAGTGCTTCATGTGCCACCCTCCCCAGGGGTCTCTGGGAGGTTCGTCTCAGGGCCCACCTTCGGAAGGCGGGCCCGATACGGGGAATCTAGTGCGAGGGCAGACATGCGGCTCCCTTCTGGAGGCGGCGGCCGCCCTGCGGCGCCGCCTCGCGGCGGGAGGTTCGTCTCAGGGCCCACCTTCGGAAGGCGGGCCCGATACGGGGAATCTAGTACGAGGGCAGACATGCGGCTCCCTTCTGGAGGCGGCGGCCGCCCTGCGGCGCCCATACACGTCATGGCGAGCTCAACGGCAGAATCAGGAATATGCCGAGAAGCTCCGCTCTGGAAGACCAGGTTCGCCGCCTCGGCTGGAGGCGGCGCGCCTGCACGTCACATCGTTAGCAGGCGCGTCACACCGCGCGACACCTCGCGCGGCGCTTAACTCGAAGTTAAGCGTCCCGTAACGGCGGGGACGTTACATTCCTCCCCACTTAAATGTCCACGTCCTCGGGAACAAGGAGAGGGGGGCCACGAAGAGGTTAAGTTCGACGAGGGCGTGGAGTAGTACTACAACGCAAAGGGGAATGCCCTTTTGCAAGATACTTACGGAGAACGGCGCGACAATGGGCAAGATTGGCCGCCGGTCCCCAGGTGTTGTGCTCAGGTCCATAACCTAGCCACTTGACAAGGTACTCTCGGGACTTACGTCGCCCACGGAGTTTGTCGCGGTGAGACAAGATCTCGTCCACCTGAAACTCTTCCTCGTTCGCAACGACGAGGGGAGGTGGGGGCGGTTGGACACGACCATCCGAATGGAGCAGCCTTGCCGCTGCTTGCCGACGCAGCGGCCGCCGCACCCTGCAGCGGAGCCTGCTGCGCCGGCCTGCGCCCAGGACGTGGAGCCGCCGCCGGACGGCGGCGCCACAGGGCCTGTCTTCCGCTGCGCCTATGCGCTAGTGGTTTGCCTGTTTAGTGGGTTGTTGGTCCCGAAACCTCCTCCAGCCGATTTCAATAAGGTCGAATCACCCTAACTGCGTGTGTAGGGCGACATTCGCTACATTTAGTATCAGAGGCGGTCTTGCATCTATCGGGCTCGTGATTTATTGTGCTCGCCGCTGATGAGCAAGGATCTCCCTGATGTGCTGGCTTGACCTTTTGTTTTTTTGTGTCTTTTTTAAGACGAGTACGTTGCCAAACGCTGGTCCGTGAGGCGGCTCAGAGGAAGGGCCGAGTGCTGAGTCATCTTTGCGCAGTGAGCCAGCAACGACCAACGCCAAATTGACTGCCTGATCCTTTGAGGACCGCCAGCTGCGTTTGGCTACTTGAGATGTGGCTTGAGCCTGCAGCCTTTGTGTGGTAAAGGTTAGTCGTGTGGCCAGAACGTCACAGTCTGTGTCCTGGCTGTGCTGACGAGGGTCTTTGGCCCCCTGCTCTCTGCATTTGTGCTGGTTCACTTAGGACGACATCATGGTGTTCAGCAAGACGTTGGATCACGTGGGGCACCTGCGCCGAGTGCTGCAGTTGCTGCGTGAGAATCAGTTGTATGCCAGGAGGTCCAAGTGTGTATATACCAGCTGGAACTGACATACCTTGGACATGTCGTTGGAAAGACGGCCTATGTGTCGACCCCAAGAAGAATTTGGTCGTACGGGATTTGCAAGAGCCTCGCCACTACACACAAAATTAGGGTGAGTCGTCTTTGCTGTTCGGATTAAGGAGTTAAAAAGCGAACCCAATACACAGTGAAACACTAGCGCGAAGGCGGAGCGGAAGACAGGCCCAGTGGCGCCGTTCGGCGGCGACTCCACCTTTTGGGCGCAAGCCAGCAGCTGTCCCTTAAGGGGCGCAGCTACGGACTCCACGCAGCAAGCCCCGTAGCAGGCTGCGGCGGCAACTGCTTCGGCAACAGCAGCAAGGTGCTCTCAGGCTTCACAGATCCGTATAGATGCCGGGTCTCAGCCCAAGGCTCGTAGTGCTTCCCCTGTGCCACCCCCCCTCCTGGCGTGTGAGCGGGTCGCCCTAAGGCCTGCCCTTGCGGCGGGCCCAAGGTCCTCCGTCCTCCCTTGGCAGGGTGAAACCTGGCGAGGGCTAGTCCAGGACGGGCGGGAGTCGCCCGCACCTGGGCGGGCGGGCCCACCTGCCCTGCAAGCCGCCCACCCGCCACCTGGACAGGCCACTTAGTCCATCGAGCGGATAGCGGCCACGTAATGCCAACAGCACCGTGTGGCATAACGGTGGGATCAATACATACCTCCCCACTCTGGTCTTCACGTCCTCGGGAACAACGAGAAAACAGCTGACAGGTATTACGATGCCCGACGAATGCGGCCTCGACCAAGCCTAATGGATCCACCACCTTTGGCTAGGTGTTTCGCGAGAGCAGGCGGACAATTTGCCGGATTGTCCGCAGGCTCCACGTGATGTGCTCAGGCCCATACCCACCAGATAGTCATGGGTCTTGGATGAGGTGGTTCTTATCGCCGCAGCGAAAGCAACCAATCCCCTCCAAAGCTGGCTAGTCCCAGCCTCTCGTGGGACGAATGTTCAGCCCCTCCTTGGGCCGAAAGTCCTTCGGTCCCCTCTCTGCCTCAGCAGATACTCCCGCCTCAAGCAGGGACCGCTTGCCGAATACACTTGGATTAATTGTTCATCACCGTCTTGGCGTGCTCCACCAGCTGGGGCAAGTTGGCAAGAACTGCGAGGTCCAAGGGACCACAGCAATCCACCTCCTCATCGGCTCGGGCAGCCCAGCCTCAAAGTGCTGGCACTGATCGACAGCCTTCATAGGCTCGTTGCGCAGCTTTGAGACCAGCACTGATTGCCGCACATGGTCCTCAAAGTCCCCGCGCATACGAATACCATCCGGCTATCACGAGCCTTCAGCACCCGATGAATCTCACACACGTTGGTGAGCAACCCCGAGAAGAAGCTCCAGGTGTGTTGCACACCTCTGGCATAAAAGTCTTCTTCATTCATGAAATCCCAACACGGATCTCCCTCGAGATAGGTGGCAGCGAGCGGCACTCTTGCCGTCGCATCCGTGTTGCAACACGGATGCGACGCAAATCTCTCTGTAGTCTCGCTGAGCCAGGCCTGGAGGCCACCCCGGTCATCCTGACCGGAGTGTTGCCGAGGTTAGTGGGTCCTTGCAAGTCCATGCGCACGGTTGCCGCGGTTCTGATCAATCAGATGCACCTCAGCATCGACCCCGTGTGTAACGTCCCCGCCGTTACGGGACGCTTCTCTCCGACTTTAGCGCTAAGTGTACGCATTGACGCGCACGTGACTGATCCGTGCGACGCTCGTGCGCCGCGCAAGAGCGCCGCGCGAGGTATCGCGCGGTGTGACGCGCCTGCTGACAATATGACGTGCAGGCGCGCCGCCTCCAGCAGAGGCGGCGAATCTGGACTTCCAGAGCGGAGCTCCTCGGAATAATCCCAAATCTGCCGCCGTGCTCGCAATTACGTGTATGTGACACGTGTGGCGCGCCCGTGACGCCGCGCCACACCCATGACTCACTGGCGTCGTTGCACGCCGCCGCCGCAGGGCGGCGCCGCAACCAGAAGGGAGCCGCGTGGCTTGACCTCGCACTAGGATCCCCTTGTGGGGCCTGCCTTCTCGAAGGTAAGCCTTAAGATGAGCCTTCCCGAGATTACTGGGGAGGGTGGCACATGAAGCACTACAAGTAGGGCTCATGTAATGAACCAGCCATTTTGTTAAGCCACATGGCTCTGTTGGCATTACATGCCCGGCTATTTGGGACAAGTGGGCCCGCCAGGTGGCGGGCTGGCTTGCCGGGCAAGTGGCCCGCCCAGAGGCGGGCCCCGCCCGTCCAGAAATACCCTCGCTAGGATCCGCCCGTTCAAGGGAGGATATTTGGCCCGCCGCCTGGCAGGCCATGGGGCGACCCGCTCACACCCCTGGAGGGGGGGTTGGCACGGGGAAGCACGAAGAGCCTTGGGGCTGAGGCTCGAGGGAGTTCGAACCGGTGAAGCCCAGGAGCAGCCTTGCCGCTGCTCGCCGCCGCAGCCGCCGCCGCACCTTGCTGCGGGGCCTACTGCCCCGGCCTGCGCCCAGGAGGTGGAGTCGCCGCCGGACGGCGGCACCACGGGGCCTGTCTTCCGCTGCGCCTATGCGCTAGTGCTTTGCCTGTGTAGTGGGTTGGTCCCTAAACCCCCTACGGCCGAACCAATGAAGGACTGCTCACCCTAACTGCGTGTGTAGGGCGAGGTTCCTTACATTTGGTATCAGAGGCGGTCTTGCATCCATCGCGCTTGTGACATATTGTGCTCACCGCTGATGATGCAAGGATTACGCTGATGTGCTGGCCTGACCTTTTTTCTGTCAAATATAAAGTGCTTGCCAGACGTTGGTCCATGAGGCGGCTCAGCGGAAGCGCCGGGTGCGGAGCCATCTTCGCGCTGTGAGCCAGCAACGACCAACGCCAGATTGACCGATTGATCCTTGAGGACCACTTGCTGCGTTCGCTTCTTTTGAGGTGTGGCTTGAGCCTGCAGCCTTTGGTGGTAAGGTCAGTCGTGTAGCCAGCAGTGACCGTGTGCATCGGTCCTGGTCATATCTGCAGCTGTCTGCCTGCCTGCTAATTGAGGTGTGGAGTTGCGCGCTTCCTTGCTTGCTCCTTCGCTGGTACCAGTCTTGCGATGTCCTGTATTGCAGTATGGAGTGCGTGATTTGCTAACTGTCGGAGCCTTAATTGATCACTCAGTGTCCTTCAGCCAGCATGCTATCGCACACCTCCAGTGCGCGGCCGAGCCCGGACGATGCCACGCGTACCGCGCCGACTTCCGGTCGATGCCACGCGCACATCGCTGGTCGACGCCACGTGCACGCGCGGCATGAAAGCAGTGACCTCTTAAATTTACCGGCACCGTTTAACACTCTCAAACGGGAGCTGACGTTACACCTGCTGTCATATCGCCTACTTTAGGTGGGGTTTGAGCCTGCGGCCTTTGTGAGGTAAAGGTTAGTCGTGTGGCCAGCATCGAACTTGTGCATCGGTCTCGGCCCTATCTGCCGCTGTCTGCCTGACTGTTCTTTGGAGGTATGGCTTAGCGCGCTGCCTTGCTTGCTCGCTCGCTGGTGCACCAGTCTTGCGATGCCCTGTATTGCAGTATGGAGTGTGTGATATGCTGACTGCCGGTGCCTGAGCAGATCACTCAGTGTGTATCAGAAAGCATGGAGTCACACACTTCCAATGCGCGGCCTAGCCCTCCCCGGAAGGTACATCGGTCGGCTGCTGAGGCAGCGGCTGCTGCAGAGCCAGCAGTGGCTGCTGCGGGCAAGCCCATGAAGGGCAAGCCGAGCCCGGAGCTGCGGGCCAAGAGGCGTGTCGGCTTGGGATGTGCCGCATGGCACTCCTCAAGGAGCACCTGGAGGCAGCTAAGCCTGGCGTGGGCGACCCGTTCCTTCGTGCCTTCCTCGAGGGGACGCATGAGGAACAGCCGCGCACCTCGTCCAAACACGTGCCGGACAGCAGCATGCGCAAGAGATCGATGGCGCCGTGCATTTGATGCGCCAGAGCAGTGGCAACCCTGCGCGTGGACTTGCCAGGGCCTACGCACCAAGGCAATTCTGCGGTCTCGTAATGAGGTGGATGCTATTCGTATGCGCAGAGACTTTGAGGACCAAGTGCGGCAATTGAGGCTGCTGTTTTCTAAGCTGCGCAACGAGCCTATAAAGGCTGTCGATCAGTGCCAGCGATTTGAGGCTGGGCTGTCCGATCCGACGCGGAAGTGGGGCGGTAAAGTCCGCCACTTCCCAGCCCTTGCCAACTTGCCCCAGCTGGTGGAGCACGCCAGGAAGGTGCCGAACACTTATTAAGTGTATTTGGCAAGCGCTCCCTGCTTGAGGCGGGAATATCTGCTGAGGCAGAGAGGGGACCGGAGGAGTTTCGGCCCGAGGGGCTGAACAGCCGTCCCATGAGAGGCTTGGAGATGCCAGCTATAGAGGGGAATGGCTTCTTCCGCTGCGGCGATAAGAACCACCTCATCCAAGACCCACGAGTCTGGTCAAGTGACTCGGGTATGGGCCTGAGCACATCACGTGGAGCCTGTGGCCAATCTGACACATTGTCCGCCTGCTCTTTTGGAACACTTGGCCAAGGGTGGTAAATCCCTAGGCTTGGTCGAGGTCGCATCCGTCGGGCGTGAACCCTGTCGGCTGTTCTATCGTTGTTCCCGAGGACGTGAACACCAGAGTGGGGAGGTATGTAACGATCCAGCCGTTTGGTTATGCCACACGGTGCTGTTAGCGTTACATGACCGCTAGCCGCTTGATGGACAAGTGGGCCCGCCCAGGTGCGGGCAACTCCCGCCCGTCCAGGACTAAGCCTCGCCAGGTTCCAGCCTGCCAAGGGGGGACCTTGGGCCCGCCGCAAGGGCAGGCCTTGGGGCGACCCGCTCACACCTGTGGAGGGGGGGTGGCACGGGGGAAGCACTACGAGCCTTGGGGCTGAGGCTCGAAGGAGCTCGAATCGATGAAGCCCAGGAGCAGCCTTGCCGCTGCTCGCCGCCGCAGCCGCCGCCGCACCTTGCTGCGGGGCCTGCTGCGCCGGCCTGCGCCCAGGAGGTGGAGTCGCCGCCGGACGGCGGCGCCACAGGGCCTGTCTTCCGCTGCGCCTATGCGCTAGTGCTTTGCCTGTGTAGTGGGTTGGTCCCTAAAACCCCTACAGCCGAACTCAAGGACTGCTCACCCTAACTGCGTGTGTAGGCCGAGGTTCCTTACAGGCCCCGTGCGCGGGGCGCCAGGGTGGACACCGCGCCACCGAGGCCTCCGTGCGGGACAGCCTGGCCAGGCCAGGTCGGTCAGGGGGGGGCGCCAGGGTAAACACCGCGACTGCAGATATTTGGACCAAGGGCTTGCCTAGGCCCAAGTATGATAGATGCAGAAGTTTGCTAGGTCTGGCTGATTCACATATTTAGTGGGAGTGATGAATATTGTAATACGGTGAACCAGCGGGTCGGGGTGGGTGACCATCCCGCCCGTCTCATTGGGCCGTAAGCGTCTCCCCTGGATAAGGGAGAAGGGCTCGCCCATGAGGATATGGGCTGGAAAAGCCAGCCCAAAAAAGTATGAAAAAAGAATGAATAAAGTACGAGAAGGGGGCCGGGATAAGCTCTAAGAAAAACAAGCACAAGAAGAAACTAAGCAGCGACGAAGCAATCAGTAACCCCTGCTAAGCAGCCTCAGGTCAGAGAAGCTTGGCTCCTGGAGCGGGTCCCCTGGCCAGAGCCAGAGGCAGCAACGAGGGCTCTGCCGGTACGCAGGTGCAGCGCGCGGGCCATAGAACGCTGCAGCGAGACGGCCAACCGCATGCGGTACACCTGCGCTAGCAACGCGGCTGCAGGAAAGTCCACCTGCTCCCTTGGGTAAGGGAGGCCTTGGGCATCCATCGGGCCTACTCCCCACATCCGAGGCCACGCGGTGCGCCCGTGCGCCCTGACCATGGCTACCACCCACCTTGGGTGAGGGCGGAGCCTGTGCTGTCTGACTGACTGTCTTAATTCTGAATCTGTCTGCCGCTATGAGCGCATCTGCATATGAGCCGCCGCGATGAGGGCGATCTGCTGGGCCGCCGCCTCAACGACGGCGGTCTGCTGGACCAGTGGACAAGGGAAACCGTCCAATGGAGGAGCTTGACTGAATAAATGCAAACTCTGAGAACGCGGTGTACAACGCACAGGAACAGGTACAGGAGCAGGTTGAAGAGCCCACAGCCGAGGAAACTATCAATGGAAGCGTCTCTCTCTCCAAAGGTGTCCATGGTAACAGGGTGACATTAGTACCCACGGGTGAGCGCAAACAAATCCGACAAGCTACCTCGGGGAACCGGAGCGCCGCCACGGAAACCGGTGGCCTGACTTAGAGTGCGCCCTGCACGCTGATGAATAGCCAGAGCTTGCAAGCGCTGCAGACTACGCGAAAGCCGCATTTCATGACATGCAACTATTGCCTGCAAAGAGGCTAAGTGAGGCGAGCAGGCCGACTTCAACGCCACTGGCTCGCTAGCGCAGGTATTTTGCATGCGCCTGTTTATATCACTGCAGCGGTCTTTGGAACAACGCCTTGCATCTGCATGCTGCCGTGCTCTGCTGCTGTAAGGAACCTCGCCCTACACACGCAGTTAGGGTGAGCAGTGCTTGAGTTCGGCGGTAGGGGGTTTGGGGACCAACCCACTACACAGGCAAAGCACTAGCGCATAGGCGCAGCGGAAGACAGGTCCCGTGGCGCCGCCGTCCGGCGGCGACTCCACCTCCTGGGCGCAGGCCGGCGCAGCAGGCCCCGCAGCAAGGTGCGGCGGCGGCTGCGGCGGCGAGCAGCGGCAAGGCTGCTCCTGGGCTTCACAGGTCCGAACTCCCTCGAGCCTTAGCCCCCAAGGCTCTCGTGCTTCCCCGTGCCACCCCCCCTCCAGGGTTGTGAGCGGGTCGCCCCACGGCCTGCCAGGCGGCGGGCCAAAGATCCTCCCTTGAACGGGCGGATCCTAGCGAGGGTATTTCTGGACGGGCGGGGCCCGCCTCTGGGCAGGCCACTTGCCCGGCAAGCCAGCCCGCCACCTGGCGGGCCCACTTGTCCCAAAGGGCCGGTCATGTAATGCCAACAGAGCCATGTGGCTTAAGCAAATGGCTGGTTCATTACAGCTGCAGCCTCTGGCTTCGTCAAGGGGATTGCTTTCCGCCGGCTTGTCTATCTGTCGTCAACTTCCTCATCTCCTCTGGATCGGCTACCTGGATAGCGTAGTGGGGTCCGACTGGAACCGTCTCATCAACTGTTTTGCTTATCACCACAGTCGGGCACAACTCCCCTGCACAGGTATTCCCGAGAAGCACTGTACATGCAAGTGCTATTCAATGAGCCAGAAATTGAGTTCAGCTGAGGGTTGGTGGTGTCAGCACTGGTAGGTGTACTGGCAACTATTTGGAAGATTCATGCTCTTGACCAGTACCGAATGCTTTCAGCAGGTAGTCTGCTATGTACTTTCAATCATCGTTTTAGTAGGTGTGAGTTGTTCGAGACTGCACAGCTGTACCACCCGTGACAGTCCCCGACTCTGTACATCCTGCATTGAGATAGAGGTTCGCGCACGGTGAAGTTGCAATAGCAGACATGCATTGTGATTAACCAGGGTATGTCAGCGGCCGCTGACAGTAACAGCAGCCACGTCGCCCGGCTGCAGCTGCCCTCCTAATAGAAATTACCAGGTACATAATTTACTGCAACCCATGAAAAGCGCTTTGTGGCCCCTTCGGAGCTTGTCATCTTTTAGGACTGCCTGTTCAGCCCTTGGCCCCGTTTGGAGAGCCACTTTCTCTTTATCCTGGCTGCTTGTGGATGGCGGATGTTGAGTACTGCCTCTCTAAAATATCATATGACTTTCCCAACGACGCGCGACCACAGGGACTGGGCTTGGGTTGCTGCTCACCATCGAGGATGCTCAGCCGGTCCTTCATATATGCCTTCCATGATTTGGGACATTTTTCTGAAACCGTTGATGCATGGAGTTGAAGTGTCCAGCAAAAGTCCACGGCTGGAGGAGAATGTCCCAACCTCTACTGCCTCTGCTGCCGATCATGTCCACAGGTATCTATTTGCCTTCCAGTCTGGCCATCCCTTTGAGGTCTATGCAGACTTGACATTGCCAAGTCGGTTCCGTGAGCTATGAATGTATCGACCATAAGCAGCAGATGTGAACGTTGGTTTCTACCCGACGATGAGCGCTTGCCGGCCGAAGTGACTGAAGCTGTGACGTCCTGATCCGTATACAAGAATTTAGGGTTTAGTACGTCCTGATTGGTTCCGTCAATGGGGGTCGAGAAGCAAACCCCCTACAGTGAAGTACCACTGCAACACACAGCGGAAGTCTTCCCTGAGGCACCGCCAGAAGGCGACGATTCTACTGAGGGTCTGGCTTGGTAGCTGTCCCGGCATGGGGCGCAGCCTTGGCATTTACGGAGAGCCGGCGTTGGCGGCAGCGACGAGCTGCGGCGACGGGCTGAGCAGCAGACGACGGCAGCAGAGCTGTGGCGGCGGCTGTGGCAGCAGGCAAGCAGGGCTATGCCTCCCTCTGGCCTCACTGTTCGAGCCACCGAGTCCACTTCCGGCCGACTACTTGTGATGCTTCAATGCCACCCCTCCTCCAGGACGTGTGGGAGCCACTTCAAGGCCCATCCCGTCAGGGGCGGGCCTCACGAGGGTCGGTCGCGGGGACATCTCCCGTCCACGGGAAGACCTCGAGTACCCTTACCGTAAGGTGGACAGGTAATGGCCACGGGCAGACCGCGAGGGGCCCGTAGGACATGTGACGTCCACTGGCGGACCTCGAGGATACCGCAAGACAGGGGTCACGCTAAGCGTTACATCGCTGGCGGGAGAAGACAACGTGCTCGGGAGCATACACCGAAGTGGCCTGCGCCACAGCTACTACGTGTACGCGTCAATGGGGGGGTAATGCGCCCAGACGAGTGGAACGCTACAGAAGTAAGGCCAAATAACCCATTAGCTAGATTGACTTGGATAGCAACTTGTGCATACCCACTGCCCCCAAGGCGAGGTGCGTTGTACAGTACGAAACAGTACTTGAGCACATACGTCGAAGAACGTCCTTCTGACGGTGGTCAGCATAAGCCTTATGCCTCTTCGGGGCATTTTCCAAGAAATGCCGAGCCCGTCATTGGGCTTCCAAGGGGGTTCCAGTGAAGGCGACAGCGGCCGGAACGCGTTCCGGCCTCCCCCTCCCCAAATGTGATCGGGGATGCTGACCATAATTGAGGTAGAAGGGTTTCTCTCTGGTAAACTCATGATAGGCATTGTTCACAGGTCTGACTCGGGTTTACAAAATGCCGGAGCATGTCCTCCAGAACCATATTCATCCTCTCGGTTTGGCCATCGCTTTGGGAGTGGAAGGCAGTGGACATGGCCTGCTCAGTGCCAATAAGCTTGCATACTTCCTTCCAGAAGTGACCCGTAAGTCGACGATCGCGGTCCGAGACCATCCTTTCGGGTACGCCCTGCAACTTCCACACCATATCCACAATGATGCCAGCAAAGTCCTGTGCTGGAACACGCGTGGTCGTTGGAGCAAAGTGCGCCATTCTGCTCAACCGATCCACAATGACGACAACGGCATCATTCCGCGTCTTAGGCAATTGTGTCATCTCCCATCACCGTTCACATCAGCCCAATTCCGCTTAGGAATCTTCAGGGGTTGAAGGAGTCCGGCTGGTTCGCCAGAGATTGCCTTGCTTTGCTGGGATGTGGCACAGCTTTGCCTAAACGCTTGTACCTGGGCCGCCAGAAAAGGCTCTTCACAGCCTTTTGGCTTTATCAGCTCCCAGATGACCACTGTATGGCATATCATGCAGCTCCTGCATTCTGGTGCTCCGCACGGCATTGGAGTCCTGGACCGCAATGGCGTCGCCGTGCCACCAAAAGCCATTGGCATTGGAGAGTGTGCATATCTTGGTTGCCTCAGCAAACCAAGGGTCTATGACATACCCACCACGAATACGCACATCAGAAAGGTTGGCAGTCGGTTGCCAAGAAGCGCCACAAGTAGAACGCATGCCTGCATCCGCATCTCGCAACGCGTTCGAGGCAAGCATTGCAACAGCCCCTGCAATGTTGCGGCTCACGAGGTCCGCAACATTAAGCCTTCAGGGCGGTACTCTCACTGGAATCGGAATGATGCCTCTCATTAGCTCACCGAGCTTGTCGCCTCGTCAGTTGCTGTTGAGTGTGGAAGTAAGTCAACGGGCAATGATCCGTGGATACTCTTAAGTCCACACCTTCCAGATAGCTACACCAATCGCGTATGGCGTGCACCACAGCCAGCAGCTCTTGCTCACCCGTAGTGTTACTTTGCTCTGCGGGATCAGCAGGCGACTCTCAACGCTACCGGGTGGCCCTCTCGCAAGAGCACGGTGACCAATGGCGGTCAACAAGGCGTCACAGATCAGCTCATATGGCACGTCTTCTCGAGGAGAGGCAAGTACAGGCGGAGATGTAAGAGCCTGTTGCTTATCCTCGAATGCCCTCTGGCATTCTGACGACCACTCCCTGGGTACGTCCTTACGAGTGAGCCGCGCAAGAGGAAGTGCCAAGTTCCCAAACCCTTGTGGGAATCTTAGAAATTTAATCGCGGATCCCTGAAAGGATCGCAGCTGAGGCACATTCCGTGGCACAGGCCAATCCCGAACGACCAAAGTCGTCTGGGGGTCGACGCATATCCCGTTTTGGCCCATGTGGCAAAAGATATCTGTTCCTGACATTGAGCTTGCCAAAAGCTCGATTGACAATGCACCTCTGAAGACTGCCGTCTTTCTTGCGCACGAAGAGGATCGGTGCACCGTACGGCTACTGAGAAGGCTCCCCATGACTCTTCCTTTGCAAATCCATATTGGCCTTGCATCTCTCGAGAGGAATCAGTCGGCTCACCGGTCTGTACGGTCAGCGCCTGGCTCCATCCGAATGGTACGAATCACACCTCGATGAGGAGGCAGACCGTTCGTGTGAGCATTGGGTACCACACCCGAGTACTCATCCAGCAGAAAATCAAGAACTCCGCATTGTAAGGACTCAGCGCTCACATACAAGTCAGGGGCAGACTCCTCACACGTCGTCATTAACACAAGGTATGCGGACTCGACCGCTTGCTTGTGCAGCAGCTTCGTCATCTGCGTGGAGACCAGCAGAATGGATGTCCAGCCGCCCATGGCGGTTTGAAGGTCTGCTCATTGCAACAGACAAGGCGTCCTCCAAGATTACACCAAAAAGTTTAGCCAGCTTAATGGCTAACAAGACACAACGGCCTTGATTTTCTGGATGCGAATGGAGACTCACCATATATTCAGCACACCGGTGGGTTGGGCATTGACCAATGTCACGCGCTCCAAAGCAGTGGATTCATATCCAAGCTATGGACACCCATCGAGTTCTATCGACTAAGGACGCCGTGGCCCTTGAGTCCATGAGGATCCTAGCCGGTGCATAAGCAACCAACCCCTCAAAAAGCATCATCTGTACCCCGTGTACAGCACCAAGAGGTGGGTGGCGGGCAACATAGACCAGCAGTCTCGCTGGAAGCAGCCTCTCCTGAGTATCATCACACCGCCAAGCAGTAGGAGCTGGTGTCCCGCATTACACGAGCACAGCATCGGAACCCCACGCGGAGGTCGATAATCACATTGTGCCTCCAAGGCACAAGGAAGAACACCACGTCTTCAAGCCGAGGAGGCCCACTCAGGTTCGCTGCTAATTGCAAGTCAGCGTGGAACACCCACACACTTAGAGCTCAGCGGCCCTCAGAGCTTGCATGAGAGCAGAGATCGAGCGTACACCAGGTATGTCCGATTGCGGGCAGGCCTGGCCAACCAGGTCAAAACAGCTTGCACAGCTTGCCGTTGTGAGCTCATGAATTGAGGCTTGAGTAAGATACCCACGGTCGTTCTTGTCATTGCCCTTGCCCAGTCCGAGGGGACGTGCCAGCCGAGAGGTAGAAGGCCCGAAGCCTTGCAATCCCGGATGCGAGGTTCGGGTCGCCGCAGCGGAAGCAACCAGCGCGTGGCTCCGACGCCATACTCCTCGAGCCCTCGGCGGGACTGAGATGCGGCCCCTCAGTGGGCCTCGCCTTCGTCCGAGCTGCCACAGCTTGGGAAGGAGCGCCCGCCTCAGCAGGAGAGCCCATGAATGCGGCCCTTAATGTGCCTCGCCTTCGTCCTGCCTTAGCAGGAGGGCGGTGGGTGACCAATAAAAGTGGTAAGCTTGCGCCATGCGCCGCCATCGAATAAATTATTCATTAATGCCTCCGTCGTGATGGTGTCCACGCGAGCCCCAAGCTTGCGTATAAGGACCAATCAACAACAATGGTCAAAGAGGTCGAGAAAAGCTCCCAGGTATTGTACAACTCGGGAGTAGAGCTTTTCTTCGCGGATTTCCAGCACTGGTGAGGCTCGCCAGTGAGGTATGCGGCGAAAGATGCACTCTTGCAGCCTCGGCTGTGCCAAATTGCACGAGCCAATCCGTGATCTCGTCCAGCCAGACGTGGAGGTCCCTATGGTCCATCTGGCCAGAACACTTCCGGAATGCGCACGACCCGAAAGGGTGTTCGCCTGGCTCTGGCCTTGGTGCAAACCAAGCACCTGGGCCCCGTGCAGTCAATCGATGCACCTGGGCCCTGACCCTCCTGAGCCGTCGCTCGCTGATGAATGTTTGGGCTACAGTCATGGCTGAGCGAGCTGTCCAAATGATTCGTGTTGATGAACGCAGACGCAACGGCAAGAGTGCCACTCGCTGCACATATCCCAAGGAGGAACCACGTTAGTGGTGGGACTCCCTCAAGCCGTCATCGACGCCCGATGCAACGTTCCCTTCGTTTGGGAGTGCCAACGGTGCCGGTAACCTTACATGATCGTATCGTATCTACCGTTTGGAAGTCCCAAACGGTACTGGTACCTTTGCTCCACTGTATGTAGCTGAGTACGGTCCAAGGCCCCGGGTTTCGTACCGCACCTGCACCGTCCAGGAGGCGCTGCTGCGCGCCCCCTTGGCAGCGCCGGGAGGCGCCGCTTGGAGCCGCCTGAGGCGCCGCGTCGCGCCGCTCAAGGCGCCGCGTCGCGTCTCCTTGGTGCCGCCCAATGGGCGCCGCTTCCTGTCTCCTTGTACCGCCCAAGGCCATCGCGTCGTGTCCCCATTGTCAGGCCCGCCCCTCTAGCGGAGGACCTTGGGGGCGACCCTCGTCACACCCTCGTCACACATCAGGGGAGGGGTGGCAGATGGAACGCTTATCAGTAGTAGATAGGCCGAGGCCAGACTCCTCGGTCGGACCGGTGACGCCAAGAGAGGCACAGCCTTGCTGCTGCCTGCTGCCGCAGCCGCTGCCACAGCTCTGCTGCTGCTGTCTGCTGCTGCAGCCGCCGCCACAGCTCTGCTGCTGCCGCCTGCTGCCCAGCCCGTCGCCCTAGCTCGTCGCTGCGGGCCCCGCCGGCTCTCCGTGAGTACCATGGCTGCGCTCCTTGCGGGACCAGCTGCTGACCCTCGGTCGAGTCGCCGCCTTCTGGGCGGTGCCTCAGGTAAGACTTCTGCTGCGCTATGTGTGCGCGTGTGCGCTGTGTGCGCTGGCGTTCCACTCTGTGAGGGGGTTGTCTCCCTATGTCCGCAACCTAAACAGGACGTTCTGAACCTAACTGTGTGATTAGGGACAGGGACGTTACGGTGGTATCAGAGAAGTTCTTGCACTTACCAGGTCAGTTTTTCCTGGCCAGTTTTTCGCCTGCTTTACCACCTGTGCCCGGTGTAGCTGGCCTATGAAGCACGGCATAGAACCCGGTGCCGCAGGTGGGCGTCAACCTGACTGTCGGCCAGGCGCTGGTGTCATGCCCGGGGGCGTAGTGTCGTTGTAGCGTCGGCTAGAGGGAGATTGGGCGGAACCGAGCAGGGCTAAGCCTGGTCGGATATCTCAGGTAGGAAAGTGGTACAGGGAACCTCAGCGGGGTAAACCCATGGGGTGACTCGCTGGGTAGGGTGCCACCCGTATGGGCGGGTCGGAGAGCCCCGGGGCGCCGGAGCTGAGTCCATGTACCTACTGCCTTGACCCCCCCTCGCCGGGTGGGCTATTAAGAGATCGGACGGCGGAGAGAGGCCATCTCTCCTCAAGTCCCTCGGTGCAGAAAACCCCTAGCGGCGGTCGCCGCAGCCGCCGGCAAAGGTTGGCAAGGGTGTGGAGCGCGCCGCGCAGGGTACACGCTGCAGGCCAGGTTGGCCAGGGGGCCGAAGCGGTGAGAGATCCGGCGGGGGTGACCACGCAGCGGCGCAGGAGGCGCACGCGAGTGTGAGGGAGGCGAGGAGATAGCTTGTGATCCGCCTTGTGACTTGCGGAGAGATGGCATCTCTCCGCCGTCCGATCTCTTAAAAGCCCACCCCGCGAGGTCCAATATACACCAGGTCGCTCGGTCACGATCATTTCGACAACCGGGTCAGGCAGTAGTCGCGCCACGGAGGCCGAGGCCGCCTGCACGTGAGGAACCGGGGGGGGGGGGGGGGGGTNGGGGGGGGGGGGGGGGGTGGTCGAAAACTCGGCCCTCCTCGGGAGGAGGGCCGATAACTTGACCACCCTCGTGGCACACGGCGCCGTTTCTTCCTTGACGGGGTTGAAGGCGTCCTTGTCAGCGCCAGATGTGCAAACGGCGCGTTCTCCTCTTTAATGGGGGCAAGAGGCGTCCTAGTCAGCGCCCGATGTGGCGCCTCCGTGGCGTGTGACCACGATCAGACGCGTAAGGTTGTAAAGCCGGTCATTCCATTCACCGCGCGACACGTACTCCTTGGCGCGACCCACCGACCTGGTGTGAATTGGCGCTTATTTTGGGAGTCGGTGAAATTATCCTCTACCCCCAGTGTATTTAATACGTGGGATTTCTTCACGAGGTCGTTGACTTCTATGTACGGCGAAGTCCATGCGAAGCTGAAGGCTCGCAATGCACTCGATGCAATCCGCATGCGAGGTGATGACTTCGAAGAGTGTGTCCGGCAGTTCCATATGCTGCTGGTGAAGTGTGGGTCCATGCTCGCCAAGGACCAAATACAGCGCGTTAAAGCTGGTCTGCCACAGCACATCGCATTGATGTCGCAAGTGGACAAGACCACTTTTCAGCCCGTGACGACTTTGGAGAAGCTCATTGAGCAAGCTCGGCAGTCGTACTCGATGTACCCAACGCGCAAGCGATTCCTCCGGGAGGAAGATGGGGACAAGTCGGGGCTGTCACCCGTAAAGCGCTTCAAGCCCAAGTCCGGCTTCAAGCCAAGTAGTAAGCCTGGGCCACCACCGCGGTCGGCGCCAGCCAAGGCTGCAGCGAAGTGTGTCCCAGAAGAGGACAGGGCTTGTTACCGGTGTGGCCAAAAAGGGCCACCGGATGCGGGACTGTCTGCAACCGCCGACGTCCCAACCTACCAAGCCTGCTTCGACGCGCCCGAAGGGCTTGTACAAGGGAAAAGGGAAAAGTGAGTCCCCCTCCCTATCACCGTTGTGGGTGTTTCCATCGGCATGATGTGGAAATGCTCTTTGAAGGCTTAGGACGAGTGTGTCCGCTGTCTGTTATGCCAGTAGTACGCTCTGTGCATGGGCTTAAGCAAGCGCTGGTGAACGAAGGTCCCCTCGTTGTATGGGTTCCTTCCAATCAGTTGCAGAAAGCTGCGAGCATGTACTTGAGCCGGATCAGTTTCCATGGTGCTAAAGAACCGGTGTTCTTCATTGTGCCATACAGTCGAGGAGTAATCCCTCAACCTCCGTCGGGGCTGGTGTTGTTGTGTCGCCACATGGCGAACCGCCCTCAAGTGAAATCGGAAGTTGAAAATGTTGTACGCCCCTCAAGGAAACTGTTCGTGTATGTAGCTCGGAGTTTCATTCTTACTACCGTAAGTGCCTCGGCAGTCGCTGCCGCAGCGCCAACCATGGTGTTTTCAGGACTGGTGGCCGGTCATGCGGTCCAGATCCTCATAGATACGAGGGCTACTGTCTCCTGCATCAGTAAGAATGTTGTGAGCGACAAGGGTTTTGTTGTAAAGCCCATTAATGTCTCTCAAGCTACATTGGCTAATGGACAAACTGCCGAAGTCATGGGCTATTGTCGAGTCCCCATACACATCCAAGATTTTAAGACGGTTGTGTCTTGCCTTGTCATTGAATTGGCACCAGGCTTTTATGTGATTTTGGGCGATGATTGGCTTTGTTCCACTACGGCCCTACTCGACTTTGATGCGCGGACTTGCTCTGGTCAACGCGGTGCTCGTCGTTTTGTATTGCACAAAGACGCTCCCCGCGCGCCACCATCCGTGAATGCTTCCTCTATCCAGCTGTCGGCTGTGCAGTTCAGGAAGCTCCTTCACGCAGAACCGGCTTCGCCCGTGTATCTGCTGGTGGTAATGAGTGCTGAGTCTCCCCCTGACTCAGGAGTAGTGTGTGATGTGGCCTCACATGGGCCGGCTCTTGACAAGTTGTTGACAGAATTCTCGGATGTGTTCCCCGAAGTTCTCCCAGACGGTCTGCCTCCTCACCGAGGCGTGGCTCATACGATTCCTCTGGAGCCCGGCGCTGCTCCGCCGTACCGTCCTATGTACCGACTGAGTCCTCTCGAATTTCGCGAGATGCAATCCCAAGTGGAGGATTTGCTAAAGAAAGGGCATATCGAGCCTTCTCAGTCGCCGTACGGTGCACCGATCCTCTTCGTCAAGAAGAAAGATGGTAGTCTTCGGATGTGTATCGACTATCGAGCTCTCAACAAGCTCACAGTCAAGAACCGGTACCCGTTGCCGCACGTTGATGATCTGTTCGATCGTCTCGCGGGAGCTAATTTGTTCAGCTCCCTCGATTTGCAAAGCGGCTATCACCAATTTCGTATTACACCTGAGGATGTACCGAAATCGGCGTTCCGTACGCCACTCGGTCACTCCAGTTCAAAGTGCTCAGCTTTGGCTTGACCAATGCACCTGCCACATTTCAGGCTGTAATGACGAAGGTCTTTGGCCCCCTACTGTACGATTTCGTACTGGTTTACTTGGATGACATACTGGTGTTTAGTGAAACGCCTGAGGATCATGTGCGGCACCCGCGGCAAGTGCTGCAGTTGCTCCGTGAGAATAAGTTGTATGCCAAGAAATCCAAGTGTGTCTTTGACCAGCCCGAGCTGACATACTTAGGGCATGTGGTGGGCAATGACGGGGTTCGCGTCGACCCCAAAAAGACTGCAGTAGTAACGGACTGGCCGGTGCCACGGAATGTGCCACAGTTGCGATCCTTCTTGGGATTCGCGAATTACTTCCGTAAGTTCCTGCCAAAATACGGAAGTATGGCATCTCCTCTTACGAAGCTCACTCGTAAGGACGTGTCCTGGGGGTGGACGTCCGAGTGCCAGTACGGATTCGAGGATATACAACGGGTCCTGCTTAATCCACCCGTTTTGGCCTTGCCCCGAGAAGGCGTGCCATTTGAAGTAGTATGTGACGCCTCATTGATCGGTATTGGTGCCGTTCTCTTGCAGGAGGGTCACCCCGTAGCATTTGAGAGTCGCCTGCTTCGTCCGGCAGAGCGTAACTACACTACAGGGGAGCAAGAGCTCCTTGCTGTTGAGCACGCCCTACGTGTGTGGCGATGCTATCTCGAGGGTGTTGACTTTACGGTCGTAACGGATCACTGCCCGTTTACCGACTTTCACACCAACAGCATTTGAGCAGGCTTCAAACAAGGTGGGCAGAGTTATTGGCCATATTCCGTTTCCAGTGGGTGTACCGCCCTGGAAAATGAATGTTGCGGACCCGGTGAGCCGCAACATTGTAGGGGCTGATGTGGCTGCTGTCTTGCACGCATCAGGGGCTCAGACCGCAGACGTGCGGCCTACTCGTGGAGCTGCTCGGCAGTCCACCGCCAACCTCTCTAAGCTATATGTGCGTATTCGTGATGGGTATAGCACCGACCCATGGTTTGCAGATGCAAACAATACACGCACACTAGTGTCTGACCAAGATTTTTGGTGGCAAGGGGACGCCATTGTAGTTCCTGACTGCAATGCCCTACGAAGTACTATCATGCAGGAGATGCATGAGCCACCCTATAGTGGTCATTTGGGTATGGGGAAGACAAAGAAAGCTATTCAGCTTCTCTTTTGGTGGCCCGGCTTGAAAGCCCAAGTACAGTCTTTTGTGAAGACTTGCGCCACCTGCCAGCGTAGTAAGGCACGCTCTCACAAGCCTGCTGGATTGCTCCAACCTTTGGAGATTCCTCCGCGGAACTGGTCTGACGTCGGTGTGGAATTCATCACACTCCCCAAGACGCGAAACGGCTGTGATGCCATTGTCGTGTTTGTGGATCGTCTAAGTAAAATGGTGCATTTTGCGCCTACGACCACCACAGTGTCCGCTCCGAAATTTGCTGATATCTTCGTGGACCGTGTATGGAAACTGCACGGAGTGCCCGAGCGAATCGTGTCTGATCGCGACCCTCGCTTCACGGGTAACTTCTGGCGTGAAGTGCGCAGGCTTATTGGCACTAAGCAATCCTTACCCACGGCATTCCACCTTCAAACAGATGGTCAGACCGAAAGGATGAATCGGGTCGGAGGACATCTTACGGCATTTCGTGAACCCCAGCCAGACCGACTGGGATAAGTATCTTGCTCCAGCGGAATATGCTGTGAACAATGCCTTTTATGAGTCCACCAAGAACACCCCTTTATTCGTTAACTACGGTCAGCATCCTCGGACACCTTTACAGGTGGGGAGGCCGGAACGAGAGCCGGCCGCAGCAACCTTTACCGGTCACCTCCTGGAAGCTCAGCCGAGGGCTAGGCAATGCTTGGAGATTGCCCAGCAACGGCAAAAGGCGTATGCTGATCGACATCGTCGAGATATATCCTTCGACGTGGGTGCTGAAGTGCTCTTGAGCACAAAGCACCTCTCCATGCGGGCAGTCGGTACGCCTAAATTGCTGCCAAAGTGGGTTGGACCCTTTCGTGTAGTGCGCCGTATCGGTCCGGTCGCATATGAGCTGGATACACCGGTATACTTGAAACTCCACAAGATCTTCCACGTGTCCCAGCTCGAGCCATCATCGGGTCGAACTCCCCTCGAGCCTCAGCCCCAAAGCTCTTCGTGCTTTCCCGTGCCACCCCCCCTCCAGGGGTGTGAGCGGGTCGCCCCATAGCCCGCCTTGCGGCGGGCCAAACATCCTCCCTTCAACGGGTAGATCCAGGGTAGGCTGGGCTGCTGCCAGATCCTGCATGAGGAGTGCAACGCGTTGCAGGTCCCCAGCCGACAAGCCCTCCTGGCCTCCGGCTCCCGGCTCGACGTGCCCCTCTTGGGCGTGCCCCTCGAGGGCGTGCCCGACTTGGGCGTGCCCCGCTTGGGCGTGCCCCTCGTGGGCGTGCCCCTCGTGGGCGTGCCCCGCTTGGGCGTGCCCCTCGTGGAAGTGCCCCTCGTGGGCGTGCCCCTCTTGGGCGTGCCCCGCTCGGGCGTGCCCCGCTTGGGCGTGCCCCTCGTGGGCGTGCCCCTCGTGGGCGTGCCCCTCTTGGGCGTGCTCCGCAGCAGCCACTGCCGCAGCAGCTGGCCCTGCAGCAGCCGCTGCCTCAGCAGCCGATCGCTCTGCTTTCCGAGGAGGGCTCGGCCGCGCACTGGAGGTGTGCGATACCATGCTGTCTCAAGAGAAGCGAAGACAGCAAGTGGTCCTCAAGGATCAGTCGGTCAATCTGGCGTTGGTCGTTGCTGGCTCACTGCGCGAAGATGGCTCCGCACCCGGCGCTTCCGCTGAGCCGCCTAACAGACCAACGTCTGGCGAGCACTTTATCCACTACACGGCAAAGCACTAGCGCATAGCGCTGCGGAAGACAGGCCCTGTGGCGCCGCCGTCCGGCGGCGACCCCACCTCCTGGGCGCGAGCCAGCAACTGGCCATCAACGGGCGCAGCCACGGACTCCCCGCAGCGAGCCCCGCAGCAGGCTGCGGCGGCGGCTGCGACGGCGAGCAGCGGCAAGGCTGCTCCTGGGCTTCGCCTGTCCGAACTGATGTCGGGTCTCGGCTCAAGGCTCGTAGTGCTTCCCCCGTGCCACCCCCCCTCCAGGGGTGTGAGCGGGTCGCCCCAAGGCCTGTCCTTGCGGCGGGCGTAAGGCCCCCCCTTGGCAGGGTGGAACCTGGCGAGGGTGATTCCAGGACGGGCGGGAGTTGCCCGCACCTGGGCGGGCCCACTTGTCCATCATAGCGGCTAGCGGTCATGTAACGCTAACAGCACCGCCACCGAGGTCCCCGTGCGGGACCGCCTGGCCAGGCCATGTCGGCCACGTGCCAATTAGGTCAGCGTACCCACCTGGGTTAATGCTCACAGTAAGTAGGAACGTTACAGCTGGACCCCGTTGACTGCCGGGCGCTGCGCTTGCAGCGAAGCAGCGCCGGCTGGATGGAGTACAACTCCAGGGCGATGCCGCTTGCAGCAAAGCAGCGCGCGCCAACAAGGGTTCGGCTCCAGGGCGAAGGCGCTGACAGCGAGGCAGCGCCGCCGACAGGAGTACAAATCTCGTGTGCAGCGAAGCAAAGCCTCCCAAGCAGTACAGCTGCTATGAGTGGACGTGCTGCCACAGCTGTGTACATTTAACATCCCACTGCCTCTCTATAAGGCAACTGTGCCATCTGTTGTGTGTCTTGATTACTCTTGGGTCCCTGATATTTGCTCAAAGTCTGTTTTGTATCCTGTGGAGTGGAGTTAGGGTTGCAATCTTGCATACCAACTTTGTCCAAGACTTCAGTTATGTACTTTGACAAACTCACTGTCAATATCCTCCTGCGTCTATCTCTCTTGACCTGGATAGCCACAAATTACTCCAAGGGCCCAAGATCCTCCTATCTTGAATTTACTCAGCTCTTGCTTTACTCTTTTCACTTCAGTAGCTGAGTCTCCCAGTAAAATCAGAACATCAACATACAGTGCCAGAGGCACTTCAGCAGGTTTCTCCCTCTCACACACACTGTGGTCAACCTCGGATCTTCTTATATCTTGGTTCACTTGAAAGTATCAATCAGTGCATATCAGGCGTGTTCAAGCCCATACAGCGCTTTCTTCAGCTCGCACACTTTACTCTCCTTGCCTTTTACTTCAAACCTGCAGGCTGTTGCATGTAGATGTCTTCCTCGAGATCGCCACTCAAGAACGCTGTGGTGACGTCCATCTGCTCTACTTTTAAGTAATGGATAGCTGCCATAGCCAGCAAACTTCTGACAGCACAATTGTTAAACCACTGGAGCACATGTCTCGTTGTAATCAATCCCTACCTTCCGAGCACAACCTTTGGCCACGAGGCGTGCTTTGTGTTGATCTACAGACCCATCGCCCTTCAATTTGATCTTGAACACCCATTTGCTGGGTATCGCTTTCCTGCCAACAGGTAACTCTACCAATTCCAAGTTTTTATCTCCTTGATAGAAGCTGGTTCTGCCTCTGCTGCTGCTTTCCACTTGAGTGCTGCATCGCTACTCACAGCCTCTTGCATTGTAAGAGGCTCATGTAACACTACAGCAGCAAAAGCACGAACATCTGTCCTAGATACTCCCACTGTAGCAGCTGTCTCCTCCAGATCTTAACCTCTTGTCCTTGCTTCCACTCGATCGCCAGATTCAGACCCTGCCTCCACATTTGCCACAATGTCAGGCTCTTGAGATACAGGCCACCATTGCACTTCTCTTACTGTTTCAGATGGCCTTAACGCGAAGACTTCTTCCCGCTCGCCATTGACACGCACGGGGCGTTGGGCGCTCGGTGGCTCGAGCTGCTCAACCAGCACTCCCGTCACACCATTGTCTGCCGCTTCCACGGGGAGCCCGTGGACTTCCATGCAGCCGGGTCGTTAGCAGAAGAAAGTGCTCGCACATAGAGAAAAGGGGCTGGCAAAGCCAGCCCAAAAAGAACGGACAATGTCCAAAGCCAAAGGAAAAAGGTGCCCAAAAAGGACTACACTACAAAACATGAGACGATGCAAATTGAAGTTCAGTACCCGCGAGCGCAGGCATACCGCATGCGCTTGGCCGTCTCGCTGCAGAGGTCTATGGCCCGCGCGCTGCACCTGCGGGCTGGACGAGCCCTCGCCGCTGCCTCTGGCCTCAATGGGCGAGCCCTTCTCTGGCTCCAGGCAACGGTCGCGGTCCATTGTCCTCATGCCAACATACGCTGTGGACACCACGCTGGTTGGGAAGCCAAAGGACGTCGCGGCAGCCTTTGCCACCCTCGAAGTGCAGCTGAGTGCGATAAGCCTGGACATTAAGGCGGAGGCCTGCCAGCCCACCTGCGCCTGCCCTTAGGCTGCCAGACACCAGCTGGGGGCCTCACCCTCCTCGGCGTCCCACTAGGCGCACCTGCCTTTGTCGTGGAGCAGCTGCAGGCGCGGCTGCAGCTGCTCTGCAGGAGCACCTCCGGCCAGCGGACCATCTTCACACGCTGCAGGACATGCAGCTGGCGACCGCTATGCTGATGCGGTGCATTGCGCAGCGGCTACTCTACCTGGCCCGCACCCTCCCTCCCTCATCGGCGGTGAAGGCCGCGTATGCGGCTTTAGACTCTGGCATTCTGGCGTCCACGGCCACCCTCGTTCAGCACCCCGCGTTCCTTACCTCACCAGCTGAGCTGCCACAGGCTAGCCTGCCGCTCAGCCGTGGCGGCTTGGGATGCCGCTCAGTTGCCCGCGCCTGCGAGGCAGCCTACCTGGGCAGCTGGGCTCAGGTTGCAGCCCCCATGTGCCAGAGGTTCATCGTTCACGGCCAGCGCGCCCTGGAGTGGGCGGCAGCTGACGCGGAGGTTGGCCAGTTGCCCTTCCAGGCTGCCCTCCGCACTGCCCGTGACGGGCTCCTGACAGACCACCCCAACATGTCGGAGCTGGCCGTGCCTTTCATCCACCTCGCCCACACCCCTGACCTGCGTGCCCAGGCACGCTACACGGTGCTGGTCGAGCAAGCGGCTTTTGACCAGGTGGTGGAGCTTCTCCCTCCGCCTGACCTTCGAGGGCGTGCACGGCTCCTCTCAGCCTCCTCCCTTGGGGCGGCGTGGTCATCGGCGCTCCCACTATACGCGGGGCTCACCATGCCCAATGAGGTCTTCCGGACGGCGGTCCACCGGCTCTTGGGCCTCCTCCTTTCCTCCCTGCCTCGTGGGCGTCACTCAGTGCGACTGCGGTGCCCGTCACGCCGACCCTGCGGAGCTGGCTGCGCACATGCTCCGTTGCGCGCACGGGGGCGAGAGGACCGGTTCCCACGACCTCCTGCGAGATGGCATGCAGGGGGTGTTTCGTGGAGGCCGGCTACAAGGTGGCCGTGGAAAACACCTCAATATTTCCCATCCAGCAGGCCCTGAGGGCACCAAGCACTGCAATTAGCAGCACGGGTGCCCAAGCCGATCGCGCCCAGCTGCACCTCGAGGGTAGCGAAGGCTGCCACGACGTCGTCTGGCGGCCCCACCAGCGTGGTGTCATCCGCGTATGTGGGGACGAGGACGCCTGGGTGAGCCGCGACCGTTGCCAGCAGCGCACGGTTGTGGGCCAGCGCGTAGTAGAGCCCCGCCAGCGGATCCCCTTGGCGCGCGCCCGTAGAGGAATGGAGGACATCCACCCCACCGCTCCCTGTCCGCCACAGCAAGTCGCTTGGCTGACCGTAGCCCAGCCTGAAGAAGGGTAGGAGGCTGGGGAAAGCCGCCCGCAGCTCCTCTGCGATGACATCCCGGTCTGCGCTGTTGAATGCAATTCTGGACATCTACCGCCAAGGCCATCCATCCATCCGGGGTTCAGGTCCAGGGCGGCACGTACGCCGTGCACGACCGCCTCACCGCCGCTCCGCAGCCCCGCGCTGAACTGATGGGGCGCCAGGTGTGCCTGAGCCAGCCCCGCATGCTGTTGCCATAGCGCGCGCCCCACCAGGTGGTAGAGCACTTTGCCAACGGCAATAGGCCTGACCCCCCCATTGGCCTTGCTGAGGGCCAGCAGCGTGCTGGTGCAGATGACGCCGCGAATGCTGGCCGGGACCTGGTCGCGAGCAAGGAGCTGGCACACCTGGTGGAGTGCCTGGAAGTCGGTTGGGTCTCCCTCCAGGAAGAGCTCCCGAAGATGCTCGGTGAGCATGTGGGAAGGACCTCCAGCGGCTGCGCGACGGCTGCTCTGCAAAGCCTGCTGAAGAGCGTCGGTGTCGAGGGCCAACTCCTCCGGCGGTGCGAAAGTGGCCAGCCACGGGGGCAGAGGGGAGCGAGCCTCAGGGTGCAGGGACTCCAGGGCCGCCCGTGTGGCTGCGTTGGTTGGCGCCAGCACCAAGGCGTCCAGGGCCTGGACCGCCCTGGACAGCTCGCCCGCGTGACCAAAACGTAGAGCCCGGCGGACGTTGGTGGCCCTGTCGGGCGCTGCCCATGCATCGCCGCAGTTGGCTGCCAAAGCTGCCACGGCTGCATCGTGCCGCGCCAGGAGCTCCTCCCAGTGCCCACCCTCGAACAACTGGACGCGCTCCAGTGGGGCTGCAGGCCCTGCCGGCGGCCCTCGTGAGGGGTGTGCCCGAGCAACAGCCCGGCGAACAGGATGAAGGGCTTCCAGGCCGCCTCGTCCCGGTGGTCGGACAGGATCTGCTGCATCGCCAGGCGGAGCGCGCAACAAATGTGCTGGCGCACCCAGCGGGAAACATGGCGGAGGAGCAAAAGGGCCGCCTGGCGGTGGATGGCAGCCAACCACTGCCAGTGTTGAGGCGTGGGAGGGGGTTGGCGCAGGAGGGACTGGCCTGCCTGGTCTGCTCCGACGGCCGCCCGCAGCCGCGGCGCTCAACGTCTGCTCCGCCGGTTGTTGCGGCTCGCGCAGGCTCGCTCGTGGTTGGCCTGGCCGGACCACGAGTTGAAGGTCGTCTGGCAGTGCTGGCACAGCAGTAATTCGGGCGAGTGAGGTGGTGGCGACGGCGGTGGAGCCGGCGAGCGTGGCGGTGGTGTAGGCGCCGATGGCGGTGGCAGGGGCGGCGACATGGGCGGCGGCGACGAGGGGCTGGGCGGCGGCGACGGCGGCGGCGGGAAATGCGGCGGCGGGGGCGAGGGCGGGGACGGCGGCGGGGGGGGCAGCTGCTGTGGCAACGGCGGCAAGGACAGCGGCGGTGACAGTTGGGGAGGGGTTGGCGAGGGGGAGAACGGAGGCGAGGGTGGCGGAGGAGGGGGCTGCTCGGGAGGCGGGATGGAGGACGGCAGGGAAGGCGGCGGCGGCGGAGGAGGGGACGTTGGTGGAGGCGGCGGCAGAGGGGGCGGTCGCGAGTTGCAGCAATTGTGGCCCCTCTGTCGCAGGAGACGCCCGCACGGGAACATCAGGAGCAGCATTATGCCCGGGAGACATGGTATCCGCTGGAGGGAGTGGGTTCACCTCTGGCAGCCCTTCACAAGTCAAGGGCAGAGTCGACATAGCGGGTGCCCGACGCGTCTCTCGGGCGGGAGGCGATGTATGCTCCTCCGCGTTATGCTCCTGAGCAGGGGAGGAGGGGCGGCCTGGACAGAGACGATGGGGCCNGAGGAGGAGGAGGAGGAGGAGGAGGAGGAGGAGGAGGAGGAAGAGGAGGAGGAGGAGGTGGGGGAGGTGGGGGAGGAGGAGGAGGAGGCGGAGGAGGAGGAGGAGGGAGAAGAGGAGGGGGTGGTGGAGGGGGAGGAGGAGGAGGAGGAGGCGGTGGCGAAAGGAGAGGGAATGGCGGCGGCGGCGGCGACGGAGACGGCTTGCAAATGAAGTGGAGTAAGGAGGTGGCGAGGACGACGGTATGCGGCGGCGTAGCTGGAGGCAGAGGCGCGGCGGGGGGCTGCCGTCTCGACGACATTCGTGGACGAGGCGCGCTGACGGCCTCGCAAAGGTGCTTCGCTAGAAGGTATTCGGGGCTCCGACTCCGTTGGCGGCGCCGTGAGGAGGCGGTTGGGGCAACGGGGAGCGGGGCGGCTGAGGCGAGGGCGGCGTCGGCGGGCGGCATGGCGACGGTGGGAGCTGCGGCGGCGGCGGGAGCGAGGGACAAGCCGGGAGGGGGCCGGCGCGCCGCAGACCCCATGGCGGGCGCCGCCGGCAACAGGGGTTTAGGAGGGGTGGCGGCGGCGGCGGCGACGCCAACGACCTAGCGCGCGAGCCCCAGATGTGCGCCTTCCCCCCTTTCCGCTGCTCGGCGCCATTGTCAGCAGTGGCCAAGTCGGGGGAGCCGCGGCCCCCTGGGCAGCGGCAGGCCGGCAGCGGGCGCCATGCCGGGCCCGGGGTCGCACCTCCTCTACTCGCTGGGCTGCGCCGCCGCGCTGCAGCATGCCTCGCGCGGCGCCTTCTCCCCGCGCCACGGCCTCGTGCTCGCCGCCAACGCCACGCTCGGCCCCGATCTGGGCTCCCTCCTCCAGTGGCTCGCTGCGCGCGACGCCCCGCGCGCCGGCGACCTCGCCATGGCCGCCGTCCACCACCCACTCGGCTACGTCGCGCTCCTGGGTGAGCCGCCGCCCCCCTCCTCGCAGACTCCCAGCCCCGAGCCCCCCTGGCCTGCTGCAGGACGCACATGCCCACTGCCACCGCCGACGGCCATCATACAAGCTGGCCTACATCGTGCTGTCGGGCTGCAACTCGCGCTCAGCTGCTGATCCGCGACTCCTCGTGGCCCAAGCGCTCCTCTAGGGCTACCGCTGGCTTACTTCTACAGCTGGCTGACCCTGCCATCGCCCAACAACAGCACCTCGTTGTCCGGGGTGAGCCAGCCCATCTCCAGCGGCTGTCGTCCTCGGCGCCTCGCAGGCCCTAGCTAACCTTGTAGGCGCCGCCTGAGTGAACCGTCACCCAAGGCCGGCAGACCAAATTCACAGCAAATTGAGATTTGCATCTGTCTCCCCCCTGGTCAGCCTACACGCTGACATGACTGCAGCTTACAGAGGGGTGCCCAGTGATATGTGCAGCTGACTTGCTGGCAGGCTGTCGGCTTGTCTATGTTGTCGTAGCTGTCTCACTTATGGCACTGGCTCAGTATGAAAAGGCACGTCCTGACCCGGCTTCTTTTGGTGCCGAGCCTCTGCAGCATGATGATGCTGCTGCATTCATGGACTGCAGGACAAGATCACAGTGGCCAAGTGCTTCCTACTGGTCACAGCTGGCTGCCTCACTCACTTCTTCCTAGACAACCTTTTTGAGGTCAGCCTCTTGACTGTTGTCTGTGAGCATGTCCAGCCAAGTGGCGGGCCCAATGCACAGATGGGGTGATCAAGTAGCGTATCCACATTGGATGCCAGAGGTGCCATCAGGAAGGTAGCCACAACAGCAGCAAAGCTACTGCCAAATACGTGGTGCAGTCAAGAACCACAGAGGAGTGCAAGAAGGGACGCGGCAGCTGACCATCAACTACCTGTAATTCCGGCATCAGGAGAATGGTCAGACGCCACTGTACAGGTGGGTCATAAGCACCGGCTGGTGGGACGGGCCGGCGCCCATAGAGCCAGAGTCGGTCATCGTGATTGGATCTCTGTGTGCCGCACTTCTGGTGGGCTTCTACTTGATCAACAGGTGAGCAAGGGGTTCTCCGCGGTCAGTTGGCTAATTGTCTAGAATAGGCATGTTATCAGCAAAGGGGGCCTGGCAAACCGCCTGAGTGGCAGCATGTGAATGAGGTTCATGGCCAACTGCTTGTCCTGGCAGACCGCAGGCTGGAAAGTCTTACAGCAGAGCAAATGGTGCAAGGACAGCGGTGTTGCTACTGGTCATTGGGAGCCTTCATTGCCTCTGGTGCTCATTTCAGCTATATGTGCGCAAGCCACGAAGGGCTGCGCTTGGGGAAGAGGCGGACCTTGGTGTCATCACCTTCCTAGCTGTCTTTTTCTTTCTCCCCTATTTTCTTTGTCTCGCAAGCGTAGACAGCCCAGCCTCTGATAAACTTCCAGTTACTACGTGACAATGGTCAGCTCAACTGGCATGCAGGCAAGTCACCCTCTTGTGTCAATAGGCTCAAGACCTCGATGTATCCGTCAAGAGAAGCATTGAATACCAATTAACCTGAATGGTCAGTGTACTATTAACTCTGTCAGTAATTTGGATTGCAAGCAGGTTCAACAACTGATCCGATCGCCAGCTGCATTCTAAAGCTGTAGATGGTTTACTTCCTGCACCAGATCAAGGAGCACAAGGTAGATGCTCGTGGAGAAGCTTTGCTGCAAGGACCCCTTCCGTGGTTGGTCGACCCCTAAGCCTCCTTCTCCCATTCAAGAAGACAATGAGAGCTGCGATTGCAGAAGCTGTCACGAAGCTCCACAGGAGAGTCTTTGCTGAAGGTAGTGCATGCTGTACACTTGGACGCTGGTCAAGGACCTGTAGAGATGAAAGCAAGGAAGGAAGGTCGTGATATTTGTGTCCAGGTCAATGCAGGTTGTGACAGGCAACTAGGTGGACGATAGTACCTTCACTTTAGGCATGCTCTCAGCTACCAGATGTAGATTCTGAATGACTGCCAGGAGCCGCCTATCCTCTTTATTCTGGTCGATCTGCTTTAATCGGCTGCAAGATGCACGTGCAAATGAAGTATTTGAGAGATGATTGCAGGGCCTTGTCACAAGTATGCATGATCTGTCTCTATGGTGGTTGCCAGGCTCTGGTTGCGGGCTCTCAGCTACGTGCATGGTGCCACATGCAACTTGTACTGTTAGATGCTGTCGCCTACTAAACTGCGTCTGCTGAACACAAGCAGAACGCCTCTGAGCATGTAATAATAGCAGCTGCCACTCATGACTAGATTGCTTGCAAATGGCCCATGTTGACCTCAAGGTGGGTTGCTACATGCTCACCAAGTCATATTGGACGAGAGCTTGTGAGTAGTGGAATCACAAGATGCTGCATCCGTTTGTTGCTGCAATGCTTGCTAGAATCAGGCAGGTCTTCAATCAGGTGACAAAGTTACATAGATTACAGACGGGTATGTGGATATTACACAAGCTAGCTGGAATGGAGTACCTGCACATTGCAGGGCTCCAACTGCGGCACTTGAGTGACTGGCTGCAGCACTTCTTCATCAGTTGCAGTGAGGGTATGGTGCTGGCCTGGCAACAGTGCCTCCAAAGCGCTTACCTGCAAGCACATAGCAGGCAGAAATTTGACCATTCTTGCGTGCACCCCATCTACTCACCAAATAAGCTCGTCCATTCCTCACAGCATGGTCACGTTTCAATTGAGGATGTTGTGCGCTCCTCACAAGTATGCGTCTAGGCATGCGTCATGTCAATGAGAGGGAGGTGGGAAGCTGGGAAGGCAATCGAGGGAAGGAGGGAGAGTGGGGTGAGAGGGTTGAAGGAAAGAAGATTGAAGATAGCGAAGGGGGCGGAAAGAGGGGGAGAGGTAGGGNGAGAGAGAGAGAGAGAGAGAGAGAGAGAGAGAGAGAGAGAGAGAGAGAGAGAGAGAGAGAGAGAGAGAGAGAGAGAGAGAGAGAGAGAGAGAGAGAGAGAGAGAGAGAGAGAGAGAGAGAGAGAGAGAGAGAGAGAGAGAGAGAGAGAGAGAGAGAGAGAGAGAGAGAGAGAGAGAGAGAGAGAGAGAGAGAGAGAGAGAGAGAGAGAGAGAGAGAGAGAGAGAGAGAGAGAGAGAGAGAGAGAGAGAGAGAGAGAGAGAGAGAGAGAGAGAGAGAGAGAGAGAGAGAGAGAGTGAGTGAGGAGAGAGTGCGCCAGTGGAGTGCAAGCATCAGTAGCTGCACACGGAGAGTACCCTGCCTATTAACTCCGCAACCTGGCCCTCTTGGTTTGCGAGCAGCAGCAGCTTGTGTTTGAGCTTGATGCTCAAGGCTACTTCGCGTGCCTCTGCAGCTGCGTCAGCCATTGCAGCTTCAGAGATGGCTGCCTCCACCACGTACTCCAACTGGTCAAAGCAGGCCGTCTCCTGAGCAGCTGGCCAGCCGTCTTGGCACTGAGGTACAAGTCCCTGCTGCTTCTGGGCTTCGGAGCTACAAGGTAATATTTTGGGAGGACTACGGTGTGCATCAGCCCAACAGAGGAATGTCCTCTCGCCCCCTACAGCAGTGGAGCTCCAAGCACCTCCGTTTCCATGGCTCCCAAACCTTGGCTTTGTGGCAGCAGCTGGAGCAGGACCAGCCTGCTCAAGGGCCTGGTTCCTGCTCATGGGATCTGGCTTCTCCAGAGCATTTTCCAATGTGGATGCTGCTGCAAATGTGTCTTGAATATCCACAGTTGCTTCCCAAGGCTGACCACTATGGTGTCCATGTCCATCAAAGCTGTCATAAATGACGTCGAAGTTGCAACACTGTGGCATCAAGCTTCTTCTGCTCTGGCAGGGGCCCGAATGCGAGGCAAACCACCGTGACGACATGATGTCGTTTCCATTGGCTTCTTCATGTGGATAGATTTCTCGTTCAATGTAGTAAGGGCTCCCCTTCTTCGGTTGTATTCTAGAATGTTGGAGGCAAGGCATAAGTCCGTTCTGAGACCGTGCCTCCACTTGCAGGTCTCTACAAAGCAGTGCATTACCCAGCAGGTCCATTGGCTCTGCTATGATCGTAATCATTACCTGCAGATAGGGGCTGGTAATTCAAGGTCATGCTTCTGCGCAAAAATTGATTGGATCAAGCATAGAGCAAACAAAGTGGATTGTTGTGGAAGGTAGAGCCTCTAACAAGCAGACAAGCACGTGGGGCTACCACACACACAGCTGGCAGGCAACAGAATTGCTAGTTGACAGCTCATGGCCCCTGGCACACCTCCAGCGCAAGCTTGTACTTGCTGTTACGCAGCACGCAGTTGCTGAGGGAGTGTCCCCTCACCTCCCATTCCTGTAGCAATACCATAGAGAGTGAAACAAGGGGTCCTTGTCATCGAGTGAAAGGACCACTAGATACCCCTTCTTTGTTTACCGGCTGTCACAACGCACATTCACAGGCTCACAGGCCAGACAAGGCCCAGCCAGGACAGCTGCCACTACGTACCATATGTGAAGCTTCAGGCAATGTCACATTCTCCCGACAGGTCATTAGACATTACACATTCACGCTTAAGCCCCCCCTTAAGTCTCATGCCTGACCATTGCAGCGAATGAGCAAACGCATTACACTGCAGCAGTGATGCATGCACGTGCGCTTCGTTGAGTTGTTACCACGCCTCTGGTTTTCTACAACCGTTGACAGCAGTAGCGACCCACTCGATGACCCACCTCAGGTTGATCGCACAGACGCTCCCGGAAGCAGAGTTCATACAGCCTGCTGCATTGCAAGAGCCTGCCTTCTGCAACGCCAGAGCGGAGTGCAACCTTTGCTTCCTGCACATTGGCAGCCGCAAACAGCCATATAACCGGCATGAGGTACCACATCGCATGTAAGCTAACGGTTGGAGACTGGCAGAGAATCAAGACCAAGTGAGTGTGGCATCTCTTGTGGACTTCTTATGCATGTGATCATTAAGAAGGCTGTGCACTGCTGCACCAGCAATACAATGAAAGACAAGATACTGATGCCTGCGAGGTTTGCGCAGCCGACCTTGGACACGACCACAAGGTGCACGGCTGGGTCGTGCAGCGAGAGCCCGGCGCGGGGGCGCAGCAGCCAGCCCTTGGTTGCGTCGCACGTCGCCGCGTACAGCAGCGGTGGCCGCGGCGGCTCCTCCTGCGCGCTCGCGGGCCCCTGCGCGACCGTGATCACGGCCCCCGGCGCCAGCAAGGGCGTCAGGTCTTCCGGCGCAGAGACTGCGGACGCCTCTGCCGCGTAGCCAGCCGTGCCGTCGCCCGCGCGATCGCGCGAGCCCGAGGCGGCAGTGCGCCGAGGAGAGCGCGTGCCGCCGTCCAGGACCATGGCGGCGGCGGCGGCGGCGAGGGGCCGGGGGGGGGGGTTTGCATGCAGAGCAGCTGCAGCCTGCAGCGCTTTGGGGTGCTGTTTTTTTTAGGAATGCCGTTTGTGGACCCCCTCAAGACCGTCAACTTGGCTCTGCACTTGCTGCCGTCCAGATGAACACTGATATGTTTTGCACCTGTATCTTAGAGAAGGCTGGGCGAGCTCTAGTTGGTGGCAGAAGGGCTTCGTATCTGCCATCTAGTATTCAGGCATCTGTTAGCGAACTTTATCTTTTGACCCGTGGTTGCTGAGCGAGTCAATCTACTGTAGGTTAAGTAGAGAAGTGCGCGCCCATAGAGAAGAGGGGCTGGCAAAGCCAGCCCAAAACAGAATGGACATTGTCCAAAGACAGAGGAGCCGGGAAAAGGACTACACTACACAACACTGCAGAACACATAGACGATGCAGAGGGAAGCTCAGTACCCACGAGTGAGCAACATCAGGTCTGAGTAGCTCGCTGCAGGGAAGAGGCTCTCCGCCGAGACCCAGAGGCGGCGGCCATAGCACGGCCTGCTCGCGTGTCGACGGCGTGGGCAAGGGAGCGTTGAAGCGATGGGTCGAAAGGCCCACCCGGTCCACCCCGCCGCAGCGCCGCTCCACCGGCGATCGGTGGGCGCGCCCGGCTCTCCGCGCCGTGCAGCCGGAGAAGTGCTCGCCCATAGAGAAGAGAGGCTGGCAAAGCCAGCTCTAAAAAGAATGGACAATGTCCAAAGCCAAAGAAAGAGGAGCCGGAAAAAGAAATGCATGTGTATTAAGTGATGGAGGGCCTGTGTGGCCAAGTACAAGGGCAAGCACATTGACTAATGTGCCAAGGCGCGTTGCCTTCCCCGCGACGGCGCGAGACGGTCCTTGCCGCGCTTGCCTTGTCGGGTGCGCCCATCGTCGTATCCCTTGCGTGCGTCGGGCAGGTGGGGGCGGAAGCAACGGCGGGCTGGCGAGGGAGCCAACGGCGGGGTAGACCGGGTGGGCCTTTCGACCCATCGCCCCCTAGATAAATCTACGCGCCGGATTCTTGCCCAAAGCAGCGCCCGGCGGCCCATGTCCCCACCGCCGCCGGATCGGACCCACCGCCCACTGTCCCCCTAGATCAACCTACGCGCCGGATTCTTGCCCAAAGCATGCGCCCGGCGGCCCATGTCCCCACCGCCGCTGGACCGAACGCGCGGGGGGGGTGCGGTGGGTGGTGGGGTGAGCAGGCGCCAATGAGATCGCGGCGCGCCCCGCCGACGCGGCCGGCACAGGACGTGCACATGTGATTGGGGGCCCCTGCCCGACGTTGACTTCCCGCCTGCCCGACGTTTCCTTTCCTCGCCTGCCCGACGTTGCCTTCCCCCCTGCCCGGCGTTCCTTTCCCGCATGCCCGGCTTTGCATTCCCCGCCTGCCCGTCGTTGCTTTCCGGCCTGCCCGACGTTGCCTTCCCCTCCTGCCCGGCGTTGCCTCCGCCTGCCCGCCGTAGGCTCCCTCGCCAGCCCGACGTTGCTTCCGCCCCCGCCTGCCCGACGCTCGCAAAGCTGACGATGGGCGCAGCCGACAAGGCAGGTTGCGGGCACCTCCGGACACTGAAGCAAGCGCGGCCAGATTAACTCCGGACACTGGGCCCACTGCACCACGGTCCACTAGATTAGCTTAGGGGATGGAGAGAGAGAGTGGCCCAAAAGCGAGAGAGAGGAAGAAAGGGGGGGTGAGCAGGGGGAGCTAGAAGAGAGGGCGAGGAGATCGAGATGGGTGGCCGGCGGCAGAGGGAGGAGGACGAGGGGGGAGGAGGGCGGGGGAGAGGTGAGGCGGGGAGCAGGGGAGGGGGGGAGGAGGCTAGCGGCGGCGGGCAGGCCCTCGTTTTCTATGGGCGAGGCATCTCTCTACTTGACGGGCGCCACACCTCCCTCCTTCCCCCTTACCCCACCAGGCCCGGCCTGCAGCCCTCTCCCCCCGCTCTGCACGAGCCTTGGCTCGAAGGCCAGCCCTCAGATTAAGCCCCTCCCTGCCTCCGCGGTCCTGCCCCGACGACCCTGGCACCGCGGCCGCACTCGACGCCGGCAGCGCATCCGCTGCCGCCAGGCGCTGCTGCTGCTGCTGACTTGCAGCTGCCGGCAGCTCGACCGCCACCGGCGCCACGTCTGCCACTCTGAGAGGCGCCTCTGCGAGAGCCTGCAAAGCTCCTCCAGCGCGCGCTCAACCACAGCCGGGTGCCCAGCAGATCTCGGCAAAATGTCGCGCCAGCAGCGCCAGCAGCCGCTGCCCGATTCTGGTTGGCCTCTGCTGGCCCATTCTCTCTGTCCTCTATTCCAAGGCATCGTTTAGCTTGCGAGTAGCCCAGGGCATCAGCAGGCTTCTTAAGGCACCAGCGGGCTTCCTTCAAGCAGCACTGCTGCGCATATGCAGCCTATCACTAGAGCAAGTGCGATTGAGCTAATTGGCAAGGTTAAGAAGCTCCGCAGCCCTCCTAACGTCTCTACAAAATGATGGTGTTGCGATTGAAAATACTGCTTGCGATTGTGCAGTTGCAGAAACCGCCACCGCTGAGGGCCCCAACATGAAGCTCAATACTTGTGCCACGATCTGCCAGGAGTGGCAGTCACTGAGTGAAGCCCTTGAATATGCGCCGAAGCAACAACGCCCGTTTGTGATGCACCTGGTATCAGTGGTCTTGGGCGGCTTTCTGGCCTTGCTCGTCGGCAGCCAAGTCAATCAAATGCGCGCCAATGACCACGCCGACCAGGGCCCCAGGTGCAATTTCTGACACTCGTCTTTCACTACTGAAAGAGCTGAGATGCATGCCATGGACATCTGGTCCACTTCGTGACTTGTGTTGAAAGTCTCTGATAGGACAGCCATGTATGTAGAGCAGAGTTGAGAATGATAGAGAGTAGAGAAGACTACGAATGAATGCGATTTGGTCTGCATGTGGCCATGAAGCTGATGACAATCTCTGCTCTTATTGCAATATGCAATGCACCCTGCCACCATACCACGAAGCTTCGAAAAAGTCTGTTGATGAATGGTTGAGGTGTTGATGGGTTGTCACAGGCCTGCAGAAGCGATGAGCCTTTGAAGTTGGGCCCCTATGGCTGACTTGCAGCAGTGTATATCTCTCATTTTCTATCTAAAAGGCTCTATCTCTCAACTTTGGAGGTACTAGTCTACTTGACATGGCACTCTTCAGCTGGGGCTGTGACTGCTTGACTGCTTGCACTGTAGTGCAAATACTTAGTTTGCTACTTTATACTTCTGCTCTAAGCAGAAGCCAAGAATAAGTGGTCATTGACCACTGCTTGGAAGGCTCTTACTGTAGTCTGTCAAAGAGTATGCGATTCGACTTACCTCTTGATTAACATGCATGGTGCTCATGCTGGTCACTGGGGTGCATGTAACAATATTGTGTTGGTGACGGTGGTTGCAAGCACGAACTTCTGTGTAGCGTGGTTGACGTTAGCCGCACCTGTGGCTGCGGCTACGGTAATAGTGAGTGGTAGGAGGGCGCAGGGAGGCAAACCGGAGCAGGAGCCTAGATATGGCCACGTGCGCTGTGCAGGCAATACAAACGTCAATCAAGAATAGTCGGGTGGTGATCAAAGCTTAGATGTTATCCTTGTGCCATGATCTGCGAGGAGTGGCAGTCACTGAGTGAAGCCCTCAACAATACGCTCATGCTATAGCGCCCGTCTGTACTGCACCTTGTAGCAAGGATCTTGAGCATCTGCTGGCCTTCATCGTCCCCAGCCAGGTCTAATCAATGTGCGCCGATGGCCAGGCTGACCAGGGCCCCGGGTGCACTTTCTCACCCCTGTGGAAGTCCAAGCACTACCATCACAAAGGGCAATGGAGTGTGTATTGAGTGGTGCCGGGGTTCCTGGCACTCAGCTGGCAGCTTGAAGGTTGTGAATGGCGGGCTAGCGACCATGCCATACACTTACTGCGCCGGAGTAGCAGGGCGAGGGTGTGTAGCTCGCGCTCCAAGGTGCTGTAGGCGCGGGTGCGTCTGCAGAATTGCTCGCCCATAGAGAAGTTGCTCAAGCCAAGCTACGTAGACACGACATTGGTGGGCCCCCTCTGCAGACCGCCGACAGGTGCGCAGCGCGTTTGGATGGCGAAGAAAGCGCTGAGAGGGTCCTCAGGGAGGTCACTAGGAGGTCAAGTGTAACCAGTGCTTGAGTAATGCTCTCGTGGAAAAGCTATTCCTACTTATCCTTCGTTTATTCTATCCTCAGCGGGCCCTTGGAACCTTGTTCATTCTGACAGACCTTGTTGATTTCTTCTGGGCTGGTCTCTGCCTTGCATTGAAATATCTGTTTCTTTGTTTGTACAAGAAAGAAAGTGGTCCTCACAAAAGAGGCGGAGGCTGTGAGAAGGCTGCCCGAGAAGAAATGAAAACAGTGTACTGGCATACTTTGGCCTCCCTTTCCATCATGCGCACCTCGCGCTTTCTCTTCTTGTCTTTGGACTTGGTGGTGTTGTGCTCTTCTTTGCTGCAATTTTTGCAATTGCCGCAAACCGGGGGACTTTATCTGGCCGCGCGTTTTCGTGAATGGGCATGGGCTTGGGCTTTCGTTACTGCGCTTCGAATGGGTGCCCTGTTCGTTACCCCGTAGCTGGTGCCTCGATTGAGCAAAACGGGCTTTGACAAGAAACGAAGCAGCTACGAAGCACTCAGTAACCCCTGCTAAGCAGCCTCAGGTCAGAGGGAATTTCGTGTATTTGAAACAAACGAAGGCCAAATGGCCAAGTACAAAGGCAAGCACATCTTAAGACCTACATAACCTACGGTAGATTGACCCGCTCAGAAACCACGGGTCAAAACATGAAGGTCGCTAACCGATGCCTGGATACTAGATGGCAGATACGAAGCCCTTCTGCCACCAACTAGAGCTCGCCCAGCTTTCTGGTGCAAAGCATTAGCCTGAGCACGCTGCAAACAGGCCAAAAGTCGTCGTCGCAACAACGACAGATAAGTAGCGGGCAAGCCCATCTCAGCCGGGAACACATCTGCATGTCGTGTGTAGCCTAGATTGGCTATGTTTTGAAGGAGAATAAGGAAACGAGGACCTAAGCAGCCAAAGATGTCGATTGCTGCTGGCAGGAAGCTGATCACATCGGGGGTAATCGGAGTAGTGCTGCAACTTTCTTTGTTCAGCACTGCCCACTGCGTGGCCAGCGATGTGTGTCGATGCTGGACCTTTATAGGCCTCCGTAACCAGCCTCAGGTCAGAGAGACTGGGTTCCTGGAAGCGGGTCCCCTGGCCAGAGCCAGAGGCTGCAGCGAGGGCTCTGCCTGCACGCAGGTGCAGCGCGCGGGCCATAGACCTCTGCAGCGAGACGGCCAAGCGCATGCGGTACACCTGCGCTAGCGACCCTGCTGCATGGGAGTCCACCGGCTCCCCATGGAAGCGGCGGGCAATGGCGTGACGAGAGAGCTGGTTGAGCAGCTCGAGCCACCGAGCGCCCAGCGCCCCGTGCGTATCGACTTTGGGACTCCTGAGACGCTACTCAAGCTCACAGACACTGTCGCCAGAGTTGCTCCGAGCTGCATCAGACCAATGGTTGAGCTAACCTGAGGAGACGGCAGCGCGAAAAAGAGAGAGACAGCGTTACACAGAGAAAAGGCGCGCCCGCTGCGCATGAGAGACAGAGCCGGCAAGTACTCGCGGCTTTACAGCGTTAGCAGCCGCAGCACTGCGCTTAATGATCACCACAGCTCGGTGGCTGTAGTAGGGCCAAGGCTCCTCGTACTCGCTGCTCTCCCCCAGCACACTCCATCAGCATCTCATCGTTGTGTTGGACGCAAGCACAGAGCTCTGACGAGGAGTGCACGGGTGCCATCTATCGCCTCGCCGGCGTCGGCGGCAGCATCGGCCACAGCAGATGCGACGTTAGGGTGGCCTTCTGGGAAGCTATGCTGGTGGCAGTCAAGCCAGTAGCCTCTCCACAGGCGGCCCCAGAAACGGCAAAGGCTGCAGCCTGGTGACCTCCGCAGGCTGGCTGGTCATTCGTGGCCTGGTACTGGCCAATGTCGGGGTCCCTGGCAGCGGCGCCTGGCAAGGGCGCACGACGGCACTGTGGGACAGCCGTGGCGGCCCCAGTGCACACAGCTCTGCCAGCAGCCAGGCTCCTGCGGACGGCACGCTGACGTACCTGCGCAGCTGCGCGGACTGCTGCGGAGGTGTACCTGGTGGGCACCGCTCACATTTCCGCAGAACGCGCCCAGCAAGTTAGAGAGGTGCGCTAAATCCCTTCATCTGCTTCTTGATTGTCATCAAGACTTTATGATGTTGGCCTACGAGAAGCTGGGTGGTGGCTGCAGTGTGGTGCTTGTGCTGGACGAACATGTACGACATTGTCTGACTTTTCGCTTGAGAGAAGATTCATCAAGCTATTCAAGCAGTCTAAAGGACATGGCCTGTCCCACCCTTGTTGCCTTCTCAGATGTCTGCTGCCTCGAAGCTAACAACCGCTACCTCACTGAGAACATGGATGCCGATCCGAGGGACAGTGGTGTTGCGATCTTGTGCCTCTTTGGCGCGAGAACCATCTTGAGGTTTTCTGCTTGTGTGTGTGACAGTACGTCGCGCGAGACAAGGTCATCCTCGACACATGCGCCATGGCAACCTGGAAGACGTTATGTCGCCACCTCCCAACAGCAGCTGGTCTCCTCAACTCGACAGTGTGCAGAGAAGCACGTCGCCTGGTCCCCGCGAGGCTTATCAGTCCCTCTGATGCTGCCCTCAGGGTATCAGACTCCTCCGAGTTCCATCACTTTCCGAGCAGCGTTTCTCGTGGGGAAGCATCGAGTCCAGCTGCAGGAGCACCTTAGACCAGCGGCCTGCCACTCCGAACTGCAGATCATTCAGCTGGCACTTGCTGTGCTCACCAAGAGCATAATGCAGTGTCTGCAGTACCTCGGTCCGGCTGACCCCCTCCCTCTCTGGAGGCGCTGGTGACGTACGTAATATCTGACACAGGCTTCATGGCGAGCGTGGCCGCCCTCAAGCCAAGTAGATCCACGGGTCACATACGCCACTATACAAACATAGATTTTGATTTCCAGCTGTTAAGACCGGCTGCTCTGCAAAAGGCATCGCCGTCCATCAGCTGCGGTGGCTTGGGCTGTTTACAGCTTGTCCGCGCATGCAGGGCCGCATACGTGGGCAGCTGGGCGCAAGTCGCCGCCCGTGTCCCAGCTCTTTACCTACATGGTTACCTATGGGTTGAGGGAGTCCAATTGGACCTGTCTTCATCATCCATCATCCATCATAGCAAGTGCGTCGTTGTACTTAGGCTCAGCATATCCTTTCCCAGATGCAATGATTGGCGCGCCTGCAAGAATTCACGAGCAGAGGAAAGAGCACAGCCAGCGCGTCGCGCTTGCCTGAGCCTTTCCAGACAAACCGACAAGCATATTTGTATCCACCATCGCAAGGCAGGTTGCCAAACGTGGACAAGGGTTGCTACGAATGCTGCTCGCTACCCGTGCCTTGGCATGTTGGGCAAGGATATACAAGAGGTCTACCCATCGCTCGTATAGGCCCCGTGATTGCCATAACGAGGCCAAGATGACATCCTGCAGAAGTTGGTTAGATGTATCTCGTGCTTGCTTTGGCAGTGCTTCACACTGTGGCATGCTTTGCGGCCCCCCGCCACCTGGCTTCGTAGGAACTGTGATGAAGATTATGACAACATGTGTGATGATGCAGGAGGCCGCCGCCTTGTGAATCTCCGACAAGGTCAAGGCGGCCATACTGGCGCTGGCTGGGCACCACCTAGCTGCAATGCTGGGCATGAGGCTTGCTGCAATAGAACGACAGCTCTGCTCCAATTCAGCTCTGGCCATTCCCGTTGCTCGCCCTCCTCACCCATCACCCCCCTTACGATGAGGCGCTATCGTGTGGAGGTTGCTCTTGCTTTCATTGAGCCCCAGCTTGCATATGTTCGATTCACAAACTTACCATTCCTGCTGGGCTAACCCTCAGCACCTTTTACTAACAATGTGCTGAGCCCTCAGGGCGCTTTGGGGATAGACACCATTGACACTGCCCTGTGAAGCTCAAGGCTTATGCCCTTTGCCTGCACCTCAACACTTCTCCGCTGCTGAATCCTCTGGCTCGTGACGATATGGGACAACACTTGCTGCCAACATTTAGTGCACTGGACGGTCTGCTCAATTCCTTCTCCGGAGACCAGCTTTGGTGGTAAAACAAGCATGTAAGCGTCCCCCTCGCGACTTAGTAGCCCAGCTTAACGATCCGGAACATGACTGACATCTCTCCCAGTAAGCGACCTGGGGAGGTAGAGCCTGACTGTTGCCTCTGGCCTGACTCGTTTTCCTCGACTCGCTTTCCACATTACTGCCTCAACTGGCAGAGCACTGCTTGTGTAGCCTTTCTTGTGCTAAAACTAGGTGTACTTGCTGACATCAGGAGCAGCTTGTTGTGAAGAGCAGACACTGAACTTCGTTGGCACTGCTCCCTTGAAAGCCACTCTCTTTAGTGTCCACCCGTCGGCTGCTCATTACATTGATCATCATCCAGCTTCCTCAACCTCATTCACAAATACGAGTCAGCCTGTAGCTGAGATTGAGGTTGTTTTCCATCCAGGCTGCACATTTACAACTCGCTGCTGCTTGATCCACACCTAGAGTCACACGAGCGAGCTGGCATGTGCTAAGGGGGTAAATTGCTCTAATACTGGGTGGGGTGGGCCAATTGTGAGAGTCATCCTAAAAGGAGGAGGCCCTGAAAGCTTTTTGAGGCCAGCAGGCACTCGGTCAACTTGTGTATCTCTTGCCTACCTCGATTGACAGCACAACTGCTAGCACAAGATGCAGAGGTGGTACGAAATTGCACCTAGTCATGGTCACACATAAGCATCTTACAGGCTACTTGGAGCAGGCTCCATAGATGTTTGCCACACGATGTGAACCTGGGGAGCAGCAGTCCTGAAAGTAGAGGAAAGTGACGCTACGAGCAAAAATTGCAGCAAGCATCACTGCCAGGGGTGTATGAAATTTGTTAAATATGGGGCTCCCTAATGGCCCCTGATTGAGGTCAGTAGCCCTACTCACTACCTCTCTTTCGTTGCAATTATAAAAGCCAGGGGGTCAATACAGCCGCCAGGTTGGTATAGCTCGCAAATCTTGCTGCTCAGCCGCAAAGGTCACCCAGGGCTGTGACGTCATTGCCAGATGTCACTCTGGAGCCGCTGGCCTGAGCCACCCAATCAGAGGATCTGAGGAAGATAATCAAATCAGATTGCTTCACGTGGAGGGACAACTCTGAATGATAGACTAAATTTCAGCAGACATGACTGACACTGAACATGCGCAATGAGCTTGAACAAAGAGAATTGCTCCCAACAAAGGACAACTCAAAGTAAGAATCACCTTGGCCTAGGTCACTGTGGCCACGTCTCACGTTGTAGCCATCGTCTTTCTCATGGCTTGCTTGACAGCTGCAGCATATGTTGTATGCTGGTAAGTGAGGGTAACGTCCAGGAGCTCCTCCAAGCTGGTGCTTGGCTGCCAACCTGCAACAACCAACAAAACAACCTCGAATGATCCCTGTACTGAGAATGAGTAGGACAAACACTCAAGATTGCAATTATGCATTCTGCTAGGCAAGCCAGATCCACAGAGTTTGACTGAAATTGCTGTCAGCAACCAGTGATATTTCAAAGGCTTGAGGGATGCTTACCAAGCTGCTCCTGAATGATGGTCATGTCTGGTATACGTTTGTCACTGTCATCATAGCCCTGTCCGTAGAAGTCCTCGGAGGACACATCCACTGTAGGGGTCTCTAACATAGGCTCCCCACTTACACGGCAGTAGATCTGCACAAGAAGAGTCAGTAATCTGTCAGAATCAGCTAGCTAAAGATAAGAGCCTATCCGCAGCAAGCAAGGAACCAATCTCTCCAAGGACTTCATCGCATTGCGAGACCAAGTGTCCTTGTCTGTCTGCATCGACCTGCACAACTACTCTAATGAGAATCTTACCTCTGTCATTAGCTCAGCCAGTTCCTTCACAGTTGCCTCATTGTTTGGGTTACCAACATTGAAGATGCGATTACAAGACCGAGCAGGATTCTCCTGCAAAGGTAGCAGAGAGCTAGGGTTGTTATAATCCCAGAACATCTCAATGTCTGCTTGATTATCACGCTTTTCACGGCCGCAAAGACCCTGAGCAACGGAATCATTTCGTAACCACATTTACAATCAGCAACTCTCTCTGTCAAGGGCAACGAGCATGAGGCACCCACAATCATGAGCAGAACTGCCTCAATGGCATCCTTTATGTACACAAAGGTGCGCTGTGAATGGCCTCCATCGACCAGCTTAAGGGGCTCCCCCCTCATAAGATTCTGAACCAAAATTTGGAGGAGAGACAAGTTGGGGTGGTCTGCAATTTGTAATTCAACTTAATCGACAAACCTTGGCTTGGACATGGTCTCCAGGGTCCTAATGCAATATTGCTATTATGACAAGCAAAATGATGTTTATAAATATCAATGACGCAAGGCCTCTCCTTCCCACACTAAGGATCTGAGACAAGACATGCCTATTCAGGAGCTTGTGGCATATTCCACAAGCAGTAGTTATAGGTCCTTATAAATTCTGGGGCTCACATTGCTGAAGCATGCAAGGACACGAGGAACCCCTTCTCCATCGACGCCAGGGATGAAGTCCATGCGTGGCCCAATCCAATTGAAGGGCCGTACAATAGTGAACTGTAGGCCATTCTCTGCTCCCTCAGCTGCAAATGAAAGGACCAGCATGATTACGCTCGGTATCTCCCCCTTGTGCAAGCCAGCAAAGAACATGCTGACTATGTACCAGCAACTGCTAATCTGCTCACTGTTAAGCCCTCAGTCAGTGAAGGGCACCCTACCGAAGATCAACCGCTCAATGAGCTGCTTGGCACAGGCATATGACCATCGTTGCTTCTCGACTGGCCCGAATATGCATGGGCTCTCATCCTCCTTCAGAACATAGTAGGCAGGGTCCTGCAAATAAGAGCATTGCAAGACCAAAATTACCACGTGAAGCTACAAATAGTGGCTGCTAATCAAAATAGAGGGCCACAGCCAACTGCAAGTGCTAGCTGTAGCTCTAAGTGCCCGATAACTGCTCTCACATTCCTGTCAAAGTTGATCTGAAGCAATCCTTTGCACGACTATCAGCGGCAATACCAGAGGTCCACCGATCAAGCTTTCACAAGTAAGCACTGGCACCAGCAATCGCTGCATGGTGCCTGCAGTGGAAGACACCTCGTGACAAGGTAGCTAGGAAACTCCTGGCTACCAACTCTTTCAGATAGAGGGTGGGACACAAAGTGCAGATCTTCAGGTACCTTCCGCTGCTCACTATTTCTTGGCAAGAAACTGCTGATTGTCTTCCCATAAACCTCGCATGTCGAGAAGTGAATAAGTGGCTTCTTGTAATCCGTGCAGTACCTTACCTGCCGACCGTGCAAGCTCATACATGACATTCAGCTTCATGTACCTCACAGCATCTCACCGAGCAAGCATTTTCTTTTGTCAAAGTGCACTCTATCTGGTATTACAACAATGCAGCTCAACAAGAACATCACAGCAGGACATCATTATTGGAAAATAGCTGTGGCAGTTCCAACAAAGGCCTAGTTTGGATGGTGTTCTACTTAAGGAGACTGTAATGCAGGGCTGGTAAGGTCAATCATGTTATGCTCACACTAGAACGTCCAAACAATTAATCTACTCACCACGGGCAGTGCATCAACAAAGTTGCTGTAGATGGTGTCTAGAGGCCGCGTGTTGTAATCTGCTGGCGTGCAGATTGCGGCCAGATTGATAGTCTGCAGACCAGGGAAACAGGTGCTGAAAACATAGGTTAGTCAGGCAACACTTCCCAGTGGCAAACCAAAAGCAAGTAGGTAATCCATACAAGGAGAATGCAAATACGCAGATGTTCTGACCTCCAGCCTCTCACCATGTCGCACTCTCTGATCAAGCCCTCCAAGCGGGAGTCGTGCTTGATGTTGAACTTGTGGAACTCTATGCGACTGCTCCAGGGATGACCTCCTCCTAGGAGGTGTGCGATCTTGTCGCTGTGGACATCCACTGCCACCACGGAGTGCTGCGTCTCCCACATGAGCTTCTCGCACAGGTGCGAGCCAATGAAGCCCGAGCCTCCTATCATGCAAATCTGCAGGAGCAGCATCATGGGACAGGAGGAAGCTCGTGAGATATATCTGCGTGCTCAGCCAACACTTCAGCAGAGTTGCTGGCTGGCTTCTTCTCGCTCTTGCCTCCGAGCAAGCCAAGAGCGGCCAGAAGGTGACGGTCGTTCCACAAGCAGGGGAAGCCGGAGCTGAAGCCGGAGCTGGAGACCAGCTGGAGAATGGCTGGACCGGCGGCTCGAGGACGTCAATGGCACAGTACCGCAGGAGGAGCATAAGAGAAGGCCTGGCATTGCCAGTGGAAGGTGTGCGGCGAAGCGACGTACCTTGAGGGACTGCACGGGGACGCCGTCCAAATTGACCACCCCGTGGCCCATGCTCCCCATGGCGCAGCCCGGCCGGCCGGCCGCCTGAGGGGCCGTCGCTCGCGGCGCGGCGCGCAGCGCCGTCAGCTCCGGCATCTCGTCCTCGAGCGCGCCAGCATGGCCCGCCGCCCCCGCCGCCGCCGCCGCCGCCGCCGCCTCCGCCTCCGCCAATAGCGACCCCAAGTCACGGCGGCGCGCAGCAGCTGAGAGGGCCTGCAGAGCCGTCGCCGGCGGGGGAGTGGAGGGGGAGTGGAGGGGCGGGGCCGGGTGGCGGCGCCGGCGGCGGAGCTGGGAGCCTGGGCTGGGCGGGGGGGATGCCGGGGAGGAGGGAGAGCAGCTTTTTGCAGGGGGCGATGGCCGTGGAAGCACCCCGGCGGCTGTGATGATGGGGGAAATAGGAGAGACACGAACAGCTCTTCCAATCTAAGGCAAGGAACGGAGGAAAGACAGTGGGAGTCTGCTGCTACCATTTGGCGGCTGCGGGCGACGCCAGCAGATGTGAGAGGCCAGCCGTGGACCAGATCCAAGAAGGCCAGTCCAAGAAGTCGCATTTCGACGTTAGGAAACGAGAGTCCAGCCCAAAAGGGGGTTTAGACCAAGCGCCTCCAGATTAGAGAGAAACAACGGCGGACAAGAGGGGTTTTGGAAGTGGGAGGAGGATGGACGGGAAGGAGGAGGGGGGAGGGCCCCCCCGTGGCGCGCAGCGCGCGCGGTGCGGGGCGGGGCGCGCCGAGTTCGAACGGCCGGGCGCGGGGGGTCCCGTCCGCGTCGCCCTCGCTCCCCGCCGCCCGCCGCGCTGGCGGGGCCGCCTCCCGTCCGGGCGTGCCTCTCGCCGGCCCCAGGCCCTCGTTCCCCAGGGTCTCGCCGGAGAGCTTCCTCTCCTGCAGCGCGTCACTCAGACCTGATGTTGCTCACTCGCGTATACTGAGCTTCCATATGCATCGTCTCGTGTCCCGTTGTGTAGTTTTTCTTTTCGGCACACCTTCTTTGGCTTTGGATATCGTCCATACTTTTGGGCTGGCTTGGCCAGCCCCTCTTCTAAGGGCGCGCCATTCCTCCTGTGTGGCGGGCCCTGGTTTAGTTGTGCCTCGTCGCCGTCGCGCGCCGCTACGTGGATTTGGGGATAGTTTTCCGGCAGCTAGTCTGTCGGATTTGAGGCTCCTCACTCGTAACTACTGACTGGTCCATCCTCCCCCGTTCTGCCATAGCCTCTTCAGGCCCCGTAGTCGCTGCTTAGCTCGTAGTTTGGCCCCTTCGAACCTTGTCACTTCTTTTCGGGCTGGCTTCTCACAGCCCTTGCCCCAATTGGGAGAGCCACTTCTTCTCGATTTGCGCGTTGTCCAACGTCACCCGTGGTCGCTTGCCCGACTGGTAAGGTGAGCTAGCCTCACCACAGCTCGTCGTGCAGCACAGGCCTGTGGCGCCGCGCCGTGCGCAGCATGCGCCGCTCCAACGGCCCCCTGGCGTGGAGCGGGGCCCAAGGCCCCGCCGCCGCCAGCGGGGCGCCACATCAGCCCAAGGCCGGTCACTCTCCAACCCCCCCTTTTCAAACCCGCGTTCAAGGCTCACGTCTACGCTCACGTCTTCGTCTGCCCCCCCCCCATAATCCACAGAATTTTGGTATGTATGGGCATTGTCCGTTACATCATCCGCTAACCGCTGGCTACTGATTATCGGTCAGCCCTATCCATATGTCAGGCTCCTTACTTGTAACTACTGAGCGGTCCATCCTCCCCCGTTCTGCCATAGATAGCCTCTTCAGGCCCCGCAGTCGCTGCTTAGCTCGTAGTTTGGCCCCTTCGAACCTTGTCAATTCTTTTCGGGCTGGCTTCTCACAGCCCTTGCCCCCATTGGGAGAGCCACTTCTTCTTCCTCTC
>WELB01000167.1:66238-77679 GCA_009602725.1 Spirogloea muscicola | reverse complement strand
CCGGCGGCGGCGGCTGCGGCGCGCGCGCTGTGGCGCGGGGCGGTGCGACGGCTGGCCTCCTTCCCGCTGGCCATCGGCGAGCTCGCCGCCATTGCGGGCCTCTCGGCACTCGGTGAGCAGCACGCCTGTCATCTCGCCGCCGCCATGGCCGCCGCATTTTCGCCGCCTCCCGGGCCTCACGGCAGCTTCTGCGCCGCCGGCGGGACAGAAGCGCCTTCTAGCGGAGTCTGGCTCACCATTCCCAATTCATGATGATGGCACTTCCTGCGCTGGCGGCATGGCGTTGCGCAGGCACGGTGATCGAGCAGGGCGAGAGCGCCGACTACTACGCCGCGCGCTACCCCGACGGCGGCGGCCTGGTCACGGCGGCCGCCATCCGCGCGCTAGCGCTGGATCACATTTACAGCGCCCCGTACTTCGTGGGCCTTCTGGCGCTGCTCGCCGCCTCCCTTGCCGCTTGCACCGCTACACGGCAGCTCCCGATGGCCAAGGCCGCCCGCAGGTCCGCCGTCGTGCCGCTGCTGGAGAATGTGGAAAAATTACATCAAATCGAATAGAACTCTTTATGTACCTTACAGGATTTGAACCCGTGTCTGCGCCATCCGACGCCCGCGAAGTTGCTCCGGCAGCGCCTCGTTGGGGCCCCTTCGGCTGACGGCATCCCGGTGGCGGAGGTGCAGGTGGGCGTTCGCACGCAGCCCCGAGGGCATTGCCAAGCTGGACTTCGCCGACGTCCTGCCTGGGGGCCGCGTCCAGGACCTCGCAACCTTGCTCTCGGTTGAGGGGTTTGAGGTGGGCGCTGCTGCCCCCCCGCTGTCGGCGTCGCCAGGAGCTCCTGCAGCAGCAGCTGTCGTAGACAGGGCCTGACTCCAGCCTCGTGTGCCACTATTTGGCACAGGTGTTCGTGCAAGGCGGCGCACTCTATGCTTTCCGTGGCCTCGCTGGGCGCCTGGCGCCCATCGGCGTGCACGCGGCGCTGCTGGTCACCATGGCCGGGTGCACACTGTCTGCCCTCGGCGGCTTCCAAGGGACCTCCATGACTCCACAGGGCCTCGACTTCTTCCTGGGCGACGCGCTGGTCTCCAAGGGCCCCCTCTCATCGTCATCACCAGGCCTCATGGACCTCCGCCTCTTTGTCAACAGATTTTACATCGACTACCGCCCGACTGGGGAGGTGAGAGAGGCGTCCACCTTCTGTCCTCGTGCATGCAGGCCCATAGCTGGTGTTGTGCACGTGTCCACAGTGACCTGAATTTCTGTGGCCTTGTGGCAGGTGGAGCAATTTCACTCGGACCTGGCGCTTGTCAGCCTGGATGGTGCTGAGGTGCTGAGCAAGACTATCTCGGTCAACGACCCGCTGCGGTATGGAGGCATTACTGTGTACCAAACCGACTGGGCAATTTCAGCGATACAGGTATTGCAAGTTCTCGCCCTCCTAGGCCCGGGAGCCGGCTGTACAACTCAGGTTCAGAGGGCGAGGAGTTGCAAAGTTTGGAGTTCGGGGCTTATGTCGGCTGCTGTGTTCTCCGTGGTGGCTGTCTTAGAACCTCCCTGAATGCTGCCGGAGGCTCTGTGTTTCAGGTGCGCGTGGGCGATGGCGGCTCGCTGCGCCTGCCCATGGCGAACCTGCAGCCCGGCAGCGACCTCAAGCTCTTTGGCACGTTCCTCCCGCTGGAGGGCGGCAGCCAGGCCAAGCCTCGCGGCCTGTGAGGTTCTTTGGCACACCGCCACCGCGTCAATGCACGGGCATCGCTATTGTGCCACTCCTTTTAGCCCACGGATTGTGATAGGTTTGACGGAATGTGCTCAATGTCTAGGGTTTAGCAGCATCCTTCGCTAAAGTGCCGGTGGCTACCCCTCCAGGTCCATCCTGGCAAGGGACCTGCAATCAGTTGTGGTGTACGATTCAAAAGGTGAATTTGTAGGCGTGCGGCGCGCGGGTTCGCAAAAGCCCCTCACTGCTGACGGCGCCACAATTGTGATTGAGGACATTATCGGCAGTACTGGTTTGGAGCTCAAGGTGGCCACCCTGTGCTCGCTTCTGCACGCTCAATCTGACATGCCAGGGTCCCTGGTCTGCGCCGAGAAGCCATGAGACATGTCTCTAGAAGTGCTCAGCGACTGCTCAGGACAGCAGTTTAGCGAGCAGACCCATAAGCGCCTGTATGCCTGATCTGCACAAGGCAAGTCCAGCTACATCACCTGCTTTGAGACCTTGGAGTTGCAGATGGACCCAGGCGTGCCGCTCGTTTATGCTGGCTTTGGCGGGCTCATGCTCACAACGTGCATCAGCTACCTGTCTCACGCCCAGGTCTGTGACATTGAGCAGCTCCATCAAGAGCTTGGACTGTTCTTCTTGCTCATATCTTGCGCCTCTCTGCCACAGGGGATAAGGGGTTTCCCCCACCTTATTCCCTGCTCCATGACCGGCTCTGCAGGTCTGGGCGCTACAGCAGGATGGCACGCTGCACGTGGGTGGCAAGAGCAACCGGGCGAAGCTTACATTCTGCCGTGACCTCGATGCCCTGCTCGACCTTGTCCCTGAGGTCGCGAGTAACAGCCCCGGGAATGGTGTGCAAGTCGAGAACGAGAGGGGCGGAGCTTTAGTTGTGGTGGAGAAGCATGGTTGATTCGAGGACATTACATTTGCAGCCCTATAGCATTCTACTTTCAGCATGATTCATCATTGAGCTACTTCCTTTCCTGGTGCCTAGACAAGTACGTGTATAATGGGAGAGGTTGTATGCTGGCATCTGTCACCAGACAGGGCTAGTAGGAAGCAGCCAGCAAGTCTCGTCAGTCTCTGCTCAGCCAGATCAACAGTAGTACCGCGCGCTTCCCACTCTCTTGTGTGGCAAGGCTTGCCACCTGAGGTGGTCATTCATGCTTGAGACTGGAGACACCACTAGGCTCTCCGCTTCGGGCATTCTTGATGATTGTTATGGACGGTTGTCCATCATATTCTGTCACGTAGTACACCGGCCCCTGGAGCATTGGACTGGCCCGCACGACCCGCAGCGTGGACGCGGATTGCGTCGGCCCTGTCGAGTACCAGAGGGCTTAGCAGATCACTCTCAGAAGAAGGATGCGGCTGCTGATGTTACAAGAGCGGCTGTGGATCAAAGCCTGTAAGCTGTAAGAAGCTGTGATAGCCAGCCAGGTGCATACTGAGGGTGTTCATAAAAACTGGCAGTCCGGTGGTTGCGGTGGCCAGGGTTCGAACGCGCTACTGCTCGTCGCAGGGCCAGCTCCTTGGCTCTCACCGGCCAGACCGCGCCGCGGCCGCCGCCGCCGCCGCCGCCGCCGGCATCGGGCCGGGAACGGGGGAGTGTCGTCAGGCGNTGCTCAGCGGCGGCGGCGGCGGCGGCGGCGCCGCTGGCGCGACCATGAACCTGCGCACCGGCATCGTGGGCCTGCCCAACGTCGGCAAGTCCACGCTCTTCAACGCCCTGGTCAGCCGCCGCCGCCGCTGCCGCTGCCGCCGCCGCCGCCGCTGCCAGCCCTGTGTCCGTGCAGTTCGCTCTCGAATCGGCGCGTTGTCCAGAGCCTGTCCGGGCTTCAAGGGTACAGGATTGGCACTGGCGGGTGCGCAATCCGACAGCCATGGGCCAGGGGTCAAGGAGGCAGGGGTCAGTCACCTCAGGAGACCTGGGCTGCAGGTCCATCTGTGCAGGTTCCACTGGCTGGGGTTTAAGGAGTCAGGGCTTGGTAGTTACTTGTGTTACTCGTTAAGTGTTATTTGTTGAAGCCTCACTTAGAGCCAAAGTCAAGGTCAACCCAAAGTCAGAAGCGAAAGTCAAAGGTAAAGCGAAGCCGCTGACGTCCTGCGCAGGTGGAGAATGGTAAGGCGCAGGCGGCCAACTTCCCATTCTGCACGATCGAGCCGAACGTGGGTGTCGTGGCGGTGCCCGACTCGCGCCTGCCGGTGCTCTCGGAGCTCGGCCGCTCCCAGCGCACTGTGCCGACCGCCGTGGAGTTTGTCGACATCGCCGGCCTCGTCAAGGGCGCCAGCACCGGCGAGGTCAGCTCGCCCGCCACTTGGGTTTTGGGTTTTCTCTGCACTCTCATCTCGCAAATAGGTTTGGCGGCTAAATCGACAATCTGAGGCGCAGGGCTTGGGCAACAAGTTTCTCTCGCACATCCGCGAGGTGGACTCCATCGTGCAGGTGAGCTGGCTTATCAACTTGTACTCTTGATTCCAGAATCAAAATCGTCAGAGACCTCAAGCGTTGCCCTATGCTAAGAACATCATAGACCTCTGCACGTACAGGGCCGAGCATTTCAGAGATCGCCAACTGGCTGCATTGCAACCCCCTGCTCTGTAGAAGCCACTATTACTTCATTGCATCTGCTGCTAATCAACGTCAAGGATATGATATTCCTTGAGTTGGCGGCGGCTCTGGCCCCGCACAAGCGTCTGCAAAAGCTGCTAGGCTATGTCCCCCGCTTCTGGTGAGGTGACAGCAACACTGAGGCCCATTGGAAGGTTCTTCGATTGCAGGTGGTGCGCTGCTTTGCCGACGATGATATTGTGCACGTGATGGGCAAGGTTGACCCCGTCGCAGACATTGACATCATCAACTTGGAGCTTGCGCTCGCTGACCTCTCCCAGGTGGGCCCCACCTCCCCTCCCTCCTCCAATGGTCCTGCTGGGTGAGATTCACAATGGCTTAGCAATCGCCAGAAATCTACTTACCTTCGGCTGATGTTTTGCTGTTCCGAACTTGTCTGCTATTGTAACCTTCAGGCAACATCTCTTTGCTTGCCTTTGTGTGGTAGATTGAGAAGAGAATAGAGCGGTTGGGAAAGGGGCGGGCGAAGGAGCCGCAAGCCAGGGCAAGAGTGAGCTCTTGAGCTCCGTCTTATGTGGCCCAATGTGAGGAGCAGATGGGGGCTTGATGCATTCTAGTCTGTCAAGTTGGATCGTTCAAGTGCGCCTGGAGAAAGGCTGGCCACAGTGGAACCTCGTCAGCTGGTAGCTTGTTGCACTAATCATAAACATTGCTGAAAGAAGTGGATGACTCTGTCACTGTCAGCTGTGTAATTATTGTAACAGATAATAGCATTGAGGAGATACGTCAGGCGCTGATGCTGTCAATTTCTGATTGCCCATATACTGCAGGAGGAGGTAGAGAGTGCGGCGTTGCAAAGAATATCCGCTGCATTGCTTGATGGCCGACCAGCACGGGCAGTGCCGCTGAATGACGAGGAGCTGCCGATTGTGAAGCAGCTTTGCCTGCTAACCATGAAGCCAGTGGTGTACGCCGCCAATGTGGCCGAGTCCGACATGGCAAACCCCGACACCAACGAGCATGTGTGTGCCGTCCGGGAGTACACGGCCAAGGGCGGCGCCGAGTGCGTCATCGTCTCAGCCCAGGTGGAGGCTAGGACCCCATACCACCTTCTTACAGTGCAGAGGTCAAGATAAGTAAGACATAGTCGAGTATGACATGGCCACGAAGGCCAGTGTGGCAGGTGGAGGCCGAGCTCACGGAGCTGACCCCCGAGGAGCGCAAGGAGTATCTAGAGTCGCTGGGCATTGCTGAGGGCGGCCTAGGTGCCCTTGTCCGTGCAACTTACAACCTCCTCGGTCTACGCACCTACTTCACCTGTGGAGAGAAGGTTGGCTTTCGCTACTTTGTGGACATAATTGCAATATCACCACAAACGCTGGTGCTGCAGTAGAATATGATTGTATATGTGTTGTTGTGCTGGGCTGATTAGTAGCTGAGCGGCTCGCAGGAAACAAGGGCGTGGACTATCAACGCAGGTATACTTGTGCTTGGTATTGATTTTGCAGCTCAATTTTGACTGTGGCAAGGGTTTGAGGTTTATGGTTGAGCTTGTCATAGCTCGCCGAATGCACCAGCGAGGACTGCTCACATTAGTTGATATACTTTACTGAGGCCAGCCCCTTGGTTGAAGTGCTTAGCAGACTGGTCGGTTGCTCAACAGCTTATCAGAAAGCACAGGAGATACTGTGGGCAGGGCAAAGTTCACATTTACCCAGCCTGTGGAAGCTGAAATATGCTGTAGTGCAATTGTGTCTCTGCTGCTGGTTGCAGGCATGACGGCTCCGCAGGCAGCAGGAGTCATCCATAGCGACTTTGAGCGCGGTTTCATCAGAGCTGAGACGGTTTGTGGCTCCTGCCTTGCTGAAGGAGGACCAAGAAAGCCTTTGGAAGATCCATGGCTTATGCATGTGGACTTGTCAATCAAGTAGGCTTGTACTATCAAGCTTAAGACTGAGTACGAGGGATGCTTAGGCTGTCTGACTCTTGGCTATCAAGCTGCTGCATCTGTGATCTTACAGGTCGCATACGACGATTTCGTCACTTGCGGTTCCTATGGGGCTGCCAAGGACAAAGGGCTGGTACTTGCTGCACCATTACCTGGTTAAGAGGAGCCCTACTAGGCAGGGCCTGCGAGCAACACAAAGCATCAACAATGACACTGTTCCGCTTCAACTGTGTGGTTGTCATGACATGTTTGCATTTAACAAGTGGCACTGATATAGTGCGAGCGAAGCAAGGCCGTAAAGGTCTCACAAGCTGGTTCGCGGCAAACACCTCTCACTGTGACACTGACGGGCCATCGTGTTCTTCGGTTCAGGTCAGGGCCGAGGGAAAAGAGTACATTGTGCAAGAGGGTGATGTCATGCTTTTCCGTTTCAACGTGTGACATTGCCACAGCACTTCAGGCCACAGAGGGTGATTCATTATCGACTGATTACTCTAATTGCCACTTCAGTGTTGAAAGTGTTGAGAATGCATACAATGAGCAATCGCTGTGGCCCTGGCCTAGCTCAGAGCTACAGATTTTTTGACATGGCCACTGCTAATTGTTTCGGTAAGCAGAGAAATAAAAAAGGCCGACAGGGTACTGAAGGAGTTGTCAAGCCACAGGATGTCAACTGCCATCAACACGACGACAGGCCAGACTAGAAGCATAAGCTGTGATATTCACAGGGCCGGCGGTGCAAGCCAAGCGAAATGTGAAAGTAAGAAGTAGTAAGGACAGTAGCTTGTAAGAAAGTGACCAACGCAGGATATATACGCAAAACTTAAAGTATCTGGCCAAGTCGCAGTTATTCTGGACGGAACTGCTGATCCCCTCCCCTCCAAAGCCCCACAGGTTGCCAGTCCTGGCATAGGCTGAGAAGATGGGTAAGCATCCAGGCAAGTCATGAGGACAAACACCCCAACTTCATACTGAACTCTGCAGCAGTGGTGGAGTATGTATAGAAGAGAGAAGTTTAGCAGATCACGCCTTTTGCTGCACAATACTGTGCTGAGTAACACATGGTTGGCCGCCTGTGCGTGCATTCAGTGCTTTGCCACATCCAGCTACTCCAGGTCTAGGGAGGGATATCAGACATCGCGCATCGACTTCACAAAGTGCATTAGTTGGGGTACTTCCTCGGTCATGGAAATGGAAGCCAACCTCTTCTTTGCACTTTGCACTGGTAGTCAACGTTGCAACACCTCAGCCGCCTCAAGTCCCACGAGGGGCGTCAATCTTCGTCGTAGCTTTCCCTGCTCTCGATTTCAACGCACAACAGGGTTACAAGTTTCTATTCAAATCTTTCTTTATGATATCATTTACTGGTTGGTTGCTCACCGGGTCAAAACAATCAATGCTCAACATTGATCAATCATACCAATATTAGCCAGAATATTATCAGGGCTCTACCCATTCAGTAGAGGTAGCACATGCGCCTGACTTTGCCAGCCAGGTCTACACAGTGCAAATTCTGCATAGTAGTCTGTGCCAAATTCTAACCGTGTTCAATAGGATAGATTATTAGATTCCATTAGATTAGATTCTTTGCATGTCTGCCCCAGTGATTGCACATCGACCACACTGAAGGTTGCTATATGCAGTTCATCAACGTTCACCATGATAAGCAAGGGCGCCTTGCAAAAGAGCAAAAGCCATCAGGAGGATCCAGCAACACGGACCGTGCCATCTCGCTTACTGTCTTGATCCTTACATTATTTGTACACCACATCATCTTATCCTACTTGCTAAGCTGTATGGCAAAGTGCCAACCCATTCATGGTTGTGCACCTGGATCCAGGAAAACAAAGGTAGGCTTTGCCGTCTGTAACGGTTGACTTTGCCAGTATCCTCGAGAGTTGTCCATATGACAGTTGCTTGCTTCGCTTGGCCATGCGTGTGTGTGGTCAATTGGTCATGTATTTCTGTCCACAGGAGCCCACTCTACCATCCTTGTCGCATTGAAATCAATGAGCAAAAAAGCGAATATCGCATGACCCAGCATAGCTAAGATTTCATTTGCTGTTTGATCTTGTACATTCTTGAGGTTCTTTGGGGTGTTGTCTGTCCATGCAACGTGCATGCACATTTGAGTACTATTCACTATCAGGGGAAGTATCTGCGGTCAAAAAGGAGGCTTGCCAAGCTAGCTGCATTAAGCCCTGGGTTTGCTTACATCTCCCCATCCCACATTTCCTTCATATTGGGCACGGGCTTACCATCACCCACCCACATGCCATCAAAGTCCAAAATGCGCGCCTGTTCAGAGAACATCAAGTAAGCAGGTCCGTCAAACCCGATGCTGCTCCAATTTTCACTCAAGCATAGAAAGTAATAGCTAAACCAAGAGCAGATGACACAGTAAAGTACAGACTCAGCTGCTGGAATTTGTTGTCGAACAAACCTGAGGCTCAATGCTGCTGAGCTTCTGCATGTCCTCCTGCGACAACTCAAAGCTGAAGAGGTCCAAATTCTGCTTGATGCGCTCCGGGTTGGTGCTCTTGGGTAGCACGCTCGTGCCCCGTTGGACGCCCCACCGCAGCACCACCTGGCCAGGCGACTTGCCAACCTTCTCGGCAACCTGCAAGTGGTTATGGAGGATGTCATAATAGCACTTGCTGCTAGAATGACTGGTAATTGCATGCTGGTAGATAAGTCAATGTGGCTTGACAGAGTAGATTTCATACAGTCACATCCCCACTGTAAACATGACCACTAGGTTTGGCCTTGAGCAGCACTTCACAGAAGTTGCTAACCTCCTTGACTGTGTCATGGTCCAGTAGCTCAACAATCTCCTTGTTCTCGGAGTTCTTTGGCCTGTCCTTTGATCCTAAAGGAGAGTAGGCCTGCCACGAGCATCATGCAGCAGTGGTGCCATGTGGTCAAGTTGATGTTGATGTCAAACATGATCGTCAACAAAGAGGTCTCGCCACTACCATCCAGATGCTATAGGTGAGCACTTTCCTGCATATCTGGCATGTTTGACTCCTCCCATTAACATGACATGGGCCCATTCTTGCCACATCATCGCACATTATCCATCCTCTCTGTCATCATACTGCTTGGACTGTTATATGAGAAACATGAACGATGCTTTACATACCGTGACGTGGACATTGTGCTGCTTGCAGAAGTTGACCAGCTTGTCATTGCGCCACACTGGATGGAGCTCAACCTGGCAAGGCCCGACAAATCCAGTCAACAAGAGGGCAGAGGGAGAACTATTCCATGTTCCTCATTATAGCTGCGCATCGCTGCGTCGAAGTGCTAGCTGAAGGCAGACCTGGTTAACAGCAGGCTTCACTTGACACTGGAGGCTATATAGGTGCTCCAGCTTCTTCACGCTGAAGTTGCTGACGCCAATGGCGCGGGCCAGGCCCTTCTGGTGGAAGGACTCCATTGCCCGCCAGGTGGAGATCTTGTCCCAGGGCAGTGTGTCGGAGGCCTGCATACTGCCATTCTTCTTGAGCTGCACTGGAATATGCGTCTGCAATAGGAGTTATCAATGCCAAATCCGTCAGCACGCTGCAAATTTTCTTCAAATGCCTGTGGTAAGCAGAATAACAGCGTGTCAAAAGCTTGCTTGAGCTGTGCACAGTAGTAAACAAGGAGGTCTCTAATCAGAAGCTGTGCCAGACTTTGAAGTGAAAGGAGGAGCTGGGGCACTGCTGCAGAGCTTACAAGGTAGAGGTCCAGGTAGTCCAGTTGCAGATCCTTGAGGGTCTTGTGGATGGCGTCTTCGGCATCCTTAGGGTCAAAATTTGTCGGCCTGAACAGCAACCAAAGCAGGACCAAAGTAGCAATAGATTCATACATGCTGCTGATGTTGCTGGGGGGGGTTTTGTGCTATCAGCTTAAGTGGTTACCTGGTTCAGCGCAAATCTTTGCTGCAATGATGCAGCAGTGCGATCCTATTTCTTGGTCGATAAGCAGCGCAGCTGCAGACAACAAGGCAGGGTGTGGCAACTCGCCAGAGCTTGGACGTCACAAAGATGTCCTCCCGCTTCACGATGCCCTTGGAGAAGGCTGTGTGCAGTGCTTCGCCAACCTGCAGAGCCTCTGACTGATTACGAGGTGCTCGCATGGCTGGCTGGCATGCAAATCAACTTGACTCAAGTACTGAGAGTCAAGTACTGACGATAGTGATCTGGCGATAGATATATGCAACTAAGTAGCAAGCAGACGCTCATGAAGTGATTCCAAGGATCGCTGGTCACACCTCTGCCTCGTTGCCATAAATGGCTGCACAGTCGATGTGCCGATAGCCGGCCTGAAGCGGGGAGTGAAGAACAACTTGCAGTCAGCTGTGTAGACCACAAGCTGGGACTCAACCAGAGTAATCGGTTCCCCTCGCCTGTAGAGTCCCTGAGCAGAAGTAATCCACCGTCAAGGAGCAACGGCTTCGCGCCACTCCCGCAAGGAGGCCAGCTCCTGGCCTGGTCCAGGGTCGACGGTTACGGCTTGGCTAGAGCCAGGGCCGCAATAGAACGAACGGCAGGCTGGCCAGGGTCAGCGAGGCGGGCGGCGCACCTCGAGCGCGGCGAGGACGGCCTCGCCGACCTTCCCGGGCTCGGATTTCCACGTCCCCAAGCCGACGGCCGGGATCTTGGCGCCGGTGTTCAGGTCGAAGTACACCTGCTGCGACGCCATGGCGGCGGCGGCGGCGGCGGCGGCGGCGGCGGCGGCGGCGGCGAAGGGGCGGGCTGAAGCGAAGTTGAGCTAGTTCCGGATTTCGTGGAGTCGCGAGAGGGGAAGCTCTGGAGCTGAGCTGGCGATACTGCCACGTGGCGCGCTGAGGCGGCCGCCGGCCGAGGACGTGGCAGGCGGAGACCACGTCACGCCGAGTCAGTGCAGCTTTACGTGGCGGTGCTTTCCCCGCGCACCCGTTCTTGTGGTCGGAACGGGACGGCGCGGCGAAGCTACCGTCGCGTTCAACGACGCAGCCTTGGGGGTTCTCGGGATCCACGGATCCTGGAGTGGTTCTCCCGCATCTGTGTAGGCTTTCTTCGTGTCTGGGAGAAGAGTGGCTCCAAATACTCTGTGTTATGGTGGAGCAAGGCCTGGGTCGATCGTATCCGGCGCAGGCTCGGATCCCGGGGCGCCCCAGCTCCCGGGCCCGCCCTCGTCCCCGCCCGCGGCGCCGCGGCCGCGGCCGCGGCATG
>WELB01000167.1:37649-50491 GCA_009602725.1 Spirogloea muscicola | reverse complement strand
CGGCGGCGGCGCGAACGACGACGAGGCGCCCTCGTCGCGGCTGCTGCGGCGGCCGGGGGACCGTCGCAAGGGCGCCCGCGACGGGCTCGTCCGCCGCAACTCCAAGGTTTTCATGCTGAACCTTGGCGATGCTTAGCGCCGCACTGGCATCGAGATGCCATTGCCGTCCGTGTAAATGCGTGACAAACCTATTGGCAAAGCCATGACCATGCGTCCTTTTGCCTCGCCGTCGCAGCCATCGCAGGTGAAGGAGAAGGTGGCGCGCGTGAAGCCATTCTGGAAGGACGTGCCGCAGGAGACGCGGGACCGGCTGCTGGAGGTGTCCCTCGCGGACTTCAAGAGCAGCCTTTCCGGCACGCGCCAGGCGGAGGCCGTGGATGCGCTGGCGGAGGCGCTGGCATTTGCGCAGGAGAAGAAGACGTGGCGGTTCTGGGCCTGCTGCCGGTGCGGCGAGCGGTTCATTGACCACCAGGAGCACAACCGGCATGTCATGGATGAGCACGTGGGGAAGCTCACGTCCAAGCAGTCGAAGCTCCTCCCGCAGGTGCTCCACAAGCTCTTACCTCGCTGCCTGCACCTTGCGCAGCCATCTGACTTAGCTGTGCGATTGCGCGTGGCAAAAGGCCAGCTGATGTGACTTGCTTGCATGTGTGCGAGCAGGAGACTGATCTTGACTGGCTGGAGGTGATCAATGACGAAGATATTCGTCCGGTTGATGGCCTTGCTGCTGTGAAGATGCTCATAGATGCAGCCCCGAAGGTATGTTAAGTGTTCCTTGTGTTTTTCGCTTGCTCATTGCTTGACATAGACTCCAAGCGCAAGTAGACGAGGGTACTTGCATAGTAAGCGTGTCAGGCAGTACATATTTGACAATTATGGACCCTCTTCATGCGATGTCATCGTTTCCGCGTTGCATAGGTTGATGTCCAGGGCGGCGAACCGGGGCTCACATTGGTCTCAGGGAGCGGGCTTTGCAATCAGAGCTTGGCGGTGTCAAACAGCAGCAACGACGCCAGTGACAGCAGCACGTCGTCCAGCCAGAGCAGCTCCGAGAACCTACATGAGCGCAGCAACGACCAGGTCGGTGCTCATCTGGAGCAAGAGAAGAGTGCCGGTGACCTGTCTGAGAAGCCTTCAAGCCCGCCAGGTGAGGTGGCTGCCGGCGATGAGCTCGAGCAGGCAGAGGCCGATGACGGCCACGTTGCGAATGGCCACATCTGCAATGGTGATTGCCAGCGGCAGAAGCGCCTCTTTCCTGGTCCCGACCTTCCTCCGCAAAATCTACCTGTCGTTGAGGACTTGGAGAGGAAGAAGCTCCTTGAGCACGTCTATGACCTGCTGCGATCCATGATCAAGGCTAAGTGCCTTAGTGGCGAGCACGTCCACAAGATTGTGCAGTATGCTATGGAGGAAATCCAGGTATGCAGGCTATCTATCAAGAAGGCGTGCTGCAATGATTCTTTGTCTGTTAATTTTCTCGTTACAATCTATATTTCCATGCGATCCACTGAGCCCTCCCTTGGTGAATGGGCTTGAATGGTTTCCACCATGAAGTGCCCTTGCAACTGTTAAAAATCTGTACAATCCGTTGGCTTCTCAGACAATGGTCGTAGAGCCAACGCTGCCCGTGGAGCTCAACCCCAGCCCCATGTACATTCGCTTCTTAGATGCAATGCACCTGCGCAACATTGAGCAGTACCTGTTGGAGCTTGGACAGGTGCTTGTTCCTCTCTAGTTTTGGTTACAGTAAAAAGTTGTGAGAGGGATTTATCCTGGTTGATACATTCAAGTTGGTGTGCCTCTTGGGGTGCCAAATGCACTCCCTGTAGCTACATTGGTTTTGAACACCTGCTGAAAGCATGTAATGGCGAAGCCCTCACATATGTCCAGCATTTATCTGAGCGGCTGCTGAAGTTTGTAGTCGTGGCTAGCGAAAGCTTTCATCCCTCTTCATTTGCAAGTGGAGGCTCTTGTTGGTACTATACAAGAGGAGGACCTGTAGCGTCCATTGTTGAGCAAAGGGGCTACCGCTGTGCAAGTCTTATCTCAGCGGTTGACAGATGCATGCTCCTTGTTTGCTCTGCAGACGATCAGCATAGACCGCTTCCTGATGAACAGCAGCAACGTAGCAAGTGGAGGAACTGAGAAAGACAGCAACCCTGATGGCGACATCATCCAGGACCGGCTCCTGCTCAATGACGACTTCAGCATGATGCTTATTGACGACCGGGTCCTGAAGGAAAGCACCTTGGATCCTCTCACAGCAGAGGATGCTCCACAGCCCGTCTCGCTCGACACCAAGGTCGAGCAGAATGGAGGCGAGAGCTTTGAATCAGGCAATGAGGAGCCGCGGCTTGTCCAAGACCTTGTCGAGAAGGATGCCGTTGGCATGCTGAATGGTGATCACTTTGTCAACCTTGGGGACGGGGAGAAGGCAGGATGCGATGAGGAGGAGCTGCCTGAGAAAAAAGTAGAGCTCGCTGTGATTGAGGATCCAAGCTTGCAGAAGCCGCTGCCTTTGATGAAAGTGAAGGATGGCGTGGACGCCCCTCCTCACATGGAACTGCAGCTTGCTTGGATATATGGCCATATGCCATATGAGCTTACACCGTCACAGTGGAGGCAGGTGAGAGGCCTGAGCTGATTGGTCTGAGACACATCTCGTTGAAGTTGTCAGCTACACCCAGAAGGTCCCTGCAGTGCTGGCTCATGCAGGGCCATCGTGAACCGTATGTCGTGAGTCGTTCATGCAGACTAGGGAGGAGATGGCACAGAAAGGCCTGGAGCTCGTCAAGGGACCCCTGAAGGACATGTTTGCAAACCTCTCTGACCTCATTGAGAGGAAGAGGGAGCTCACTCTCATACAAGATTCTCTTCATTCAGCTGACAAGGTACTCGAACTCTGTTGCCGTTTCTGTTGCCATTTATTGGAGGCTGAATGGGATGCAATTTTGGAAGCATGACTTGCCATGTCTATCTCTGCCAATGTTCGCTAAGCAATTAAGTAATTTTGTAGTGTGATTTACAGCAACTATTGTACTCAACCGTGGGAGATGTGCAGCTGCTTGAAGAGGAAGGAGAAAGGAGGGTAAAGGAGCCTGCTTCACCCAAACTCAGCTATGAGAAGGTGCTTCAGAAAAGGTTCAATGATCTCATGGAGATGAATGACGCAAAGCAAGGCGGCATGTCGCCCTCGAAGAAGTACCAGTGCGACGTTATCCAAACCCTTCTGCGGGAATCTCAGAGCACGGTGGACACTGTATCCTTGCTGCTTCAGTCCACTTTGCACTTTTCAATTATGCCTGTGCCTAATTGCAGTGCATCCTTGTAGACTGAATAAATGGACGGTTCTCTGTTTGTCCTTCCTGAAGGTACATCGGCATTCATATGAAAGGTCGCTCGCAACCTCGATCGAGCCTGCTGGGCAGACGGATGAGGAGGGCAAGGGGGCGGCAACAAGCAGGCAGGAGGAGATCATCAGCAGGATTGATGTTCGAGTAAAGGCTGCCGTCTCCTCCCAGAAAGACACCATTAATAATCAGGTAATGATGCACTTGAAGCTGGCTAGGTGGCTAGGATGGTAGCTGGCTGGGGATGGTAAAGCTTGCCGTGGAGGACATTTACTGCCAAACTCCTCACCTTATGGTTGCGTGTTTGTTTGCAGTTGAATCAGGTGGATGCCAAGTTGTTGAGGCTTGTGGACAGCCTGAGCAAGCAGGAAGCCCTCCTTAGTGAGACTTCGGTCTATGACTTCCGCAGTGTCGTTCTTCCGCTCTTGAAGAAATTCCTGAGAGTGAGTCACTTTCAACGAGTGCCAAGTAACATGCATGCATATTATATTATTAGTCAATCTGCCTGTTGTATGCACGCGCTTGCCTGGGGATCAGGTAATGAGGGTTAGAGGTATGGTATACGAAATAGCAATTTAAGTTCGTCTTCCAGGATCTCCTATGGCGCTTGCTTATCTGCTCCAATTCAGAAGGCAACTACATTGAGCGTGTGCTTCATCCTGCATCAATTGGACATGTTGCAGGACCGGTTGGAGGCTGCGGAGGAGAGGGCTGCTATGCTCAAATCTGACAAGGCAAGAGAGGCATTCTTGGCGGAGCTAGCAAAGGCAGAGGGGAAAGGGAGGTCCAAGGAGAAGGGCAGCAGGAAAGTGAAGGACTTGAAGAAGGGCTTCAAGGTAGTAAATAGAACCCATTGACACTCTGGACTAGCTCCAGCTGATTACTTCTTGATCTATATGAAAATACGATCCTGCTGCTCTGAGTATCCTCGAGTCAAAAACGAAAATAAATCTTCATGGATTCCAAATTGCTGCTCTGAAGAGAGGTGCAACCCTTTGTGACAGCTGATAAATGCTGGGGATGATGGCTCTGTGGACGAGACTTCTTCAACAAGGTGAGGAAAAGCTTGAGTGGTAGAGTCAGCATGTGTTACTTGCCATGAAATTCATAAGCAGAGCAACAATACCACTGCATTACAGCAAACTTGCCATGCTGAAGGGAAAAAAGCGCCCGTCCTCTTTCCCGTTTGATCAGGTTAGAAGACGGTAATGAGAACGTTGAAAAGGAGGACATTGAAGAAGCCGGAGAGCTGGTGTGCAATGATGAGCACGAGCATGAGGCGACGGAGGACTTTGACTTGCAAGAGCATGACGAGATTCTGGCCAGACAACTCGCTGAGCTTGAAGCAGAGGAAAGAAAGCTGGCAGAGGCCTTGGATATGCAGAGGAGGGCTGAGGAAAACGCAAAGTGTGAGCTCATGCGGAAGCGCCGAGAGGTGGGTTGTTGCCGTCAGTGGCTGGTGCCACTGCCAGCTTGTCACCCGACGTTTGTATCAGTGTTATTGCTGTTGTTGTTATTTGTTGTAGTCGTCTACCTTTACTTCCTCCTGACTGTAACTTTGTTTGGCAGAAGCCCAATGTGCTGCACTATTTAGGTGCCCAAATGAAAGCTGGTTTTGTGACCCTAACATGTGCTTCTGCAGATAGGTATATTTCTGATTGGCTGCTGCTTTTGTGATTTTGCAGAGAGCCTACAGGGAGGAGGATGTGCTCCACCCTGAAGTTGACGGCATCAAAGGCAGCAACGATTGCAGCTCACACCCTTCTGAGACTGCTGAGCATCAGCAGGTGACAGTGGGCCAGGACAGAGCAGCAGAGGTGACAGGAGGCTGTGTGACTGACGAGTGGGGGCATAGCCTGAGGCCCCTCGTTGAGCTTACCTCAAGCTCAACAAGTGGCGCTTCACAGCCAGCAAGGGTCCAGGCAGGGTTTGATGGAGTTACTGCGGCAGAGCCAAAGTCTGTGCCCCAGATAGGTCATGACACTGCGACCCGCGGCGACGGCTCTTTGGTGACAGGCTTGCAGTCACCAGGTAACGACTTGGAAGATGTTACGATCATGGAGGAACACAAACGAGTCGAAGAAGCTGGCCAGTCGACATTGTCGGGTGATATACTTGACTTAGCAGGAGACACTGACGTTTTGTCAAAGCTGAGTAGCGATGGTAAGGGCTCAAAGAGCCGAAGCCGTGCCAGCCGGGGGTCAAGGAAGAAGGCGCAGCGCGTGCACCACCTGGCTGACGAGGAGGCTGTGGAACGAACCGCCAAGGCCGAGCAGCACGTCTCAATTGGGCATCCGGCTCCTGAGCATACCGCGGCCAATGGCCACATCGGCGCAGCTCTTGTCAGCAGCCGCAATGGGCCTCTCAAGTCCAGTGGCGGCACTGGCATGCTGCCTTTGATCAAGGCCCAGTCTGAGGCTTCTTCTGGTCGGGAGCACCCTGCGGGCCAGAGCCACACGGCGTCAACGGCGTTAGCCATCCAGCTTCAGCTCTTGGACGCTGACACTCTGTGGCAGGGGCCACCTCTGCTCTCAAGTACATATCTTCCTGGACCTTAGCACCTAGAGCCATTTCATTGCACATGGAGGCCACAACTTGCTGGAAGATGCGTCTTTACCGCTTTCAGTCCAACACAGACCGACGAATTGACAGTGTTGGTGCTGATGGGTCTAAAGGATGCGCCCTGGTGGATGCAGGCGAGCCTGCCAATGGGTTGGGAAGGAGAGAGCACGTCCAGGAGATCAACGAGGAGCAGTTCCAGGCGGATCTTGAGCAGGCTATGCGGCAAAGCCTCGGTATGGCCCATTCCACCATCTTGGAGGACCACGAGAATCGTTATAAAGATGTTATAAGGCTTTGGTGGTTGGACATCCCATGTAACGGCTGTTTTACACCTGACGTGTCGGGCTTAATCAGAAGACTGACTATTTTGTTGGTCCGACAGATGAGAGTTACGGGCCTTCTGCTACTCTTGCTGAGTTACGACGGAACCGGCAGCTGAGTACCTCTGAGACAGTGGCCAAAAACTCCAGCACACAAACACAGCTTGAGGATGAAACATCTGAGAACCTCAAGAGCACTGGCGACAGCGAGGTTGGCGCTTCAGAGTCTGAGAGCCGGAGGATTGCCAGGGCTACAGGGAAGGGGCTGCAGAATGAAGTTGGGCAGTACAATTGCTTCTTGAATGTCGTCATTCAGGTGAGCAGATGCATGGACCCTGTTCAGAGTGGCCCTCATTTGATCGGCTTTCTGATGCAGCCACTGGCCACTTACATTATGTCTATGCTCAGCAAAGGCAGAATCAGTAAAGCTGGGGGTATAGGGGTCTGAGCTGGATGCTCTTATACATGATGATGAGTTGATTTGTCATGAAGATAGGACAGCAACATCAATCAGCAGCCTGTAGCTTCTCCTTTGACCTTTAGTTGTCGCTAATAAGACTGTGTTGCCTGCAACAGTCACTCTGGCATTTACGGCATTTCCGCGAGCGCCTTGTGGGGCCTGGAAGCGATGAGCATGCCCACCAGGGCACACCTTGTGTCGTATGCGCTTTGCGCACCATCTTCCTCACACTGTCTGCTAGGTAAGGATCGACATCAAGAACCTCTGCATGTAGAAGACTGCTGGTAACAGCTGTGTGGCTCCGTTTATGAGAAGCTGTTGGGAGTTGGCACTAAACCATGATGAGCGCACTCTTGCATTGCAGCTCTCTTTCAGGCAATCCCCAGCAAACCGTGGCACCTACGGCTTTGAGAGAAGCACTGAGCACAATGTACTCAGAGACTCAGTTCTTCCAGCAGGTGAGCATTCCACGTATTCACGTAGTACTAGCACTTTCTGCTGAGCGCTTTCGTATCCTGGATTCATTGTGTCTGCACCTTGCGCAGGACATAGCTACCATATGGCTTGTACCTTAACCCTGGGGGATAAACCCTCCTTACGTTGGTCCAATGATTTATTACCTCCTGACTGTGAAGCTTGAGCAAGCAAGTGAGAGGATTTTATACTCACCAGTGCGTGTCTTTTCCAGGAGCAAATGAACGATGCGTCTGAGGTGCTCTCTGTCATCTTCGACTGCCTGCACAAAGCTTATGGGCCGAGTGCCAGTGTGCTGAGTGGCGGGGACGCCGACACACCTGAGAGTGGGGAGGATGAGTGGGATTGCCGGTACCAGGGCTGCATTGCTCACACGCTCTTCGGCCTGGATATTGCGGAGCGCATGAACTGCTCCGTATGCGGCGTGGAGTGTCGGAAGCTCAAGTACACGGCTTTCTTCCACAACATCAATGCCTCTGCCCTGCGCTCTGCAAAGGTGAATGCATGTTGCTCTACGATGGCTACCACAATTGTCCTTAATTGCATGCTCTCTGCCCCAGCGCTTGTATAATTGACAAATAGGACGTCTGTCAATCGGCTAAACTCACTGCTGGCCAATACTCTGGGCTGGCACCCTGCCACAAAAGTCCTCAAAGTGTCCAATGCTATTTGATGCAGCTGTTGAATCCCAGCCTGCGCTGTGACGAGCTTTTAAGAATCGTCGAGCAAAATCACCAGCTGCCCTGCAATCCCGAGGAAGGGGGCTGCTCAGCTCTCAACCCCATCCACCACCTCCTTCAAGCACCTCCCCACGTCTTCACCACTGGTGAGCCCATGACGACAAGGACTAGCATCCAAGCCCTGCAAATTGCAACGTTGTCTCATGATCATTATAAGCTCATCAGTCAAGGCGCCAAATTGCCAACATTCTGCACATGGTGCAATTCGCCAGAGACGACATTCAGGATGCAGCGCAATCATGCCATGGTTGCATTGGTGACAGCTCGTGTGTGCCCGCCATTGTGCAGTTTTGGGATGGCAACACATGCGAGAGGCTGCCGACGATATAGCAGCCACCATGAATGCCATTGACACTCTTGTGGATCTCAGCGTGGTCTACAAGGGACTCTCTTCTGGGACTGCTCACCAGCTCGTCTCCGTGGTCCTTCACTGAACCAGATGGCCTCTGCATATGCTTCGCTTCATGCATGGATTACACGTCATGTGGTCACTCTTGAGCCAAGTGGGTCCGTTTTGAGACCTGTACCAGCACTGGCGTTGTGATACATTGCTATCATGGCCTCATGAATCACTTTCATACTTCGTATTTGTGTCCAAAAGATTAGCGGCTGATCTGCAAAAGGATGCCGTCTGCAGGTCTGTTATTATGGACAACATTACCACTGCTTCGCCTTTTACCAGGACCTTGATCGCTGGGTTATGTTCGATGACAGCACCGTCAAGGTTCAAGCCACAGCTGGGCCTTAATATGGCAATTTGAAGCTTTCTTCTGCTCAGATGATAGTCACGATGATTGAGGTAGACTGTTGGCGAGGTTGCTTCCACAAGTTGGGTTTTGATGACATCCACAATCTCCTGTGGTTGTAGGTTGTGGGAAACTGGGAGGATGTCGTGACAGCAACACAGCGGGGCCATCTCCAGCCACAGGTGCTATTTTACGAGGCCGTTTCCTGAGTCGTCCTCTGGTAATCCAGGAGGAAGCTGGACGAGGACATTACATGTCCTGCGTCGTGCAACTCTCGAAGCAAGAGTGTGAAGAGCGAGTGCAGCCAAAGTGGGCAGACTGCGGTTGCTGCAGCTGAGGCAAGCTGAGGTGAGTAGAAGGCTGAGGATCTTCTGGCAGGTAGAGTTAAGGTGATCGCGTCCTTCTCCTGGCCGCCAGATGAGGCTTGCGATCAGTGGACAGTACATTGTGTCGCGGATCTGATGCTCCGAAGCGATCAGACCAATTTCAGTACGACAACTGACTGATGGTGAAACGCCAGCTGAGATCAGTGAAGTGGCAGCTTACACCTGTGGTAGATTGTGCCACAACAAGAGTGCCCTACCGTTATCAGCAGTCATCCCCCCTGGAGCTCCTAGATTACAAGGGCCCCTCTCTCATTCAATGCAAATGTGGACTGAGTCTCCGAGGTGCATTTTTGACTTAGTTGTGACCCTGACTGAGGTCATGTGACGCTTAGGGTTCTCCCATCTCTTATTACTCACTATTCCAGATGAGTGGGGAGCTTGGCTGTGTCCATTCCTTCCTCGAGAGGCATTTAGACAAACAATTCGATTCCTGCTATTGTGTAAAATTCAATGATGGCACCCCCTTTGGCAGGGAGTGTATGGCACACTGATGCCGACCCATGTTGCCAAATGTGGTATTTGATGGTCAAGCTTCTCGCACATGGACAAAGACGCTTCCCTTGTTGCCGCGGCTCACACGTACAGCATCGTCCAGATATCTGAAGACCCACGACTGCAGCCTTTCAGCGACTAAGCACAAACAGTATATACCTACAAGGACTGAAGCATGAAAAGCTTCTGGATCCTGCACAAGGACCTAAAAGCAAGGCTGCTATGGTCTAAAGTGGTCTGCATTTGCCCAGTGGTAATTCCACAGATGTCACTTGGAGACTTACAGTTGCTCCACATGGCCGCCGCCTCTGAGGTTCAGCGGAATGGTCAGAGGTCCGAGCTCCACGGCGGCTGATGTTATCTGAACCTCTGTTCGAACATCCGAGGCGGGCCTGCGAGATGTGAAGTGCAGCATAGATTGCAAAACTTGAATTGTTAACGTGTAATGCAGAAAGTGTGATCCAAAAGAATGCATCCGACATGTGCAACGTCTTGCGTCATCCAGTTCATGATATTGCCATTTAAGAAGCAACTGCTGCACATACTTTGTGACTGCGCCCGCTTTGAGCCTGATGCCAGGGAGGAACTCCACCATGTTCTCTAGCCCCTCAGACTCTGCGCTGATTGTCTGAGCAGCCATTCTGAGTGTTAAATCAGGCCGAATAGCGCCCTCAGGTTCCTTGCATTATTAAAGAGAGGAGGCCAGGAACCTTATTGGGTTGTATGATGGGGCATCTTGGAACCTTGTTGGATGGTAATACAAGGGGAAATGCTAAACTTGCTCAACTTTTGGAACTGTAAATTCAGGCCCTGTCTCCTTCCTGTGAATGTCGCATCCAGTGCATGTGCAAGGAGCCGGGGTGTCCTTTCCTTCGTGCAAGTGAACACGTCTTGCAGGGTAAGTCGTGATACCTGCCAGTTGGAGCTGAAGTTGGCAGCCACCTTCTGCAGGAAGTTGGCATCGGTGGCCTGCAAGTCGGGGGGGGGCACATGTATGTAGCGCGATCAGACTCTCCTCTCTGATTCACGGAAGTATACACAGATGATATGAGAATCACATACAAGGAACACAGTGCGACTAAGCTGGAAAGAATGCACTTTTCCTGAATTGCAGCAGCGCTGTGGCCCTCTTCTTGGCGAGCAGGCACTTGGCCATGAAGGAGACGCGCTTGTCAAGCGTACTCATTACTGACAGCAGCCTTGGGAAAGACCGGATGCCGAAAGCATAGGGGCTCAGAAGTTGTTACTCAACACTTCAACTTCAGTGCTAGTGCTAGGTGTAGAGAGTAGTACTGCTAACAGAGCCGAACCTGGGAGCTCCAGACCTGCCGCCAGCGGCCGGGCAGTGCCTCAGAAGTTGCTGGCTTGGGCGTCGGGTTCGTGGCCACGAGCTCGTTGATTGCCTGCACAACCCCAGTGCCATGCACCCCGTAGGATTGCCGCTATGAATGGCTTGTCCAATGACACACACAGATTGCAGTCCACTAGTGTCTGGAGCGCCGCTGCAAGTCCTTACAACCAATTAGTGAGCCTTAGTCTTATAGTCAGACTCTACCTCTTCAATTCAAATGTCCGTCACGGAGCTTGCTTGCTGCCAATAGGTCCAGTAAGCTCAGCTACTGGGTGTCTGTGAGGCGGTGGGGGGGGGCCACTGGAGCACCTTCTCAACGTCGCCTTTGCAACGAATGGCCTCCAGCAGCCGCTGGCGGAGGCTCATGCCCGTCGGCTTCTGCAGTACGAACGTTGTCCCCTGGGCCATCCTCACCACCGCCGGCCCGCCGGTGCAGCGTCAGACCTCTTCTCAGCCTCAACCGCAACAGGCGCAGCATGGCGCTGCCACCATGAGAAGCGTCAAGCTCTTGCCTTGTTGCCCTTGGAGATGCGGAGGTCGCCGGCGCGCGAAAGGAACACGGTGTCGAGCCAGCCCTTGGCTTCGTCGCCGAGCAGGCGGAACGGCACGGGGTACGGCACGCGGAACAGCAGGAACTTGAAGTCGAACGCCGCTCGGTCGAACTTAAAGTTGATGCGCCGGCCGTCCGTAATTGACGCCTCCGCCTGCAACACAGCTTCGGTCACTTAGCTGTACCTTGGATAGGAGAGCGTGATGACTGAGCGGCATCTCACTTTTACTGAATATTGAGCTTGCTCATGCTAAATACACAGGAGTGGTAATATTTGCTATATGGTTAGGTAGTATTGCTTGTTATATAAACATCGTGCTATCATCTCGTTTGCTTGTTCTCACTCTTAACTCTGAGCAGACCCAATTGCAGCTCCAATCTGAATGCGATGACAGGACAGCAGTGCAGGCGAGGAGGCCTCCGCTTGGCGGAAGAGGCAGAGCCCACCTCGACGACGAGCTCACCAATGCGATCGGAGAAGCGGACGACGTTGTACACACGGGGCTCAGCTGCGTCGCCGCCGCCGCCGCCGCGCAGCGAGATGTTCTGAAACACCGTGAAGGCGTCCACGCCCACGAATGTCCGCTACGGCCGCAGCGATGGCGAAGGAGGGCGAATACCGCAGATTGAGATAAGTAAGAGTTTGAAGGGTATTAGTATCTAGGGAGAGGTTATAGCATTAGGTTTACATCACAATTTGGGCTCTGGTTCGGGCCGATCGAGGTACTTAGGTTTAGGGTTCAGGTGTTTCGGAATAAAGGTTTAGGGTCTAGGCGAGGGCGGCGGCTGCCCACTTGAATGGGCGAGGCGGTGCCGGGGCGCGTGCTGTAGAGGAGCTGCCACTGGCCCTCGATCAGGTCCGACGCCGTCTGGAAGCGCCGCCGCGATCAGCGCCGCCAGCGTCAGGCAGCCATGCCCGCAGTCGCCATCGCCACCGCCGGCGCCCCCTGCAGCGGAGATTCTGGCCGCCTGCGGCGGCTCGAGGAGTGAGGGTTCAGGTTTCAGGGTTTCGGGTTTTGGATGTAGGGTTTGGGGTTTAGGGGTTTGGGATTTGGGGGGGGGGGGCGGCGGCCATGGCCGGCGGCAATCTCACGGGGTCGCGGACGCCGCCGTCGGCCTCCAGCGCTGCCACCGCCTCGGCGATGGCCTGGAGACGGCGGCGGCGGCGGCGACGGCAGAGCGCGCGGCGGCCCCCTGATCCCTAGATCCTGAACGCTAAAAGCAGAACCAGCGCAGCGAGGCGGGAGCTCCCGCGAGCCCGGCGGCGGCGCGGGGGCCCCCACCGTCTGCTTTTTTTTTTTTTTTTTTTTTTTTTTTTTTTTTTTTTTTTTTTTTTTTTTTTTTTTTTTTTTTTTTTTTTTTTTTTTTTTTTTTTTTTTTTTTTTTTTTTTTTTTTTTTTTTTTTTTTTTT
>WELB01000167.1:7846-20233 GCA_009602725.1 Spirogloea muscicola | reverse complement strand
CGCCGCCGTCGCCACCGCCTCGCGCGGAGCCCTCGCGTCGACGGCGCCGCCGGGAGCTCCGGTTGGGGACGCGGCCGCAGCTCTGACCCGCCGGGCAGCGCTGCACAGAGCCGCTTCTTCGGGCGGCCGCTCCGACGACCGACGGCAGCGGCGGGGCTGCAGCCGCGGAGGCCTCCGGCGCTCGAGCTGCGGCCGGTCGCCAGCTGGCAGGAGGTAGGCGGCGATTTAGGGTTCAGTTTTAGGGTTCAGGCCGCCACTCCACTTGCGCTGGTTCCAGCTAAGGCTCCAAGGTTGGAGATCAGGTGTTCAACTCCTCTGGGCAGCAAAAGTAGACAGTGATCTAATCAACGTCAAAGAGAAAGCTAAAGGACCATTAGCAGGGAGGAGAGTTAGCAATTGCCTGAATCTTTGTTGCATTGTCTTTCTTACCATGAATGATGCTGTACCCAGTCTCATACTAAGCGCTGCTAATGTAGCAACTAGCTATTGATGTAAAAGCACCTTGTGTTTATGATACAATTACTGAATTAACAGACAAATAGCTGCTGTGAGCTTGCTGCCACGAAGAGCTTTTTGGGTACGCTGTTGTCATCTGACATGCGCAAACTGGCCTGCGCTGCAGCTCACAGGGGTGCTCCTCTTCTCGGCGTTCCCATTTGTCACTGTCAAGCTCATCGCCGAGGGGCCCATTGGCGAGCAGCTCCAGCGACGGCTTGCCGACCGCAAAGAGGAAGCTGAGAAGGAGGCTGAGTCGGCCAAGGCCGCACAGGTGGAAGCCCGGCAGCAAAGGTCAGACTTGGTCGACTGCCCACGACAGAAGACCACGTAGCAGGAACACACAAGAGGACTGCCCTGGGCCATCAATTGATTCGCACCCAATTGCACTGCTATGGCATTGAAGGCACCCACAAAGCTATGCTGAGCTTTGGAGGTGCTGAATCTGCAACAATCCATTAGAGTGCTCGTATAAGGTCGAACTTGCTTGACATAAGGGAGCAGATTATAAGCAAGTGCTTTGAGCTGTATGATATGCACTGTTCTGCTTCTGGTATGGTAACTGTTCTTCTGGTAAAGTATGTGCTTGCAGCCGTTGGTATGGGGAGCAGAGGCCCAAGTGGCTCGGCCCGATCCCGTACGAGTACCCCAGTCACCTCTCTGGCGAGGCCCCGGGCGACTACGGCTATGACATTCTTGCGCTCGCAAAAGATCCAGTGGCATTTGAGAAGAATTACAAGTGCGTCAAGTGCCTTCACCAACTTGCCACATCATTGATTTGACAACAAGTATGATACACCTGATCTCTCACAGTATCCGAAAGCAAAGCTCAGACCAGATCCCAGCACCTGTTACTGGCAGTTATGAGATTCTGCATGCTCGATGGGCAATGCTGGGCGCCTTCGGGGTCTTTGTCCCGGAGCTGTTGACACGATTCACACCAGTCGATGTCTTGGAGCCTGTCTGGTGGCGGGTTGGCTATGCGAAGTTGCAGGTTGGACCCTTTATCACACCTTACTTGTGCAGTATCTTGAAGCAATTCTTACTGAGCAGATTGCCTTCTTGAGGCACAGTACACCATTTCTTCTGCTAGGCATTTACCTTTGAGCAGACACTTCCTTTCAACAATCTAACACAAAATGACGGCTGCAGGGTGACACACTCGATTATCTTGGTGTGCCAGGGTTGCACATTGCTGGCGCCCAAGGAGTGCTTATCATAGCTATTGCTCAATTTCTACTGATGGTATGTGGCAGCATGCCTTCACTGTGGCCCCCCAGATTATGTTGTGACAACCTGTCACCTACTTCATCCTTGATCAGGTCCCCAAAGTATGTCCAGATACTTAATCTTCTACACTCTGTTATACAGCTCCATAGAGTGCGCATTACTGGTCAGATATGATCTTACTGTTTGCATGTCCCTTGCGTTCTGTTCTTTCTACCGTTCAATTCATGTACAACACACTTTGAGACCCTTGGAGGCTATCTGATCTAGGCTGTGGATCTCATCTTGCTGGCTAGCTTGGGCCTGAGTATGCTCGGTACACGGGCATAGCTGCCTTAGAACCACTCGGAATATACCTTCCTGGGGACGTCAATTATCCAGGAGGACCTTTTGATCCACTGGGCCTCACCAAGGATCCCGCGAGCTTCGAAGACCTCAAGGTTGGTGGGTCTGTGCTAAGTATCTTTTGCAACTGCTGTGTACTTCTGCAGTGAAGACTTGTCTATAACGTGGGGCTTGCACGGAGCGGGCTTGCACGGTTTGACTTACCATGTTGTCCTACCTCCTTCAGGTGAAGGAGATGAAGAATGGAAGGTTGGCCATGGTGGCATGGCTGGGGTTTTGCGCTCAAGCAGCAGCGACCGGGAAGGGACCAATTGAAAATCTTTTTGATTTTTGGGGTGACCCTGAGCATCAGAACATTGTAAACTACCTCACGCAGAGGTAGCTGAGCAAGATTGTTCTCACGCAACTCAACACAGCTGTTTCAATCGAATCAAACTGCTATCTGCGTACTCCAGCAACTTCATTGTGGATATGCAGCTCGCACTAGCAACATCATCAGCAACTTGAATTTTTCATTCAGAGCCTCTTGCAAGCACAATAACTCAAGTATCATGCACTTTAGTATTATGCAGGTATCATGCAAGTGCCAAAGCTTGCAGGAGATATGTGTAGGCGGAGTTAGGGCTTTGACATGTGTATATGTAGCAGAAGACTGTAAGGACACGATTGTGTTGGCATCATGGAAGGAGATGCTTAGCGATATGACATCACCCACGAGCATTGTGCACCATGAAACGTTGTTCCGGTATTTGTGGCAGAAGACGTGCCTACTTTGACATGTAGGATTGCAGGATTGCTTCTACAAGCGTGTGCAGAACGAATACAAGCTGCTCAATTATGCGTGAACGTAGCACAGGTGGAGAAGGGCCAGAATGAAAGCGCTCATTAGAAGGAAGTGGCTAGAGAGGCTGCCAGCCCGAACGATTAATCAGTTAGCACTGGAGAGATAAGGACAATGCAAGAGGTCGTGGCATAACCATCCGGAGCGTTGTGACCCTGTCCATGCTTTTCTGCGCTGGCCTAACTCAGCGACTGCCCCAGTCAGGATAAGCTTCATATAATCATACGGCCTTACGACGACACCAACACTTGCCTAGGCGCCAGAATGCTCCACAGGTGGGCGACAGTCATAACCCCTCTGGACGCAGTCAGCAAGCCGTAACGTGGGGCGGAAACCCTAAGGCTCGACATTCTGACCACTATATATATAAATACTCTTCCGATATAAGCCCAGCCCCAGACCCTTTGCAGTGTTTCTCCGGCTCCTCTTTCTTTGGCTTTGGACATCATCCATTCTTGTTTGGGCTGGCTTTGCCAGCCCCGCTTCTCTTTGGGCTGGCCTCTCTTAGCTCTTCTGCGTTCAACGCAGCTCACTTTCGTAAACCCCCTCAAGACTCACGTCCGGCAGGAGACTCACGTCCGAGATGGGTGACCCGTGTGCCGGGCGCGATTTGCCGACGCTTCTGATTAAGCTCCGAATAGCGGGGGGGCCGCTTTTTCCTTCCCCCGGATCCGCAATCTGATCCAGCGCGGCCGGCGCCCACGTCCCCATTGGCTCAACGGGATCAGGGGGGCCCGCCTGCCCAATGAGAAGGACCTAAGCTGGAGCTGACAAACGTCGTCGATTCAGAACATCTACGGCAGCAAGAACCTGCGTCCCTGCGTCCCAGCGGCCAAGTCCCCTGGTAATGCGTACGTACTGAGTGATGAGTGTTCCCGCTCCTCACCTCGTACCCCCCTCCTCCCTCCCTCCTCCCCCGACCACTCGGCGCCAGCGCCAGCGCCGCCACCGCNCCGCGCCGGCGCCCGCCGCCGCTGCCGCCGCCGAGGCGTCGCCGCGGCCCGTGACCGCCGTGCTCTCCAAGGGCAAGCAGGCTGCCAAGAAGACGCTCAAGACGGTGAAGAAGGCGGCGCCGCTCCCGGCGGCCCCCAAACAGGCGGCCAAGAAGGTGCAGAGCCAGGCCGCGAAGACGGTGCGCCGGACGGTGCGCTCCGTCACCCCCTCCTCCGGCTCGGAGCTCGCCAAGTGGTATGGTAAGTGCCAAATGTGGCCCGTTCGTCCCGCCAATGCACCACCATATCGTGTAGAGTCACATTACCTTGATGGCCAGGTGAATGAGAATAATGTGGAGGATGTATGCCACAATGCTTGCCACACTGCTGCCGGAAATACATTGCTCGCACGTACATAGTATGGGCCCTGCGTGTGGCCCTTCTTCAGGGTGACTGCCGCTGCAAGGAGCTGGAAGATAGCACAGGACGCTTGATGCATTTGTACTGCAGGCTGCGCCGATCATATTTGAGTCAGGACTGGATGCATTGCATTCAGATTGTAGACTAAGGCTAGAACTTGAAGACCGCTGCCAGTCGCAGGAGCTGTCTCTAGCAGCATGTCTGCATTGAGGGGAGGCGATGTAGATAGGGACGCTGAGCTGCTCAGCCGTTCTTTTGGACGGACTGCTGATGGGAGGCCAAGGCTCGTGCTGCAGGTCCGACCCGCCGCATCTTCCTGCCCGAGGGCCTGCTGGACAAGTCTGACGTTCCTTCCTACCTCACTGGCGAGGTCCCCGGCGAGTAAGTCTCGGCAGTGACAGAGGGACTGCCTCTCATTGCCTCCCTGATACTCATGAACTTGGACATTCTTGGGGTGATCTGCAACTCGTTTGCTGTGTCACAACTTCTAGCTGGAGGGCTGGAATTCACATTCTGTCTTGCAGTACTATGTATCCTAGCCAGCGCCTCATCTGCTCTGGCTGCTCATTCAGCTATGAGTAGAGTCCATACAGAACCCTGTTTATGTGATTGAGGTGTTGCTGATGTGAAACCCGTGTTGGTCTGGATGGTGCAGCTATGGTTATGACCCTCTTGGCCTTGGCGCCAAGCAGAACGACTTTGAGCGGTACCAGGCGTACGAGCTTATCCACTCCCGGTGGGCTATGCTCGGCGCCCTGGGCTTTGTCTTCCCAGAGGCCCTTAACAAGTTCGGTGCTTCCTGCGGCCCCGAGGCCGTGTGGTGGAAGGTATTCTACAATGCCCTGTGCTTGTCATGAGGCCCTTAATTGCTGCTTCAGCCTCATCGTATGTATTCTGCTATCTGCTGGTGTTGTGTCGCATGAGGTGCAGCAGGGCATCTGAGCAATGCTAGCCTCCAAGGTGCAGTCACGAACGACTGTGGTGCTAGTGAAGCAAGAGGTGCATGTGTGCAATTGGCTGCCCTGACTGCTGCAGTCAACCATGTCTCACATGATCATTGTGGCCATTTGTGTGTCCTTTGCTGTGCAGACTGGCGCTCAGCTCCTGGAGGGTGACAGCCTCCAGTACTTTGGAGCGACCATCCCGGTGAACCTGGCGGTTGCCACCCTTGCTGAGATTGTCCTCGTTGGAGGCGCCGAGTATTACAGGCAGACCAACAAGTCTCCGCTTGGTTCGGTAAGCTCTTACTAGTGCATCTCGCACAGCAGCTGGTCATACTCTGGCCATTGACTTCTTTACACTTGCACGTAGAACATATGACTTGTGTAGTGACTGGTGCAAGTGAATCAAGCTCACTGCTTTACTGGATGCGGACTTGTGCAGAACTTGGACCCTCTTCACCCCGGCGGCGCCTTTGACCCCCTGGACCTGGCCAAGGACCCCGACCAGTTTGCGATCCTGAAGGTGAAGGAGATCAAGAATGGCCGTCTGGCCATGTTCGCCATGCTTGGCTTCTTCGTGCAGGCCTACGTGACAGGCGAGGGCCCCGTCGAGAACCTCACCACGCACTTGAGTGATCCCTTCTCCTACAACATTCTGACCGCCTTCAATGGCGGCCTGGAGCGCCTCCCCAGCCTGTAGATGTGGGCTGCTGACTTGACGCTACAGACAATGCTGCCGCCCGTGCCACCTTGCTGGCTGCCGCTCCTCCCACGCCCGTGCTTCGTAACCTTACTAGTTCCCACCACCGCTGCTTACTCCTGTACCTTATTGGTGAAATGTGTTAAATGACAAATCTGTCATCAGGCCATCTGCCTCAGCAAGCTAAGGCTCCTGGCAGGATCCTTTTTACAACTGCTCTTTGTCTGTCTGTATGAGAAAAGTAAATTTGCTGATGCATCCTGCTTGCCTTTAGCTGGCCACCTCGACATGTTTGAGTTCTTCCAGAACAATTAAGATTCAGGTGCAGATCGCAGTGTGGGCAAAGTGTGTAAATTGAACTAGTCTATCTTGGCAAAGCGGAATGCAGTTTAGGCTCAGTTTTAGCTGGTCAGAGGCTAATTGTAGGCCATCTTCTGATACTGGAGGATTCGAGGCTGGCAGCGACAGGCAGACTGGCAGACTGGCAGCCCTTCTGAGGGCTCCCCGGCAGTCATTGACCCTTCCACAATCGGACGGCCATCTATCAGCCTCTGCGTTATTTACTAAGCTGTGTCGCTTGGACAACACTAGTTGGAGATTTCAGTAGATTAATGCCAGAGACAGTGGTCGCTACACGCGTTCTGCTTACCCATACCATCAAATCAAATGCTTCAATGTGGCGGAAGCCCCCTACCACAATTGGAAAGTACAACGATCTGCTAACGCTTGATGGCAGTGCTCCATGGGCCCCTGGCTTTTCAGTCAACTGGCACCTTTTCATTAGGTATCTGAATATGGTAAGGAGCTGGCATGGTGCTTAAGCCCAGTTTTGCCCCACGCTCATGTGCCCACCTCCTTGTCGATCTTGTCCTTGTGATGGCATGCTGACACCTTCACTTCAGCCTCTCTCAGCTACCCTTGCTGCTGGCGCAAAAGTGGAACCTGCTGGTGTTACAAGAGCTTAGAGGTCGTCTACGCCATTGAAAGTTGTCATGGAGAAATAGTTTCGTCATTGTGGTAAGTAGCTGCTCATCAGGCTGCTGTGAAGTGGCACTCGTCAACGACAGACAGCGAGACCAAATTGACAGCAATGCCATCACCACAAAGCACATTGGCCTCTCAGTGCAATCGGTCATCAGTCCAAAAGTAAGCTAAGTCAGCGCTGTGCTGCACCTGCGGGTGGTCAGCTTGCCACCCCGCCCGCAGCAATCCTAGTGCCAAATTTGTAATCTTTCTAGGACCCTTTGTCCTGATAATATGACCCGTTGTCAAGGTTTTGTAGAAGGTGACTTGGTCCTGCATACTTGCAACAGTTATAGCTGCATTTATGTAAATGCAGTCAAATGAGGACTTGTAAGGTGATGAGCACCCAGGAGCATGTTGAAATGTACATTGTGGCCAAGTGTCACTTGGGCTTTTAGCAAAGAGTGCATAGCAGCAGATCGTCGTGGCAAATTGAGCGGCATCAGGTGGCGTTTTCAAGACCTGCGTCTATCAGATAGCGTAGGGAGGGACATCAATGAAGTGCTGCTGTAAACAAAGGAGCTGAGAAAAAGCACAACATGCCCTTCACGGCAAACTTACAATAAGGATGACTAGATAAGTTGGTCATGGACCAATTTGCCATTATGGATATGTAAATCGGCTGCTCAAGAGTAGCTCGCAGAGATTGCTTGAAATCTGTGACACTGTAGTGGCTGGTATGAGCGCTTGTCTGCTTTGAAGCGATGCAGAAGAATGCAGACACATGTACATGTAAGGATTCTGAGCTGGGTGAGTGGAGCAACCACTCGCTCGCAAGCTAAGCACATATAGCTACTTCTGTTTAGGTGTTATATTAATCCTCCGAGGACCTCAAGCTCTTGGAAGCTGTCTTCCTGATGGAGTCCAAGAGTGCTGCTCGGTCCCCTGCCCGAGATGGGTCTGCCGCCGATGCTTTCAATCTGCTTGACGGCAGCAAGCCAGGAGGTGGAGGAGGAGGTGGGGGCGGTGGGATTATCGTTGGAGGCGGCAGAGGTCCTGAAGTGGCCGTGCTGCCGTGCTCTGGCAGAAGTGCGGATGTGGCCAGAGATTCTGCTTGTGATGGAGGAGACGATGCGAGCCGTGGAGCACGAGCCAGCTTCCGCCTTCGCAGCTTGGGAGCCCTTCTGCAAGGTGGACATCGAGCTCGTTGAAGTGTTTCGAGTTACTCTGTCGGTCATAATTAACAAGTATATTTTATGTATGTAAAAAACGCTGTGTAGTTGCTTGCAGGAGTGACTGGTATATAATTCATCAAGTATAGAAGCACATGGAACGTGTATTGAGTGATGGAAGGCCTGAGTGGCGAAGTACAAAGGCAAGCACATTGACAGATGTACATCACCTGCTGCCAAAGAGAAAAAGGAGCACACCACGAAGAAATTGTTCGCAAAGTATAGTGGTTGACACCACACTACACACATGTGCACTCAGCTTCAATCTATAGGCGCCACCCTTGAGTGCTTTTATGATGACAACAGATGGGACATACCTGACAGGCTCCGAGATCCCACCTCCGCCGCCGCTGCTCGCATTGGCATATGAAGTTGACGATTCTGCGCCATCCTCGGCGGCTATTGGTCCTCCGTCTGCAGCCACTCTCGCACGCAAGCTTGTGCCTCCTCTTGCTGCTGCTTGCACCTGCACCTATTCTGTTCCCGCCGTCAGTATATGCAAGGTTTACATAGTGCATCACAAGCGCATGGCGGCAATGACCTTATGCGCTTTACACATATTGCATGACTGTTCCTGTTTGTAAAAGGGTTTGGCCACCTGTTCCAGGAGGCGATTGCACTTCGCATCGAAAGGCTCCTGATGAATGAACCGCACATCTGCCAACAGCTTGACATTGGCCAACCCTGGATGCTGGAGGAGATCCTGCACCGCAGCAGTAGGTAGAGGTCACATGCAGCAGTTTGCATGATTTTTATCAATTAGGACTGCATAGGGCTTGAAACTCGAGGCCAGCTCGACTGAAATTACGCTACTATGTTCTGAGATGAGTTGCAACATTATTTGTACCTCAATGACAAGAAAGTTGCTGGGCAAGGGCTTCATACCCACAGGAAGCAACCATGATACAGTGACAACCACTTGAGGTGGTTAAGGGCTTCACTCTTATGGAAGCAACCATGACTCACAATAGCCAAAATTACTGACTAACCAATATCTCTATTGCTGGAACCTCTTTGGTGACTACCTGCAATCCTGGCAGGGCCTGCCCTGGCACGGGAGCGAGGATGGAGCGGAGCAGGTGGCTGAAGGGTGCATGGCCAGCTGCCACGCGGTCGCCAGGCGGCAGAGCATTGCTCCTCAACGGCCGCCCAGTGACCATCTCAAACAGCAGCCTGCCGAAGGCAAGGACCTCTACGTCCTGCTTGAAACCGGACAAATCTCATCGTATGAGCACTGCTTCTGTGACTCCTGGATTACATGGGTGATAAGTTGGAGTGCAACAATACATATGTACAACTTAAAATGTCCAAGACAGCAGACATCTCTGACTAACTAGTCAGAAGACAAGTGAGTCACTGTTGGTCTATCTAAGCCGTCTGACAGATAAGCAGATCCAGGTGACGGATAAGTACTTCGATTGGCATGCTATACGAGGGCCAACCTGTGTGAATGAAGCAGCTTCTGGAGTAAGGTCCAGCGGAAGCCCCAGTAGCTCGTTCTCCATCACGTCTGTGATGTAGCAACCGTTCTCTGCAAGAGCCAATGTCCCATGCATTCACATGATCGTGCAGAGAAACCAACAGTACAATCTGTCAACGACTCCAACCTCCGGCTGGAAGAACGGTGACTGAAGACGGCTAGCTTTGGCAAGGTTGACACACCACTGACGCTGCGTGCGAGCATGTTGAGGAGTACAGTTCTTGCTGTAAGAGAAAGTTAGACAAATTGAAGAGCAAGTTTGTGCTACTTGTCAAATTAAAGGGCAAGTTTGTGCTACTTGTCAAATTTCAGGTGACCATGGCGTGGCAAGTTATGAGCTATTAAGACTGCAGAGGCTAGCATAGAAGTGAATGTACAGCAGAGCTCAATGCTAGATCCACACTAGGAAGGACCCGCTTAATATGGACTTGACTTTGACAGTCAACTGAAGGAGATCCGCTTGACTGAAGTAGACTTACTGTCAACAAGAACGTTGCCAGAGTGCAGGTGGGAGATACGGAAGTTGCGCGCAGTGAGGTACACCAGCGCCTCCAAGATCTATAAGCATGTAATTTGCATCAATGTGAGGCTTCAAGGTCCTCTCAGAGACCAGATTGTGCTGCTGAAAAACTCAAGCTCAACGAGCTTTATTTGCAGATTTGCAGATCTCAAGTGAGAGCAACAATTGCATTTTGTGCTGAAATGCCTTCCACAACCCCTAGCTCTGAAGCCTGCATGTATGTCTAAGATTGTCAGGCCTGCCATTGAGAGAAACATTGTCTCTAGAACCCACTTCTGAAACAAAATGCCAATGCTTGGCACTGGCAGTTGAGGCAAGTCAAACCTGCCGAGCATACAGCGCCACGTCCGGTGGTGACAGCGGCGCCACAGTGCTGTGCTTGTATTTCTCGCCAAATACGCCACTGGGGTCTGCCTGCTCCATACTCGGATATTGCAGCAGTGAGCAGCTCAGTGCTACAAACAGATTTGCGAGGCCGATGGACTTTATAATTGCATACGGGCAAGCTGAGCTGAGCTCCCTCTTGACAGGACCAACTGACAAGGAGCCCACACTTTGATGCATTATCCGCGAATGTGAGAAGCTTGACAAGCCTGTTGGATACGGCGCAACCTTGTGCATGCGATCGCGCAGGCTGCCCATCCGAGCGAAGGGCCGGAGGATAGCGGCGCGGTTGCGGTCCTCCACAAACGCGACGGCAGTGACGGGCCACACGTACGGGTGCTTCACGCCCAGAAGGAGCCGCGCAAAGGCCGCAGCCGCGGACCGTGACGCATTGTATTGCACAGCGCATGCCTTCCCGGGTGCCACCTGCCGCATTCAATGGAAGCTCGGTTACATACTGCTTAACAGAAGACAAAGAGATGGACAAGGGGAAGGCTGTGTGAAGCATAATCCAGTTGGTGGATTGGTATGCATAGATAACAGTGAGGCATTACTATCAGGATAGAAATAGAGAAGGCGCGCGGTGCGCATGAAATGAAAGGGTGGCCAATTAAGCCGTTACATTGTTAAGGCACAATTAAGCAAATTTGGGGCTACAAGAAACGAAGCCCTACAGGATAAGGCATTAAGGAAAGGGCATGTGGGGGGGCCCGTTGTGCTGACCAGAGTCAGGACGTAGTCGTGGCCGGCAGCGTCGGCAGCGGCGAACATGCTCTTCTCGAGCGCAGTCCGGCGGGACGCCTCGAAGAGCGGCAACCGCAGCGAGAGCCCTGGCTGCTGCCGCAGGAAACATCGCGCCGTGAACCCCTCCGCTTCCCAGGCCTCCTCCAAGCTGTGCTCCTGTTATGGACACGACAAAGTGAACATTAGACCACTAACACACTTCGACGGATGTTAAAATTATAGTTCTCATTGCTGTTTCGCTTGGTCGCTCACCAGGCACTATGAACTGAAGATTGCTGCAACCTGCACAACACCAACCTGCCCAAATGCAAGCTCGCAGCAGATCTCTTGATACCGAAGCCATAAGCCTTGTACTTCACGCACAGCCATCGCCCATTACTGGAAGACTTTCTCTTTCTTGCTCTTGAGCTCAGGAATGAGGTTTTGAGAGTGAGGCACTTGCCCGGTAGCAACTCATGCAGACGCGCGCGAGCGTCTGGATGCCGTGCTGTGGCAGGCGCAGGCGCTGCGCCGCGCAGGCGTGGCAGAAGACGCCGCCGCAGGCGCGGCAGTGGTGCCGCCGCGTCACCAGCCCAAAGCGCACCTGATTAAGATGGTGACGCCTAACATATTTCAATATAAACTGGCCGATTGCGCGAACTATGGGGCTTGAAATCGCGAATGGTGGACCCACAATCGCACTGCCTTGACTCCGCGTCGGAGACACGGGGAGAGCCCACTGAGGCTGAAGCTAGCCAGCCCCCAACTAATGACTTTGTATTTATCACAGATTGAGGTCTGGAGGGCATGCCAGGTTCGGGTTCAGGGTTGATGGGTTAGGATTAGGTTTTGAGGTTTAGGATTAGGGTTTGAGGGTCTACGGGTCTAGGGGTTAGGGTCGCTTAGGTCTTGGGACACCCAAGTGGAACGGCCACTGACAGAGCCCCCAGACGCTGACTGTCCTCTGGTAGCGGCCATCGAGCATTGGCTTGGTAACAGAATGTGTGACGGCGGGGCAGCCAATTTTGCCGTTAATCTAACGGCTGCCATGGCAAGCGGCGGCGGCGGCGCTGGTGATGAGATCGAGGTTCGAACCCCGCAGAGGCCGCATGCGGCGGCGTCGCCGTCGGGGACCCACGGCGGCGGCCGCGGCCCGCCGTCGGCCATGCCGCCGCCGCCGCCGC
>WELB01000166.1:306148-321492 GCA_009602725.1 Spirogloea muscicola | reverse complement strand
CGGCGGCGGCGCCGTGGCGCTGGCGTGCGGCGCCTGCGGCGCGCTCGTCACGCCCTGCCTCGCCTGCGGCTCGCCGCTTACCGTCTGGCCTGAGCCCCACGTTGGCCTCGACGCCGCCGCCGATCCGGAGTGAGTGGCGCCTTCCTCGACACCCCTCCTCGTGGCTTTGCACCAGAGAGAGGGTTTAGGACTTAGGGTTTGGTGTTTAGGGTTTAAGGTTGAAGGTTTTGGGTTGAGGGTTTGGGGGTTAATTGATTCGGGTTTGGGGGTTAATTGATTCGGGTTTGATGATTGAATGTCATTCACCTTGTATAGAGTGACATCACTGTGCATTCTAATGAAGTCTTAGCTGGTCGAGCCTTAGCTGGTGGCACAAAGGGGCTTGTCGACCGCCGTCCGGCATTCGTGCATCGGTCAGCGACCTCTACGTGCTAACTCGTGGTTGCTGAGCGGGTTAGCTCAGCAGCAGGCGATGTACATCTGTCACTGTGCTTGCCGTTGTACTTAGGCCACTCAACATACACTCTATCTCCTAATGGGCACCTCCCTCTCTCCCTCCCGCTCGACTCTCTCTCCCGGCCTCCCTCGGCTGGCCCTCTACCTCTGCCAAACTACTAGCCTGCCCTTCTTAAATCCCTCAACATGGGCTTCTGCTCTCTGTCCCGCTTCCGCTAACCCTCAACTAACAACCGTCCTCCCCTCCGTCTCCTCGTCTGCTCGTCTTCCCTCTGTGTCCGTCCCAAGCGCTCGTCTTTCCTCTGTCTCCAGCCCCAACTACAGTCTTCCCCAGCCAACTCAAGTGAGCCTCTACTTCAGGAGCTAACCGCCAGCCTCCGCCAGCGGCCGCAGCTCCCTGGCCTGCGGGCGCTGCGGGCTGGCCAACCCCGGCGGCGGCGCTGTCGGGACTGCCCAGCGCGGCGCGCTCGGGCTGCCCCCCCCCACCACCCTGCCGCCCGATCTAGTGTGTCAACTCTGACCCAATACTCTTCTACGTCTCATTTGACCTTGATTGCAACTCATGCCTTATTCTGTTGCCCTTTTCAACTTCATTGTATTGAGTTCAACTTTGATCCAGGCCCAAGTTGAGTTCAAGACCATCTTACTCACTTGCTGTCAAGCAAGTCCACTCTTGACACTGACACATGCATAATTTGTCTATTGTGCATGTTAATTGAATACAGCTGTCTTTGGCGCAGGTGCGGCGGGTCCAGAGCGGTCCTGGAGGACGACGCCAGTACCTCCTAGCGCAGGAGCGCGAGTACACCGCACTGCGTGCGGCGCTGCAGGCCCTCCGCAAGCTTCACAGCAGCGGCGGCGGCGAGGCGTCGCCGCTCTCCTCGCCGTCGCCTGCGAAGCGGCCGGCGTCACTGGCGTCGCAGCCGGCAGCCAANGTATCCCGTCACACGCAAGCTTTAATCCCTTATAAGCTGCCGCCGCTCCCAACCGAATGCCCCAGACCGCTGCCTCTCCCTCCCGCCTCAGCTCCCCCGCCCACCAGCCCGCCCGCGCTGCCCCGCCCCACGCCCGGCCCTGCCGCCTCGTCGGAGCGCAGAGCCGCCATGGCGCGCCTTCACCTCCTGGCGCTGCTGCTCCTCACCCTGCTGGCGTTCGAAGCCTGCTGCGTGCAACGCGCCGCCGCCGCACGGCCAGGTCTCCCCAATGCCCCTCATGCCCACGTCTCGAAGTTGCCTCCCGCAGCTCAAGCTTGCGCACGCATGAGCTGCATTGTTTCTCCCCGTCTCCCCACCGTGTGGTTTACCAGGCTGCAGCCTTGCTCTGGACACTGTGGAGAGCAGGTCTGGCAGTCGCCGCGGCATGTCACAGCAACGCCAAGCCTCACACGTGGACGTCCTTGAGGCGATTGCAGGCAAGACGGCGATGGCCAAGATCCACAAGTAATTGAAAAAGCACAAGCGCCCTGCCGTGAAGACAGTGATGGTGAGGGTCAAGCATGTTTCTGGCGGCTGCGCGCCAGTTACCGCAAGAGGACATGGCGCAATGGTCCGTGAAGCCCAGCTCTAATGACAGCGTGCGGTTGTGGTGGCTGTGACCTTGGCTCCTAGACGGAGGATGGCGACGTGGTCGACTGCGTGAAGGTCGAGGACCAGATCACCATGCAGGATGCACGTGCCAAAGGACATCAAATTCAGGTAGTCGATCACATTGTACTCACTCTTGTAACATTGTACTCACTCTTGTAATTGGTGCAGCTTCAAGGTTAAGTCCTTATCGTAGGCAGGGTGGCTATCCTGTATCGGGTCCTCTCTTCTTTGAAGCATGTTCGTGCGTGCAAGTTTCAACGTATGCGCCCCTCACGACCTGAGGGCTTGCCCGACGGCTCAATGCAGACGGCAGGCCCCAACGTACCCGACACCATGAAAACCACGCCCAAGCCGTATTTTCCCTGCCAGCACCTGCCCCTAACCCAGGGCAAAGCGCACCGCTAGAACTCGCGGCGCCTGGCCACTGTGGGCCGGGAGCGTAAATGGAGTGCGACAGGCAAGCCGGGCCTGCAGGCGCCTCTGCCTGGCAGCTCCCAGCCACGCAGTCTGGCACGGCAGCCAGTGCAGGCCACATGTCTATTCGTCTGACCATACATCTCGACAACACCCTCGTCCCCATCCCACATACTACCGCCGCCAGTAGTGGTGGCTTGGCACAGAAGCCCTGAGTTGTGAAGCCGTGAGGCGTGGGCGTCAAGCAGAGTCATGCGTGGTTCCTGGGCCTCCCATGGAACCGGCTGTACAAGATGAAGGCGGCATTTCAACCCGAGGTCACAGGCGAGCTCGACACCCAGAATTTTGAGAAGTTTCCTGAAGAGGTGCATCCTGGCGCCCCGCCTGCCCCTTTCCTCTACGGCTTGTCCATAAATTGGTCTGTGCCTTCCTCTCGCACATCACCTGGCGGGTGCCGAGTGTTGGGGATCAATGTATAGTAATGTAGTGTGCACAAACGCACCACGGAATGATAACCTGCACTTGGTGGGGATACACGGGACTGCAGGCACCGAGCGGCCCATCGTCGAGCCAGCGACAAGGGCCGTGGCGAGGCAAGCCCCTCCAGTACACTGCTGGCGTGCCTGCAGCCGAGCACGCTCCCCGCTTCTTAGTGCTGGAGCTTGGGATTCAGGTCATGGTTAGGCCCCTTGCTTCCTATATAGGGTCTCTTGGTATCCTGCCCAAGTGGCTGCGGCCCCCTTGTGTGTCGCTCTGGCAGATGCTCTCAAGCAAGGACATCAGTTTTGTTGGCTACACTTACAAGAACTTTGAGATCATCCAGGACACGCACTCGCCCATAAGTGAGCACGATCCTGGGATCCTGATGCAGTTCTTTTCACTGAATGCAAGTGCCAGAGTGTCTTCTGCTTTGTTACTTCGTTTTTTCTTTCTTCTGGGCTGGCCTCTCCCAGCCACCGCCCTCCCCTGGAAGCATCGTTCCCTCCTGACCTGCCTCTCTGCCACTCTGTCTCATGTGTTGCAGCTGCACTTAAAGGGAGGAGCAATACGAAGCGGCCACCAATCACGTCAATATTTGGTGCGTTCCATTCATGTCAAGTCCCTGCCTTGGTACCTGGCAGCCTTTCCCTTGCACCCTTCAGATGTGCAGCTAGTGACAGGATGTCCTTCGGAGAACGCCACAGCATACAAGGTTGTAAATGTAGACAACAGACCTTGAAAGTACCAGTAAGTGCGATTCTGTGTTCGACAATCAGGCTCTTGTGCTCGGTCACGAAGTCAATAGTTGGCTGCTGAGTATTCATGCCACTGGTGGAGTTGTATGCAGACACTGACGGTGGCAGCAGCGGGGGAGGCAGTAACAGCAACTCCACCACTCAGATGGACATGTGCGCCTCCCCATCGGGTGCTGTCAGCTCGTTGGATGGGTGCGGCATTGGTGGTGGCCGAGCTGGCGGCCAGACCGATGGCTATGGGTTCAAGGTGAACAGCGGATTGATGGTGGCTTGCTAGGCGGGGCAGGCCACCACCTCCTAGGCATGGCCGGCATGGGCCGTGGTACCGGCAGCAGCGCCAGCAGCAGCGCCGCCAGCGGCGGCGGGCCCACCGGCGTCCACACGGCGTCGGCTGCGGCAGCCCTGCAGCACGCCAGCTCGCTCCCATCGTACCCTGACCACCACGCGCCTCCACGAGCAGCGCACCGTGGGCTATAACGTTCGTGCTGCTGCCCCGCATAGTGTAGTGGGACGAGGGAGGGAGGGAGGCCGTGGGCGCCTCCCTCCCTCCCTCCTCCCTCTGCCTTGCTCCCCTCAAATTTGCTCGATTCTTGCATCCACGGAGCAGAACTCCCTGGCAGCCCCGCGGCGGTGCTCCGCACCGTCTGCTTGATGGTGGGTGGGCGTAGAAGAAGAAGCAGCTCCCACGAGACGGGGTGATGAGAAGAGCCCTGGAAGGAGGCAGCCATGGCCGGCCTGGGGAGAAGTGACAAGGTTCGACAGGGGGCAGTGGCAAAGGGAGAAGCAGAGCCCAGAACGTGCAGCGCAGAGGGGCGTCGCGTGGAGCCGTGAGAGAGAGGGGGGATGCTGCGCATGGCGGTGGGGGGCGCTAGGAGCCGAGCCGGTTGGGGGGGGGCGAGCTTCCCAAGGGCGCCATGGCTGCGGCCTGCGTCCGACTGGCTGCTGCAGGCACTGGGGGCACTGAAAGAGAGCCCTGCTTGCCCAGCCTGCCATCCGCGCTCTCGTTGTCTGCACTCGGCAGGCTCATACAGCTTCTCGCGGCTGCCCCCCAATGCCAGCAGCCCCCCGTTAGCGATAAGGCCAGCCTAGCAGATGGGGACGAAGGCTATGTCCCCCAGGCCGTGGGCGCTGGCTCTCGCAGCACTTGTAGATGCACCTGAAAGCTCACGATACAAAAGAAGTGCATGCATTGCTCGAAGATGGTCATGCAGATCCTGCAGATAACCACAGTGCATCTATCTTTGATTCTTAGTGGCATCTCAGAACGGCCACACTGCAATTCTGCGCGCATTGCTCAAAGCTGGCCGCGCAGATCCTACAACAGATGCTGATGAAGCAGTTGTGTTGGCAAATGCTGAGATAGGCATCTGAAAATCAGTGCACGCTTTGCTCTAAGATGGGCGTGCAGATCCTGCAAATGCAACAAGAGTTGCATCGTAAGAAGGTCAAATAGGATTGTGCGTGTGTTGCTCCGTGCAAAAGTTGCGAGTAACAGTAACGCAGCAGTCACAGCCGCATCAAGTGTGGCTCTGTGTAAGGAACAGAAGACCTGGGGGTGCCCTTCTTATTGGCATGACGTGCCCTGCTCAACGTGATCTGCCTTAACAATCACAGAGGAGTAACATAAGCCCGTGTGGACTTACAATCGAATGGAACGAGTATGCTATTGGTGTCATGCATACTGAGGATGCACACGAATGAAGATGGTTGCGCATTGCCAAGAGTGACGCTCCTTGCCGAGCTCCCCTCCTCCTGAAGGACATGTTGTTTGCTGAACATGGGGAATTGCTGCAGCGTTTGTGGCTCGCGCCTCAAGAGCAGGCCGTTTGCTGGACCTCTCCTGGGCTTACGAGGGCGCCATCGTAGGTGGCTAGCATTATCTGTGACAGGTTTGCCCTGCTGCAAGTACATGCCTCTCCCCATGCTACCTGCACTTACAGGCTGTGCAGCCCGAAGAGAGAAGGCGCGCGGGGCGCATGAAATGAAATGGAGGCCAATTCAAGCCGATACATTGTTCAGGCAGAGTCTAGGGCCAACTAAACAGGGCTACATTATACGGAAAACGAAACCAAGGTGCCTAAGGTGACATCAGTATCCAAGGATGAGCACAAACATATCCGACAAGCTAACTTGGGGATCTGGAGCGCCGCCACGAAAGCCGGAGGCCTGACTTAATGCGCGCCCTGCACGTTGATGAAGAGCCAATGCTTGCGAGCGCTGCAAACTAAGTGAGAGCCGCATTCTATAATATGCAAGTAAGGCCTGCGGAATGCTGGAGTGGCCCAAGCTGCCCCCCCGACTTCGACGACGCGCATCAACCAGCCGTGCCAGATGCTGTTTCAGGGAGGACCATTTCACGGCGTAGCCTCCGTAGATATCCATGGCACACGGATGAAGATGGTCCCCTCGGGGATGGTCCTAGTAGTGCCGCTCCTTCTTGCGCTCCGCGCTGGACGTGGCCCAGCCAGACACGGTCGACGTGGGTGCGCCAGCCTTGTACGCGTCGATCAGTACCACGTCCAGGAGCAGACGAGGCCCACCGCCCCGGGGGGTGGCGACCACGTCCAGACGTTGCACGTATGGCTTGCCGCGCCTTGAGGAAATTGGCATGATGCCGAACACCTCCATCGCCAAGACCCGCGGAGCTGCCTGCGCAGGTTGTGGAGCCGTCTGCTTTCAAGCATAGCAGACCTGTGCATGTGCTTTCAGGCTGCTACAGTCTGAAAGTCGAGAGATCTGATCAGAGATGGCCCACTTGCTTGCACAGGTTAGGGGGTAGCCGCCGGCATGGCTAAGGTATGCAAACTGCTCGATAAATATGATGAAGGCTCCACCGCCATTGAACATGATAAAGGATGCGATTCGTTTACACTGACGGATTCAGGTCGAGTGTGTCAACCCTCACCACCTATCCACTGACTTCAGAAGAGCTTCAGTGCCATTCATGCCTAATCACTGGCATTCGTGCTTCGTTTCCCTGCTCTAAATCATGTAGCAGTATGACTGTACTTCTCACGGCATCCACAGGAACTCGACTTTCGTAAGTACATGCAGATTCGCAAGTACATGCATGACCCTTACAATACGCGACGCAGTCGGCCAAGTGGCGGGCGAAAAAGAACGGGAAGTACTCGGACCACCCGGTGGGAGACGTGTACGTTGCACTGGCAGTCAACGTGCACGGAGCCTTTGGCTCGAAATGGCTTGACTTGCTCCACCGCCTGGCGCGGCGTGCCGCGGCCCGCCGCCTCGAGCAGAGGGCGAGCAGCCCGGCTTCAACGTCGCCGGGTCCCTCGCTCAAGTCTTCCGAATGCGTTAGGCGATCTCGCTGCAGGGGTCCCTTGCCTTCGCGGGTCACTTGCGCGCAGGCCGAGCTTTAACGGCGGCCTCCGGCTTCCGTCAGGACGACGTCTTTCCGCCTGCTAGCTACTCAGACTTGCATCTCCTAACTAGAGGTTACTGAGCGTTCCCTGGCTGATGTCTTAGCCCTAGTCGTTCGCACTCAGGCTCCCTCAGACCTTGTCCATACCTTGGGGCTGGCCTTTCCCAGCCACCAGTCAATCTGGCCGCGCTTCTGTGTATCCTCAATGGGCGAGCACTTTCTTCTTCTTTTCGCGCGCTCTGTCAGGCCTCCGGCTTTCATGGCCGCGCTCCAGCTCCCCAAGTTAGCTTGTCGGATGTGTTGGTGCTCACCCGTGGGTCCGGATGTCACCTTAGGCACCTTAGTTTAGGTCTCCGTATTATGTGGCCCTGTTTACTTTTGCCCTAGACTCTACCTGAACAACGTATCAGCTTGGACTGGCCTCAATTTCACTTCATGCGCCCCGCGCGCTTGCCCCCCTTTTCGGCTTCTCTTGGGCTTCATTTGAGCATTTCGGGCGGCAGGAAGGGCTGCTTGCCGTTGATGGGAGAAGGCACGGCGGCGGATCGGATGGTTCCCCGACACGAGCCAGATTGGTGCGAATCTTTCCTGACTGACGTGGAGCCGGACGTGACCTGGTTGAGACTCATGCACACCAGAGCAAATGTGAGTCCACCTGTAATGTCCACGTATACTTCCACGTCACCATCCTTGTTAGATCTACACAGATGTACCACCGACGGGACATCTCATGACACCCTTGGAAGTCTTCAAGCAAGCACATGCACGTCAACGAACATGACAATCTGTGCTCTCAAACGCTAGCCACCTTGCTAGCAGGATGCAAGCAAGAAGCCCTAGCAACTTAAATATTGCAGAAATTGACTGATTGCTGCAGGAACAGAGGCAGGCATGTGATACCTCGAGCAAGTAAAAGTCGTGTGCGCCAACGTCACATTATTCATACAATGGTGCTAGCCATGTCAAGTAAGGCAGAGCCACGGGCCACGAGAGATGCACAACATCGGGCTTTGCTTTACATACATGGTTTAGATGCTGAAGTCCTGGCAGTGCATTGGACGCTTTTGGGGCATATCGAGTTGCTACTGAGGAAGCCAAGGAAAGGTCGACACCTTCACTCCCGGGTGGTTTACCGTGAGTAGCAGCTATGTTGCTGTAATGGTCGGATGCCGCTTGTAGTGGCCTGCCAACAGGACCCGAGGCGTGCCAACGTTGAGACATACCTCTTTTCAGCTCGAGCAAGTATCAGCTAGTCAAGTCTTGTGTGTGAGGGTCCGCTGGGGAATTACTGTGCAGCTCTTCTCGGATGTAAAACTCGGCAACTCATCTAGACATGGACTGCTTGCAGAGGTCCTCGCTAGTCAGGGACTGTTCTTGATAAACTTAACCTGTAATCTTGCTTGAGAAAACAGTCCTCCTGTTGGTCTTTTGGGGCCTAACATCAAGTAGAGTACTTGAATATCCGTCAAGTGTTTTGGTGGTAATACCAGCCGATTTAAGAGCCGAAGAGCGGACGGCCATCTGCTCTTACTGAGAATGTATCATTTCTTTTTCTTCCTCTTGTGAACCGCTGCGGCCGTGCCTGTTGTCTCACTTTTCTTGGCATGTGCCGTAGTTGTAGGGCAATGATTGTGCACAGGCACCCGAAAATGCACTCTCTTCCCTCGTGCTCATTTGTGGTACCGGAGTCCCCCTTCAATCGGCTTCCGCACGATTGCCTTAGCACCCTTAGCATAGGGCTAATTTGCAGTGGGCAATCTACGGCAATAGATGTGCTTGCCTTTGTACTTGGCCAATTTGGGCTTCGTTTGTTTCAGATACACATAGGGTTTCGCTTTACGTAGCCCCATTCTTTGCATTAGCTTTTGCCTGAACAGTGCATTGGCTTGGTTTGGCCTCCCTTCACGCACCTCGCGCATTCTCTTCCCTGCAACGGGAACGGATGACTGTCATTGCTGGATGACTGTCATTGCTGCACTTGGAGGGGTCAACGTCAGTGGCGGCTGGTGGCTGGCTGCATTAGGTCAGCCCGTGTCAGTCTGAAGACGCTGTATGCAGACCAGGACTCGCTCCAAGCAGCCCTCGTCTTGGCCCAAGTACACACTCTGATGCCACCACAGTGCAGTTACTTCCACGTTTACCCGTGCTTGAGATAGACTTTTGTAGTCTTTAGCATTTGCAGAAGCTACTCGGCAAGAAGCGAGAAGCAAGAAGCAGTGCTGGCGTCGGACTTCTCTGTGAAGCTGGATGTGATCTGCGCTTGCACTAATGCACAACATGTCGGTTGTGGCTGGCAGTATTGAGCTCGACAATATCTATCGTAAGGACTGCCAGAACCAAGCCCGATGATGTACGGCTAAAGACGGGGTGCGACCAACCCAGGAATGTAGCAATGTAGAAGTCACAGTTACATGACAGGTTGGAACAACGGTAAAGATTACCAAGTCCTAAGAGGCCCAACAGAGTAGGTACGGGATGCGCATGACTAAAACTTAGAGCAAGCCGAGCCAGTACACTATCTCGTACAAAAAGGCAAATAACCAGCAAAGATGGGGCTAACGCAGCGAAGCCAAAGGCCAGGAAGGCTACGAAAGCAGGGCGAAAGCACGGCTGGGTGTAAGGGAAAGGTCGATGAGGGTTGGAGGATTTCGCCCAGGCAATCTCCTACATCAACCCCAGAACCTCCTCGGCTCGGCTTGCTCTAAGTTTAGGCCGTGGCGTATTCCACACCACGGTTAGGCAGGCCGAGCTGCTAAGCGTTATCTAGGAAAAGGTACTGCTCCAGATTGTGGCTTCTGCAGTGGAGCGTTGATACCGGCCAATGCCGGGCCAATGCATGCGTATGAGCTAGACAAGTGCTAGAAGCCTTCCAAATCCTCGCCTGTATATGAATTTGTGGTGATGCGAAGAGCTAGCAGATGACCTGATATGCTGACCAACAAAGTGTCTAGCTTCAGCAGAAGCCAGATAATAATCCCTGAAATCTTGCTGGTATTTGATCACACTGCCAATGTTGAGCTTGCTCTGCTCCTCGCACTTATTCTTGGGATGTCAGTCATTGCTGGCCCTATCGTCCTCGACGATATATCAAGTCTTGTGGCTTTTCCTGTGTAGTCCTGAATATAAGCAAGCATTCTGAAAGCATCTCGCCATAGTCACAGCAACCTGCCAGACTATCCACCATCTCTTCTGGTCAGAAAGCTGGAGAGCGTGAGTGCCGTTCTTATGGCGAGTCTCTCGGTCCAGTTTAGAGAAGTCGTGAAGAGCAAGCCCCACGCTGGTTGAGCTGCTTCTGCGATGCTGATCAGGAAGTCATCGGGAAAATGTACAGCACTTGCTGTACAGGTCAGATGCAGGCTCTTTGACGCAATCTGGCACAGAAAAAACGTCATTTGCAGAGTGTGGACATCACCGACCTAATGTCGGCTCATGGCGGCTGCTTGTGCCAGCGACTGCCCTGCCTTGCTTTGCCGAGTACCCGCTCTGTAGGGTCCTGCGACCTGCAGAGCTGCCACATGGCTTCTTTCTCAAGAGCGGCGGCCTTTGCTGCAATATTTCCCATATCTTGCAGGGGTTCAGGGTCGTATGACAGAGATATCATAAGGGAAAGAATGCTTTCCGGAAGGGGACGATGGCTGTGAAAGAAGGCAGCCTCAAACAGACCAAGGCTCGAAGGGGCCTGCCGGAAAGCATTGGATTACACATCTCCCTAAATGAATACAATGAGAACACTTGTCACAGGTGCTGCCTCGGGGAAGTACGAGTAGCAGGCGGACACTACATGTTGGTCTGCTTTGGCTGCAGAAATGTGAGAGGTTACTCATTTCTTACAGTCAGGATCTTTTTTAAGTTAGCACGACCTTGTATGAGTTTGCATCATGACACAGGCAGAGCTTGAGGGGGCAGGTCGCGGTTGGCTTCTTGGGAGCAGGGCACGTGAGTGGCCGAGACTAAGCTGGTCCGAGGAGCTGGACCAGCTTAGTCTGCTGAAGCACGCTGAAGGTGCCAGCCAGTGGCTTCGCCGTTCCTTCATTTTGGGCTGGCCACTTAGCCATTGCCCATTGCTTCGCTCCAGCTAAAAATTTTCTTCACTGAAGCAGATGCTGCTTGCGCGTGTCCAGGTAGTGGAGACGAGTGATGACAAGTCCGTCTCCTGCTGAATGAGCCTCGATGCATCCAACCTCATGAAAGGCTACTCATTGAGGTAAGAATACAAAGATCTATCCAGACCTTGTTCGATATTTTTGGGCTGGCTTTTCACAGCCCTCGCCCCATTGAAGGAGCCTACGTTTTTCTTTTCATTCTCAAGGCTGGCCTCTCACAGCCGTTGCCTACTGCAAAGAAGTGAGGTCTTCCAAAAGGGGGCGAGAGCTGTGAAAATCCAGCCCAAAGAAAGGTTGAGATCACTATTTCTGGCAGTGATTGACACGGATTGACCGCAGCCAGTGATGATGTCACGGACACACAGGATGCATCCCGAGACCTGTTGAAATGCGGTGGGGGTCTAGTGCTGCTGAGTACTGACCCGCTACCCGGAGACTAATTTTCCCGACCTGCGGCTGCTCAACGGACTTACTGAGTGTCTCTTGGCCGCTGTGTGCTGCAGAAGAAGAAAGTGCTCGCCCATTGAGAATAGGGGCTGGAACAACCAGCCCGAAAAAGAATGAACAGAGCTCTCTTCTTTCTCTGGCCCCTTCAAACTGTGTTTATCGGCTTTCTGGGCTGGCCTCTCACAGCCACCGCCCTCTAATGGAAGCGTCTTCCGTATCTTGCTGAGGACCTGCTCGCTTGGGCCGGAAGCCTTGCCTCGTCGGTCTGGCCCGTCGGCAGGCCCTGGTCAGGAGAAAGTGCTCGCCCATTGAGGATAGGGGCTGGAAAAGCCAGCCCAAAAAAGAACGAACAGAGTACAAGAAGGGGGCCAGGGGAAGCGCTAAGAAAAACAAGCACACTAAAGAAACAAAGCAGCTACGAATCACTCAGTAACTCCTGCTAAGCAGCCACAGATCAGAGATGCTAGGTTCCTGGAAATGAAGAAAGTGCTCGCCCATTGAGAATAGGGGCTGGAAAAGCCAGCCCAAAACAGAATGAACAGAGTACGAGAAGGGGGCCAGGGAAGCGCTAAGAAAAGAAGAAAGTGCTCGCCCCTTGAGAATAGGGGCTGGAACAACCAGCTCGAAAAAGAAGAGAAGAAAGTGCTCGCCCATTGAGAATAGGGGCTGGAACAACCAGCCCGAAAAAGAATGAACAGAGTACGAGAAGGGGGCCAGGGGAAGCGCTAAGTAACAGAAACAAAGCTGCTACGAGACACTCAGTAACCCCTGCTAAGCAGCCGCAGATCAGAGATGCTGGGCTGGGGGGGGGGGAAAACAAGCACACAGAGAAACAAAGCAGCTACGAATCACTCAGTAACCTCTGCTAAGCAGCAGGTCGGAGATGCTAGGCTCCTGGAAATGGGTCCCCTGTCCAGAGCCAGAGGCACTTGCCGATGCACCTGCAGGGCGGCCCGCGTGCGGCTCGCGGCCGCCGCCCGGAGACGGGGCCCGGATGCGCCGGCGCCAGCAAGGGCCGCCCTGTGACGCCCTTTTAAAGACAATGCCCTTCCCCTGCTGCCCCTGGCTGCTGGGCGGCAATAAGCCGCTCAAGCCGCCCAGGGGGGCACGGCAGCCTGCTGCTTTGGCCTGCGAGAGAGAAGCTCCTCCACATGGAGAGGTGCTTCCAAAAGAAGAAAGCTCTTCCAACTTACGGCAATGGCTGCGAGAGGCCAGCCTAAAGAGTGGACACGCGTCTTTCATAAGGAATACTTTCGTATATTTCGTATATTTGAAACAAATGAAGGCTAAATTGGCCAAGTACAAAGGCAAGCACATCTGATGACGTACATCACCCACTGCAAAGTGACCCGCTCAGTCAGCACAGGTCAATACATATAGGTCGCTATATGATGCATGACTACAAGATGGCAGCTTCCAAGCCCTTCTGCCACCAACTAGAGCTGGCCCAGCTTTCTGGTGCAAAGCATGAGCCCGAGCACGATGCAAACAGACCGACACTCAACGGCGCAAGAACGACCATTGTGCAGCTAGCAAACCCATCTCACCTGGAAGCACGTCGGTGCGTCGTGCATAGCCTAGACTAGCAATATTGTGAATGAGTGTGGAGTCGAGGAGCTATACAAGCCAAAGATACTCTGACTGCAGCTGGCAGTTGCTGATCGCAGTGGGGTAGTCGATGTAATGCTGCAGCTTTCTTTGTACTGCACTGCCAACTGCCTGGCCAGCGATGTGGGTCAAAAGGGAGGAGGCGCATGGTGCGCTGGATGCAAAAGTGAGGCAAACCAAGCCAGCACAATATCCAGGCCTAAGCTAGTGCGAGACTGGGGCTTCACAAAGCGAAGCGCTAGGCTGAGGTGGGCTGAGGTGATAGTTTGATGGGCGATTGAAGGGGGACTTCACTACACACGAGTGAACCCACAGGCTATTTTGGAAGCCGGAGCCACAAAATATGCCAGTGGCCTGGCTTAGAGCGCACCCAGCACCTTGATAATGAGCCAACGCTTGAAACTTAGCGGTAATTGCGGAGACAAGAAACAATCATGTTCTTCCACAAGGAGACGGTGGCCATCTCCTCTTGATAAGACACCCTCTCCATTAATAGCACAGGCAATTTTCGCTTTTCCGACAAAAGAGAGATAAGACTGCTCGCTTGGCGCTGCCACGAGCTAGTGGCGGTGTGGCGGCTAGCGTCGGGTCGGAGGAGGCGAAGGGCACCGAAGAGGGGCGGGGCCCTCAGCCGATATGGGTGCGCCTTTTCTGCCTGAACAATGTATTGGCTTGAATTGGCCTCCCTTTCAATTCATGCGCCCCGCGCGCCTTCTCTCTCTTCAGGCCAGAGAAGCTGCAATCTTGGTGGTCTCTATGCTTTCCCGCTCCGTTGCACCGTGCTCCTTCTTGTGTGGGCTGGCTTTGCACGGCCCCTCGCCCCCTTGGGAGCCGGCGCCTGGAATGCAAGGGAGGCCAGAACAAGCCAGTGCACTCAAGGGAATGACTGTTCCAGTAGATGCCGATGGCTGTCGTTGGCCAGCCCAGAAAACGAATGAACAAATTTTGAAGGAGCCAGATAGCCGCTAAAAAGCACAACGTGACTCAATGGCCACTGGGTGCTCAATATCCCCTTGAGCAGCCGCAGGTCAGAGAAACTAGTCTCCGGGTAGCGGGGTGCACTCAGTGTTCAGGCAAGAGCTGGTGCAGAGGATGGGGCTCGGAAGAAGCTGCTTCTGCCCTCTTTCCACGCCGGAGCGAGAAGCCTGTCCAAGGGAGGAAGGCGGTCGCGGCTGCCGAGGCCAGCCCAACAAACAGAGCGGACAAGGGCCGATGGGGAAGCTCCCAAGCCGGAGGGCGCCGCGGTCAGCCATGACGAGGGCTCGCCGAGGGCTGAGGGCGCAGTTGGGCACGGGGGGAGGGAAGGGAAAGAGAGAGAAGGCGCGCGCGGTGCGCATGAAAGCCAGACGTGAGCTCTTCCAAAGGAAATGGCTCTCCCAAAGGAAGTGATTCTCCCAGATGTGACAAGGTTCGAACGGGCCAGAAGCGCTATCCCAGAGCTTGCCCGGGAGGATGAATGACTTAGTAACCACGAGCGAGGAGCCGCAAGTCCGAAAGTCTAGCAGCCAGAAAGCAATGCACTGTGAGATGAAAAGGGTGGCCCACTCAAGCCACTACATTGGTCAACAGCTGGTGCAGATAGCGGGGCTACATGAGACGAAGCGAAAGGGGAAAGGGGCGGGGCCGGCCGTGGCCGGGCCAGGCGGCCTCTGGGCGACCCCGGGCTGCCGGGGGCGGTAAGCGGGCGCCACGTGGCGGACATTTGTGGGCCGGCCCGCTGTTCCCGGAGGGGACGGGCCGCGGCCAACGAGGGAAGGGGGGCGCTCCGGGGGCAGAGGCCTGAACACGGATTGAAGGCCGCACGGGGAGAGGGGATGCGGTGGGGTGGATGCGCCGGACGCTTCAGGCCGGCCCATGTTTGGACCTGCCACTCTCCTCCTTGGGCGAAAGGTGTAATTCAATAGCCGTGACAGGCCAGCCCGGGAAAGCTAGACAAGGTTCGAGGGCTCGGCAACACGGGCCGCAGATGGGACAGCTCCGCAAGGGCACCGTCCGTCGGCAGCCCGACGCGCCGGACGATTGCCTAGTGCCGCGGGGCGGGCGCCGGTGGCCCCTGGCCTTTGGCGCGTAGCGGGGCACCCCCCGCGCGCGCGCGCCACGTGGCGGGCCGCGG
>WELB01000166.1:290173-302993 GCA_009602725.1 Spirogloea muscicola | reverse complement strand
CTCCCGGGAGCTGGGAGCCGCCCCCCCCCGCTGGCCCGCCCCCCCTCCTCCCTGGTGTCGGAGCTTCCCAACATCTGGAAGCCTCCCCGCCCCGCGGCCACGGCGCCTCGCCCACCTCCCTCAGCCCCGAGCTGGCCGAGCCTTGCCCAGCGGCACAAGGGCTTGTCAATCGCCGTCCGGTATTCGGGCACCGGCTAGCGACCTCTACGTGCTGGCTCGTCGTCACTGAGCGAGTCAGCTCAGCAGCAGGTGATGTCCATCAAGAAAGAAGTTCAGGTGTTTATCTGTCAGTGCTTGCCTTTGTACTTGGCCACTCAGGCCCTCCATCTCTCAACACACACTCCACATCCTCCGCCCCCGCGCGCCCAAGCAGGCTGCAGCCGTTTCTGAGGACCCCGCGCCTGCTGGTGCCTCGGCGTGGCCTGCGGCAGTGCCGCGGCTCGGCAAGGCGGCTGTTTGCCGACGCTGCCAGTGGGCGGGGTGCCGGCTGGCCTCCCGCAACGGCACCGGCTCGCTGACTCACTCACGACGCCGAGCTGAGGGAGTCCGCCAAGCTGAGGAAGTTGAGCTCATCGCGCAGTCTGCGACATGGGTTGTCACGGTGATGACATGAGGGACAGGGTTTAAGGTTGCTGCGTCGCCCACAGCTGGCCTTCGTCAACGCCGACATGTCGCAGGCGCTGGCTGCCGCGACCCTTTCCTCGCTTTCGCAGCCGGCCTCCAGTCCCTTAGTGCTCCCATGCCAGCTCCAGCTCCAACGTCCCAAGGCCATCGCCGCTGCGGCGTCAAGGCGCGCATCGCATGGACGTCGAGCGGCTGCAGCAGAGCTGCTCAGCCTTGCCAGCTGGCGGGGCCCGTTCCAGGACCGCCACGGGAAGCGGCCGCCGCGCGACGGCTCCGGCCTGTCCCGCAGCGACCCCCTGCCCCTGCCACTCCCCGTCCCAGATTCCGAGCCGCTGCCTCGGGAGGCTGTCGAGCGGCAGCTCCAGTGTGATCCTGCCATCGAGGTTTGCCAACACGCCGTCCGATCACTTGCATCGTTACTTACACCTTCGCTTTAACCCCCTGTTCGGCCTCCACCTCCCCCCGCTCTCCTCGTTCTTGCTTGCTCTCTCTCTCTTCTTGGTCACTCACCCTCTGTATCCTCTTGCTCGCACTGCGTTTTACACTCTTCCCGACTCTCTCCATGCTCCTTCTATGGATCCCACTTGATATTTGCACTTGGCTGGCCTTCACAGGCACTGTCTTGCATCAGCAATTGCATTCTCCTGTCTTCGAGGCCCTACCGCAACTTCTCAAATATCTCCGCTGGTCTGCTGTGCAGGACTGCAAGGAACCAGTCTATCAGTGGACAGGCGAGTGCCGGCGTTGTCAGGGTACGGGCCTGGTCAGCTTTTACCGCAAGCGGCGCGAGGTGATTAGCAAGTGTATTGCTTGCATTGGCCTCGGTGAGCTTATCTTGTCAAGAAGCTCACTACATATGCAATTCTTTGCTGCCGCAAGCCCCCTTGTTACCGCAACTCGCTGTGACCAAGTTATTAACAAAAAAGTACGTTCACAATATCCTGGACAAGCAATTTCTAAGATCTGCACTGATAAGTTTTGCCCTGCTACAACTGAGTGCGCAGGGTATGTGCAGAACTTTACGCTGCGCTCAGATGTGCAGAGGATGGACGAAGGTGGCTGACCTTCTTGCGACGTTCTCTGACTCGGCACTTTTGCGACCATTCTCTGACTCGGCACTTTGGTTCCATTGCCCATTCTATTATCATTCATTTACACTCCTGTCAAAGTAGCCCACGACTTTTGCTAGTCTATTCCAGCAATTATCAATCAGCCTTGACAAGCTGAACCAATTCATTGACTATTAGGAGTAGTCTTTACGGTCAATAAGCTTGGAGAACAATCATTGGAGTAGATATTTTCAGCACGCTACCTTCATACCGCAGGATGTGTTCAGCAACAGAAGGCAGAAGTGCTGCCTTTCGTGGCCGTCACTTTGACCAGATTCTCGTTTTACTACTAAGTGAGGTTCCTTGTCTATGCAAGGCCGAGGAGAGCTGTGCATTCCTGATCTATCGTGCATGCTATTTGAGCAGATTCTTACATGGGGTTGACTTAGACTGATAGTCACAGATTTTCCTGGATCGCATGCACTGCAGACTGACGCACTTTTAGATTCGCTGGCATGCTTTGGCTGCCAGGAGTCACATCACTTCCACAATCCACGCAACCTCTATTGGCATCATAGTCGTGTCACTGGCTGTGATGAAGAGATTAGGTGCCAAGAACATACATCGCCATCACAACTTGAAAGGCATGAGGCGTGCGTGGAAGAGCAATGCTTGATAAAGTGCCGCAATTGCATGGAAGGTCTGCATGTCACTCGTAAATGTCCTGTCCATGGCAAGGTTGAACCGTGGCTAAATTGAGCTGTTGAGGTAGCTTAGAGCTTGACGCAATTTCAGTCTTGTCATTAGTATCTCCCTCTTTGCTGAAGCCCGCTCTGCCGTTTCCTCCTGTGCTACGCTGTCAATGTTCGTGGCTGGCCTTCCTCCCCACCAAAGGGGGCCAGCAGTTTCCATTAATATCCTTTACTGTAATGGAGCAGCCGCTCGAGCCTAGCTGGCATTGCCACCTTCTGTCCACTCTCGGCTGCCACCTCAACGTCACGGCCTCGTGCAGGAGCCCGGTATCTTGGGTGTCTGATGAGGCTCCACTGTGTCCGATGCGCAATGCTGAGCCCAACGCAGGTGAGGCCTAAAACAAGATAGAGGAATTCCTTGAAGAGTGGAGCACTGGCTGTGGAAGGCCAGCCCAGAAACAATGGACAAGGTCCTAAGGGGCCTGGAAGCGCACAGTAAGCAGCTACAACAGTTGCTTCTATCTACTGTAGTCTCTTGCATACCTGTGTAAGTTTTGCGACTTTCGGCTTCTTGAACATTATTCGTTCTTTAATGGGATAGCTTTCCACAGCCCAGCCCCCTTTTCCGGCTCCTCTTTTTTTCTCGTCGCCAGCGTGCTCAGCGAGGGGCCTCGGCTCATCGCCGACTTTGTCACGACTGACTGCTTTGTTTCCAGCAGCGCCAAACGCTCGTCGGAGGAGGCGGGCTACGCAGTCTGTCAAGCGCCGTGCCGCAAAAGGAACGGAAATACTCGGACCACCCGGTGGGAGACGAGTTTGTTCCACTGGCAGTCGACGTGCACGGAGCCTTTGGCACGAAATGGCTTGACTTGTTTCACCGCCTTGCGCGGCGTGCAGCGGCCCGCCGCCTCGGGCAGCAGGGTGAGCAGCCCGGCTTCAACGTCGCCCGGTCCCTCGCTCAAGTCTTCCGAATGCGTTTGGCCATCTCGATGCAGCGGTCCCTTGCCTTTGCGGTTCACTTGCGCGCAGGCCGAGCTTTGGCGGCGGCCTCCGGCTTTCGTCAGGGCGACGTCTTTCCGCCGGCTAGCTACTCAGACCTGCATCTTCTGACTAGTTATTGCGGAGCGTTGCCTGGCTGATGTCATAGTCCTAGTCCTTCGTACTACGACTCCTTCAGACCTTGTCCATTCCTTTGGGCTGGCCTTTCCCAGCCACCAGTCAATCTAGCCGCGCTTCTTCTCTGTGGGCCACCACAGAGAAGAAGCCAGCACTCTCTTTCTTCTTTGGACGAGCTCACATCCTATGGTGGCGGGTGCGCCCCAGCGAGTGGTCCCAGCTCGTGGCCCGCACTTCTGAAGAGCTGCTTCATTATTTAGTGCATTCTTCTTCAGGCCCCTTTGTAGCCTTCCCAGCCACCAGTCAATCTGGCCGCGCTTTCGTTTTTTGTAGCTGCTAAACGCTTGTAGGCTCCTCCGAACCCTTGTCAATCTTTTTGGGCTGGCTTTTCGCAGCCCTTGCCTCCCATTGCGAGTGCCACTTCCTTCTTTTTCCTGGGCTGGCCCATGCCAGCCATCGCCCTCGACTCCCCAGGGAATTCCCCCCTGCTTCATTGGCAATGTAGGACAGAAAGCGGGGGGGAGCCCACGTGGTCAAGGCAGACCATCTGATTGGACGGCCTTGCAGGTGGTCGGGTGTTCAGAGCTGACCGGGCTCCGAGCTGGAGAGGTCGTGGCTCGGCGAGGGGNAGAGAGAGAGAGAGAGAGAGAGAGAGAGAGAGAGAGAGAGGGAGAGAGAGCGAGAGTGCTTACACTGGCTCTCGGCGCCGTCTCCAACGCGGCCAAGCCCCTCCTCTGGGCTTGGGCTGCCATCTCCACAACCTCCGCAGCGCCTTCCCCGCCTTGGACGGAGCCTCCTGCCCGGCAACTGGTAGAGCGCTCTCACAAAAAGGGCTGGGCTGTGACTGTCGCCGCTTGAGGCCGCCAGCGACTCGCCAACTCCATCCTCCCTCGTCCCTCTATCTTTGGGTGCTTACTCTGCTCCAGAACCACAGCTGGAAAAAGGGTCTGTCCGGTGCCCAGTGTCGCGTTTCAATGACAGCTGTCGGCCTGGCCAGGACCACTTGGTGAAGGCCTGAAGGCACAGGCGAGGTCGTCGCCAGAGGCTAGCTGTCGACATCTCTGGGATGCATTTAGCATTAAAAACGTGGGCGTAGTGGAGCGAAGCGGCAGCAGCAAAGGTAGCTGAACTGCTGTACTCAAAGGGAGACAGAGAGGAAAGAGGAGAGACCCAAGACGAGGAGGAGAAGGACCATCATGTGGTGCCCAACGCTGTTTGGCTGGTTCCCCTGCTTTCCATCTTCGCTGGTCGGCAGTTTGGCGCTGATGGTCGCCTACGGCATACTACTGCTCTATGGCGCATACTCCATCTCGCAAGCTGCTGAGCTCCTCCTGCTGGTCAAGACCCTATCTTGATCTTTGCAAATACCTCTCATAGTTTATGCTATGCCCCTCGTGCATCGCAATCAGTCAGCCTATCCAGCTCGCTGCCTCGATCAAATCGTCACCCCCCACCATTACGCCTCACCTGACCTGCTGACCTGCCAGGTGTGGCCGCCAGCAATCATTGGTGGGCTGGTGCTGCCGCTGCTCAACTCCGCCCCGCTTTGCGCGCTCATGGCGGTCTCTTGCCTCGCTGGCACTGCTGAGGAAGCGCAGGCGAGCGAGCATTATTCAAAGCACTCTTCTGCAACCGGAGTCTGATCTACGTCCGACTGCCAAAGCTACTGCTTTGTGCTTGCTGTCGGTGCAAAGGCTTATGCTTTGCTGGCTCATGATGATGACGCAGGAATCAGTGCGGACAGGCATGGGCACACTTGTGGGCTGCACCATCATGCTGCTCACTATCACATGGGCAGGGTCAGTCATAGTTGGTCGCTGCGACCTCTCTCCTCACAACGGCGAGGCTGTGGATGCAACGCTCACCCTCCGTTGGGACACACTCCGCACAGGGGTGACAACATTGCCGTGAGCGCGCTCCTCTCGCCGACTTGGCTCAACAAATCAACAGTCAATGAAAATCTCGACCAATAATTGTACTCATTTGCAGCATCGCATGACTTATTGACCTTCTTGGCTGGTAACGTTGTACACCAGTGGTTGATGTGAGCTTCAAAAGCGTACTCAATAACATAGTTCAGTGTGGCATGCCACGTCTCAATCCCTCCTTCAGCGAGCTGCGGACAGGCGCGTGGATTGCTGCTGCAAGCGCAGCATTCTTCCTTGTTGCTCAGGTCCGGTGTCTATACATAGATATTCCCCTTGAAGTTACACTTAAGACTTGATGGGAACTGCTATGCTGCCTGGCAAGATTCTGCTCTGGTCACAGTTCCATCACGATAAGGGCAGTGCCCGTTGTCTTAAGACGTGATTGTAGGCTGGTGGGCGCTGTGATAAAATTTGTGTACTATGGGTTGTGCTGAAGGTACCGGCCTCAATGGGGTTCCATGGCCCAGGGGTAGCCCTCACTGGTGCAGTTGTAGCGGCCGTAGCTGCGGCTGCCTACATCATCTTCCAGGTAAGTGTGCAGCATACATGGCGACATTCAGAATCATTGCTTAAGACTGGTGACTACAGAGGGCTTTCTCATTGCTGTTTGCCAGTCTGGAGGAAATCACGGTCTTCTTGAACTGAACACCCTTGGCTGCATTTGGCACTTGGCAGCTGTCTATCCCCAAGATGCAGCGGCGCACATTTTTGAGGCGCCGCCAGATTGCATTGGTGCGACACGCAGTGCTTGAGGCACACAATGTGGCGGCCTCAGAGGGCAACATCCTCTCAAGCGCAGAGGCGGGCTGCTGCTCGGATGCCAGCAGAGCATTCCTGCACAATCTGTTCCGGCTTTTTGACAGAGATGGAGACAAAGTGCTCGATGAAGCAGAGATCAAGGTGAGTGTTCTAACTACCACTCTCCATGCTGCTGTGCTCCAGTTCCACACTCACCATCGTCCTCTCATCTCTGCCACAATCAAAATTGTGATGGTAATTCAGCCCCGCATTAGTGGTCTGACATATATTTCCCACATGCTTATTTGCTTCAGGAACTCATCAGCGAGACTGCTGTCCAGTCTCCGGGCTTTGTACCGAGGGAGATTGATGTACAGCTCTGGCTGCAGGTCACTGGCTGCACACAATCTGGAGTAATTCCAGAGAACGTCTTTGTGACTGCTACGTTTGACTGGCTGACAGAGGTAGTCTCTCTAAAACCCACCTATAGCTTTTCGTCTCGTTCATGCTGATGAGGTAGGCTTCAAGCCCGGCTATGCCAGGGTTCAAGTCAGGCTACGCCGCTGCAAGGCAAGCTCGTGCTTCTGCGAATTATCTCAAGAATTGGATTTCCTTTTGCAGAACGCCGCCAGCAGCCAGACTCTCCAGCGGGGAGATAGTAAGCTGGTCCTGGACCTCAATGAGGAGGGCAGCGTTCTTGGGCAGCCGCTCCTTCCCGATGTTGATAACGTGCTATTTGGCAGCAAGGACAACATGCCCCACCCTGAAGATGCCAGGGATGGGTCGCCACTTCGTATCTTGATGAAGGCGCTGCTCATCCTTTTGTATGGCTTTTGCCTAGTCGCCCTCTTTGCAGATCCAATGGTGAGACTTGGTGCTAGTTTTCTTCCTAATGAAACAGCCTGATAAGGTGCTGTGCAGACAACATGTATCACTGTCTTCATCACTTGCTTGTCCAGTAACTTCTTCTTGTGTCTCGTAGATTTAAAGGGACCTTGTGTTGCACTCAGGTGGTGGCCATTGGGGACTTTGCAAAGGCCTCCAACATTCCACCATGCATTGTGTCCTTTGTAGCAGCTCCCTTCGCGTCAAACGCCAGCGAGGTTGTCTCCTCCCTCATCTTTGCTTCCAAGAAGCGGAGGCCCAATGTGTCATTGGCTCTCGGTCAGGTAGGGCCCTTCAACGTTTTATGTAAGATTGCACTGAGCTGCTGGAACCCACATCTGCAGGATGATGCTGCAGAGAATAACAAGTGTGAATCTATTGATGAATGGATCATTCTTTGGTGGGACACATGCATCACAAGTTGCAATTTTCTATAGTTTTCGTCCAAGTTTTCTATGAACGTGATAGCTTGCTACCGAGGAAATTCGTGAGGATTGGCAGCTTGAGGTTCTGAGTAGGAAATAATGAATCTTTTCAAATGCAAGCACATCGCTTCGGTGATATGCATGCTTTCTAAGCTACAAGGCACTTTGCTCCAGTAGTATAGTGCACTGCATAGAGAGGACAGTGCAGAGTGTCCTACTTTGTAACATCTGGTGCAGACTTGACAACATGAGATGCTGATTGATGGCAGGTATATGGAGCGATTACGATGAACAATACACTCTGCCTCGCCGTCTTCTACTTTCTCATATATCTCCGTGGCCTCGACTGGCAGTTTCCTGCTGAAGTGTGCTCCTTTACATCCTAGCATGTCAGCAAGGCCCTCGCATGCTCCACATGTAATTGAGGAGTAAGATCAAAGGGGAAATATCTCTCTTGATATCAGCATACTTGTCATGCCTGCCTCATACTTCACTCTTAGCCTTGAGCTTACTGCCTTGGTCAGGTGGCGGTCATTTGTGGCAGCTGCCTGGTTGTTGGCGGCATTGCTGGGAGCGCAACCACATTCAAGTTGTGGGTTGCTCTTGTAGTCCTTCTCTTTTACCCTTTGAGCATTGCTTCAATTGCAGTACTCTCCAACTACTTTGACTGGAAGTAGGACCGGAGAAAAAATACTCGACCTGTCAATGCCTCATGTAGACAAGAAACAGCTACTTAGATGTAAGGCAATGGCTGTGAGAGGCCAGCAAACACGGTCTGAAAGGGTCGGAAGGCTCATACAGGACTTGCTTACTTAGACTTGGACAAGTCACAACTCAGGTCATCGCTCCTGGCTAGGACGCACTCAAGGGTCAGCGTCATACTACGATCAAGGTCATCATGGGGACGGTAGGAAAATATAGCTCGCAATTCACATCCTCACAGTCCATGCATAAGGTTGGATGGAAGCAGTACAGGATTTCTTGCCTGTGATGTGCTCATGCAAGACCAACTTTACCGGAAGAGAGTGGCCCCGAGAAGAGCAGGCCATGAAAGCAAACAAGACAAGATACAGACACGAGCAATGCAGAGGGTCCCGCCAGAAACAGGCCATCAGTTTTAGTCTTGAGCAGCAAGTGCAAGGCATTCAGACATGGAATGCAGCCAGCTGCTGTGTGGAATTTGTCAAGCCCTCATGAAGCATGCAATCAGTGTACAGCTCTTTTTGCAGCTCTGTGCATCTCCTTTGCCTATTCCTACTACTGATTGTACCTACTAGACGCATTCAATCTAGCGGTCACTAGTCAGCCTAAGTGTTGATGATTCTGCAGCTAAAGGTGAACTTGCAATAGAGGCAATTTTCCTTCGCACCATATGTTGATGCTTACTTTTGAGACGAAGTATAGAGGAATAAGTATATGACATATTGGCAAAATATAAGCGTCCCTGTCAGACAACAAATGTTGACGCTTCAGTACACAGTCATCCATCAGTGGGTGAAAGCCCATAGGGCAGCTTTACACGCAAGCCCATTCTGAACAATTTCCAGGAAGGGGTTTTCATGTGTCTTGGATACGCCGAGCATGGACACATGTGCAATGTACGCAGGTAGCTGATGCAACTTGAATTCAGTCAGCACTTACTCACTCTTGATTAAGTTACGGTTGTCTTTGGGCTTTGGAGTACCCAGTGTGGCCAGGGTTCTGCTTCTCCCAAGCGGCCAGCCACATGTCCATCATGTCGGCCAGGAGCGTGAAATATCCGCGGTCTAGATGCTTGAGGTCTGCTCGAACGTGCCCAATGATCTCCTTGTAGCAGGCCACAACATCAGTGGACTGTGGCAGAAGCTTCATGTTCTGCAACAGGCGGGTTGCTCGCAACGATTAGCAGCGCCCTTGCGGATGCTGCAATGCAGATAACTGCAGAGCATCTGGGGTGTACCAGCTTCATCATGCAGATCCTTGCGGACTTGGTGGCGACAATCTGACGAGCTTTTCTGCCAGACAATCTTCCGGCAGGCAGCATGGGACATGCTAAGATTGCAGTGTCTCAAGTGGTCGAGACTGGCAGATACCTGGAAGAAGGGCACTATTGTTTCCTGCCATTGAATGCCATTGACCTCCACGTCCCAGTTGGCAAACGCATTGCTGGCCTACTGTGCCAGATGTATGGTTTGCCAGTCTTCACACCAAGGCCCAGGTGGTCACATATAACCTGTGCCATGAGCAACAGAAAGCCGAATCTGCATTTGAGGAGAGCAGCAAATGACGCTTGTAAAGATGCAACTCTTGAAGAGTGGAGGTATCGAAACCAGGACCTGTAAGGCGGCAAGAGTTGTACATGGAACGAACATACAAGACATCTGGACCCATTAAATTCTTTAGTTGCATAGCAGCTCAGCCTCAGTATGGCAGTATATATGAAGAAACATAGATAGCCGTCATTGTGGTTGAGATGCAGTCAGAGAAGCGCCCAAAACATGCCAGGCATTGAGAAAAGCTGCAGAGCACTCGGAGGTGGTGCAGCAACTCAGGTCTGCTTGAAGTGAGTCAGACCTTGGAGCACCAGCCCGCCCACATGTCTTCGTAGCGGCCCCATGGCGTTCCCTGCAAATCACGCAACGTATTCTTGAGCTCGACACTGAGCGAACGCAAGCTGATTGGAACAGATTTGCCTGAGAGGTTGTAGCCAAGCTATGCGGCATCCAGTTGCATGACATGTTCGTCGCATGCAACAAAAGAGGAGAACTAGAGCTGACCTGTCCCATGAGGCCAAAGTACATTGCAGGCCTGCAAGACCAGGTGAGTAGGAGGAGGTCATGCCCCCAATGCAGCTGGACAAGTGGATTCAGCTTATTTGCAAACCACTAGGTAACTGAGTCAGGGCAGCTACGAAGCAGGACTGCTAAAGCCATCACGCCATGTCACTTCATTCTTGTGTGACAACAGACTGGTCTCAGAAGGAGCTGCAGGCAAATGAGCCAGCACTGAAGCTTGCCCCATTCAAGTAGATGCAGCACGAGCAAGTTGTGGCAATGGCTGGGGTAGGGCTCGCCAGACCCAATGAGCTCGCGATCAAAGGCCAGGTTCATGCCGCAGCAGGAATAGAGGACGCCCTTGGGTAGCGTCATCACGGCATCGACATATCTGTCATGTGACAAGGAGGCCAGCAGTGCGACAGAGGGTGATCATCAGAACTGTCAACAAGCAGAGCTATTAATCAGGACCTCCACAGATTGGCCTCAAGTAGCACATTGTCAGTCTGTGCCAGTGACTGCGCTTAAACAGCAAGTGCCAGAGGCTCAGCCACAGGTAAGGCCGTACCTGTGGCTGACCTCCGCCGGCTTAGGGGAGGCATCAATTGCCAGCTGCGTGGGGCCATCATAGTCCCTGCGACCCAATGAGCAGCTGAGTGATGGACAGCTGCAATCAAGCCCGCCTCACGGCTGGGCACTAATTGATGCATTAGTGGGGTTTAAGCGTATGTGGATGAGGGAAGAGCATGGACGCTGAGCGCTTGTTGTCGCCTTTCGGGCCAATGCATCTGATGGCCCGTGGCCAAGAGGCAGAGCGAGGTTTCTCACGGGATGTTAAGCCACATTCCATGGGAGATGGCCGTGGGCACGCCATGGCGCAGGCTGAACGGGTAACACGCCACAAAATCTGCGTCTGCACAGAGACCAGTGCTGCATGTCAATGTCAACTTGGGACCCGTCCGGCTCAAGACTCCAGGCTTAATGTAGGCCCTGTGCAAGAGGTAGCAGCCCTCATGCTAGCCGACCAGAATGGGATGCTAGAATGGGATGCTAGAGCGCTCTAATTGCAATTGATCAGTGGGAGGAAGGAGGGAGCTGCCCTATCGGAGTCTGCGGATTTGCGGTTGTCAAGTCACTGTTAAAATCTGCAAGCTGAGCCCCTCGAAATAAGTGATCTAATCATGTTGATGACGGCTCAGATGCTTTGCACAAACTTCTTGTCATTGAGAAGAATTGGGACCCTGAGGAGGGAGAAGAGCTACGGGCGATGGTTACCGTCCGCAAAGGGGTCGTACATTGTGTTGAAGTAGTAGGGCGTGGACGGCGTCAGCAGGTTGCGCATGTGGCCGCGCAGCGCATCCACCTCCGCGCCGGCGGGGTCCTTGGCCACCTGCACAGCGGCTCAGCGCTTGCTGTTCATGCCTGCTGCTGGCCTTATAGAGCTGTTAGACTAATGAGCTGAATAATCAAGGGCGTGCACCTCGGCAATCCAATGGAGTACGGGGTTTTGTAAGTCATGGGTGTTGGAGTGAAAATAGGAGTGGAAAGTTTCAGCGGAGAGAGCGGACTGCAGAGGAAGCTACTCACGAAGCAATCGTCGTCGATTGTGTAGATGTACTTCTTGCGCGACACCAGGAAGCCGAAGCAGCGGCAGGCGGCGGAGCGCTGCGAGATGCACTTGGCCTGGCCGCCACGACAGTGACGGGCAGAGAGAGGTCAGCTGCACCTTCCTTCCTTGTGCCCTCCTTCCTCTCGCCCCCTCTCAATGGACCCACAGATGACACCGCAATTAGTGGGAGCAATACACACAATTAGCCTCAGGCAGGGTGTCCCCACCCTCTGTTATCTCTACTAGACTCTGGTCAGCAGACCCCCTAACCTTGATCATGACGTGCATTACCGTGCATTACCGTGCATTACCGTGTTTGCGTGTGCTTAACGGCAATACTACTTATGCCAACGATGCACTGACCACCCTGGCGCTGACCACCCTCCCTGCCTTAACCTTAAACCCTCAACTCTAAACCCGAAACCCTAACCGCTTAACCCACCCCTCCATCAGCCCCCACGGCCAGCGCAAGAGGGCAGCAGCTTCACCAGCAGGCCGAGGACGCGCTCCACGTCTCGGCGAGTGTACATCTCGAAACTGCGAGCACAGGTCGATGACATGGGCGTGGTTTGCAACAGCATTGTGGTTGAGCCACCGGTGCTCGGTGGGTGGCTGGAGAGGGAGGTGCGAGAGGGGATGGAGAGGAAAGAGGAGCGCGCACGTGTAGCCTTCGGGCACGGAGACAAGCTTGTCGGGGTCACCGTCCTTGACGATGATGAGGTGGCAGCCGCCGAACGCCCACGTCCAGCGCTCCAGGAAGTCGAGGTCACGGATTGTGGGGATCACAATGTCGATGTTCTCCTGAGCAAAGGTGAAGTCAACAAGGCAACTGCAGAGTTGCTGAGAGCTGCGAGCATTCGGCGCCACTGGCAGCTGGCATAACCCGCTCTCCTTAGCTTAGGAGGGAGCAAGGAGGAAACTGGTAGAAGGGCTGAGGCGCAACAAGTTGGGAAGGGGGAGTGAAGGATGGAGAGAGGGGAGGAAGGGAGATCGGAAGAGCG
>WELB01000166.1:269562-287451 GCA_009602725.1 Spirogloea muscicola | reverse complement strand
TCTCTCTCTCTCTCTCTCTCTCTCTCTCTCTCTCTCTCTCTCTCTCTCTCTCTCTCTCTCTCTCTCTCTCTCTCTCTCTCTCTCTCTCTCTCTCTCTCTCTCTCTGTCTCTGGACATTGTCCATTCTATTTTTGGCTGGCGTCTGCCAGCCCCTCTCTTCTATGGGCGAGCTCATTCTTTGCCAGCCCCTCTTCTCTGAGCAAGCACTTTCTCGTTCTCCCCTCTCCTCCCCCCCCCAACCACACCACCACACCACACCGCCTGCCCACCTCCCTCCCTCCGCACTCACTTCCTGCCCAGTCCGTCTGTACAACCCCAAAACCGCCTTCATTCCCAGCTCCCTCTGGCCGCCACCCACACCCGCCTGCATCCGAGCTTCAGCTGCTCTGACCGCGACAATGCAGTGCTTCACTCTGACGGCCGCACATTGCCGGGACACCGACCTTGTGGACTCGGCCCGGAGATGGCTCTACTGAGAAACCCGGCTGCTGGCGGTGTCTGAGCCCGGTGTTCCTTCTGGCATTTGGCGAGGCCAGACTTATGGCCCGCCGCGAGCTGCTCCATGCTGCGGCGCGACTGAGGTCCCTTGCCAACGGCCCGCGAACCAAGTACTTGAGCCAGGTGACTACGCAGCCTGACTTCCCGACACGGCCTCAGGAGGTCACTGATGAGTGGCTTACGGAGGTCCTGCGGCAGGTGCGCCACCAGTCCTCTTCCATCCTCTCCTCCCGTTCCTGCATCTCTCTTGGAGGGTTTAAGTTCAGGGTTTTAGGTTTCGAACCCCAAAGCCAAACCAAAACCCTAATCCAAGACCCCAGACCTTGATCCCGACTCGAGCAGGCGGGCACGCTCAGCCCCAGCTCGGCAGTCCGGGCGACAGCGTCGCAGCGCATCGGCAGCGGCGTGGGCCTCCTAAGCCTCCTGCACCGGCTGACGCTCGCTTACAAGGGCGCGCCCCCGCCTGCCGGCGCGCCTGCCACGCTCGTCGCCAAGTTCGCGCACCCCTCGCCTGAGGTCCGTCATGTCATCCCTGCCTCCCTCCCACTTCCGTTGTCCATTATTCTTCTTCCCTTCTCCCACCATACTCCGTTGCCCACCTCGACTCTATCGCAGCGGCCAACCTGCCTCGGTGCCAGGCGTCCAGATCCGCAGGATGGCCGGAGCCAACGGAAGCTATGCCCGGGAGGCCGGCCTCTACAATGTCATGGGCACCCGGCCGCCGGTCCTGGCCGCTGCCGCTGTGGGACCAGCGGTGCCGCAGGCGCTGGCGCTGCGCACGCCGGCTATCTACTGCAGCCACCACGACGCTGCATCCGGCCACATGGTGCTGCTGATGGAGGACCTCACCGAAGCTGCGCCCCTGGACCAAGTCACAGGCGCCACCCATCCGCAGGCAGCCACGGTCGTGCTGGACGCAGCGCGCCTGCATGTAGGAGTTGCTCGAACATCCCTCCCTCCTCCCTCCCTCCCAGCTCCTTCTCTGCAGCCACACTTTCTGCCCTCTCCGTCTCACCTCTCGCCTTGTAGTCATTGTCGGGCCGCCAAGGCCAATGGAGCAAAATGAATGCTGCTGGAGGCGCAGATCGATGCCCAAATCTCCTCCCTCTCACCCTCTCTTCCCCTCCCCCTTCTTCTTCTCCTCTCTCCCATGACAGGCGCGGTTCTGGGGCAGCCCAGAGCTCGATGGGTGGGCGTGGCTGCCGAAGCTGGACGAGGAGCGCGTCAAGGCATTCGATGCAGGAGAGTACACCAGTGCGTGGCCAACCTTCCTGGCCCTCTTTGGGGGGCTTGTGCCGCCAGCGCTGCGCGCGCCGCTGGCCCGACTTCCCGAGCACACCGCCGAGCTGCTCGACCACCTTGGCTCGCACCCCCGCACACTGCTCCACGGTGACCTCCGGCTTGACAATGTGTATGAGGTGCGCCGCCATCATGCTCTCCGTGCTGCATGATAGCTAGCCATAACCCTAGACTTACGACCCCAGCCTTCCACTCCCAAGAGCCAAACCTCTTCAGGGTGCCTTCTGCTCTACTCCACCTTCTGATTTGGAGCTTGATGTAATCTGGACTGCCTGCGGCCTTACTGCTTGGAATTGGCCCGTACTCAGAGGCGCTGAGTCAAAGCCTCCGCAAGATCCTTTGGCAAGAGTGCTTTCAATATCCTACCCTCGAGTCCCTGAGCTCGAGCAGGACTTGATAAAGTCAATCAAATATCATTGGAGCAGTGTCCGCATGTTGACATCTAAAGTTGGTCAACTTCAAGGTGTCAATGTCGAGGTGTCAGTATCATTCCACCTGTCCTCGTTCAGCGCCGGCTCTGCTCGGATTGCTGGTGTAAGCTCTTAACCTCAAAATTCAATCCCTGGCATTCGCAGTTGCGACAGCAGGCGTCTAGTGCCATCCTTGCCAAGGACAGCAGCAGCAGGGGCAGTGGTGGCAGCAGCAGCAGCAGCAGCAGCAGGAACGGCGGCGAGTCAAACCTGCTGTACATGGACTTTGGAGATTGCGGAGCTGGCCGCGGCCCTGCTGACATCGCCTACTTCCTTAGCCAGAGCTGTGCACCAGACCTGCGCCGTGGAGCTGAGCGCCCCCTTTGTGAGCGCAGCCTCACTACACACCGATGTGGAGCAATGCTTGCAGCAGCCGCTTTGTGGCCTGGCAGCGCTTGCAACTGACAAATGCATGTAGAGCTAATGGCGACCCACGCCTCCATTGCTGCAGTGGAGCTCTACTTACAGGAGCTGGAGGCTGTCGCAGAAGGTGGCAATGGCATGTACACGCTCACTGATTGCTGGCAGGACTACCGCGTCGCAACACTCTACTACTTTGTGCTAGCGGTGAACCTCGCCGGGCACGTGCCACCAGACAGCGGCGGGCGTGGCCGCTTGCACGCTCTCGCAGCAGCCGTCGCCGAGCGCTCGCTGGCTGCAATTGTTGACCTTCGCTGCCTCGAGCTACTTGCTGTTTAGCCCCTCTGCCTTGCTTGCCGGGCACTGCTCCAGCAGGGTGGCCCACCCATATGCTGCTGCCGCGGGCATTGAAGAAACATCAACCTGGGTGACTTTGCTGGGCTTACAGTCAAGGCTGACAGAGTGGTAGAGCTGCCGATGTCAGAGAGCATCCTGTATGGCTGCCCTCAAAAGTCGGGAAGCCCGGAGCACCGCCACAGAACCCGGTGGCCTGACTTACAGAGCTCCCAGCTCGTTGATGAATAGCCAGAGCTTGCCAGCGCTGCGAAGTAAGGGCCTTTGGGCTGGCCTCTCACAAGTAAGCAGGAATCGCATGCTGTTAGATGCAACTAATGCCTGTGCAATGCTAGTGTGCCCCAAGCTGCCCCCCCAACTGCAACGACGCGCGTCAACCAGTCGGGCCAGATGCTGGATGAGGGAGGACCAGTGCGTACCGTAGCCACCGTAAAGAGAGAGAAGGCGCGCGGTGACTTGGCCTCCCTTTCATTCATGAAAGGGAAGTCAAGTCAAGCCAACACATGGTTCGCTGTCTACTTGCGTGCAGGCCGCGCCTTGGCTGCTGCCTCCGGGTTCCATCAGGGCGACGTCTATCCGCCTGCTAGTTACTCTGACTTGCACTTACTGACTCGGAGTTACTGAGCGCCACCTTGCTGCCGTCTTAGCAATTAGTACCTTGCTTTCTGTGCAATCCGGCCCCTCCAGACCTTGTCCATTCCTTTGGGCTGGCCTCTCACAGCCACCAGTCAATTTAGAATATTCTCGTTCAGGATACAAGTGATGCAAAACATAAGGCTGCGTAAACGAAGCCCTATGCTTAAGGTTGCCAAGGTAAACAGTGTGACGTTAGTAACCACGGGTGAGCAGACGGCAGAAGGGCGAAAGCAGAACCGAAGAGAAGTGCTCGCACACAGCGAGAAGGCGCGCGATACGCATGAAATTGAAAGGGAGGCCAATTCTAGCCTCACAAAGGTCCTGGTAACTGAATAATGAGCTGGCTAGGGGGGACACTTATATGCCCGAGTGAGCACATGCATATCTGACAAGCTATACTGAGGAGCCAAACCACCACCACGGAAGCCACTAGCCTGGGCTAATGCACGACCAGCACGCTGGTGAATTGCGAGTGCCTGGGAGCGCTGCAGACTCAATAATAGCCGCATTCTATGGCATGCAACGATGGCTTTCGGGACGCTAAAATGGCCTAAGCTACCCGCCTGACTACGTCGGCGGGCATCAACATGCAGTGCCAGGCGATGGAGGAGGGAAGACCACTTCGTTCCGTAGCCGCCGTATTTGTCCATGGCGCACGGAAGAAGTGGTCGCCCCGGGGGTGGTCATTATAGTGCCTCTCCTTCTTCCTTTTTGCCCTAGACTCTGCCTGAACAGTGTATCGGCTTGGACTGGCCTCCATTTCATTTCACGCGACACGCGCGCCTTCTCTTCCTCTTCGCATGGTGTGTCGCCCGACCTGGCACAACCTGGCCCACAGAGAAAGTGCAGCCAGATTGACTGGTGGCTGGGAAAGGCCAGCCCAAAGGAATGGACAAGGTCTGAAGGAGCCGGAGTGCGAAGGACTAGGACTAAGACATCAGCCAGGGAACGCTCAGTTACCTCTAGTCAGGAGGTGCAAGTCTGAGTAGCTAGCCGGCGGAAAGACGTCGCCTCATAGAGAAGAGGGGCTGGCAAAGCCAAGGAAAAAAAAAGGACTACACTACAAAGTGCAAGACGGTGCAGAGGGAGATGCAGATGGCTGCTCAGTATCCACGTGTGAGCAACAGCAGATCAGAAGGGGGACGAAGGGGGCGAAGGGGGACGTCGGTACCCGAGGGGTCGGAGGACGGCAGCAGGCCCACGACGGGGTGGGTTACCTCCGGCGAGCGGTCCGGTAACGGACAGAAGCCCGATGAGGGAGGGAGGGAAAGACGACTCCCACTGCTGACGGTGAAGCGCCGCCGTAGAGGCCAGCCAGGTGTACGCCGAGGGCGCCATTGAACGAGGGGAGCGCGCCGCCCGCGCTCCCCGCCGCCATGGCCGCCGCCGCCGTCGTTGCGGGGGGAGGAGGCGGCGNCAGGTCGGCCTGCGCCGCGGCTGCCGTCGCCTCGGCGGTCGCGTCGCTGTCGCCGCCGTCGCCGGCCCCGCGGCTGCGGGCCACGTCCTGCGCTCGCTGTGCCGCGCCTGCCCGTTTAGAGCCAAATCCTAGGTGTCTGTGGTGCAGTCATTGCCTGCCGCTTGCTCCAGAGCACGGTGATATCATCTCCGAGGCCGGCTCGGCCGCCGCGCTCGGCGGGCGCACACGCCGCACCTCGCCATCGAGCGGCAAAAGCTTGCCGCTGACGGCTGCGGCAGTCCCCTTGCGCAGGCCGGCGCCGCCGACAGCCTGAGGGCTGCAGAGGGCACCGGTGCGCCCCTTGCCGGCGGTGAGGTCTACGAAGAGGTGTTCGTCAAGGACAATGTGTCGGTACACCCCACGCAGTCGGCCAGCGAGCGCATCAACGGCCGCCTCAAGCTCATCAAGCAGGGCCCGTCGCTCTTCATGGTCAGCTGCTGCCCCTCTGTCATTGTGTCGAAGGCTCTAAAACGGAACTTTGCGGTCGGCAACGTACCTTGTCATTGTGCATAGCGGAACAAGGCAAAGTGTTTCACGTTTGCCAGCCTTGTCAATAATCAGTAGCTGCTGACAAGAATCATCAATGCATACGATGTCTTTTCACATGGCATGGCAGACCTGGATTCCGTACAATCAGGGCGGTCTAGCTGAGGAGGGCGCGTTTGTGTTGCTTCCAAAGAAGGCCCTGCTGAATGGCAGGGCGCCAGAGAAAGGTCCACATTACCCAACTTCTTATGGCCTTGTGTGTAGATGCTTGTGAGATACCTTGCCAAATCTCCTCTCTGGGATGGCTTGTGGCAGTTACTAGAGGGTACTATGCGCTAAGCAATCAAGCAGGTTGAGCAGAGTTTCGAAAGCTACCTTTTCGTGAACAATATGAAGCTGGTGATGACTGTGTATTGGTTACTGATGAGCTCATGAGTTGGCAGTCCCCCCCTGGAGAGCAGCATGCACCGACAGTCACACCACCCCGAAAGAATCAAACTTGCAGATGTTCGCCATGCTATTATCTCATTTGGTGGCAATTCTTTGTGCAGACCGCAATTTATATACAATCCGAGCCGTGTCAGTCTCTGAGATGCGGTCCATAAGGCGCCACACCCCCAGCTTCGGGTGGCAATACATTATCATCGTCCTTAATACAGGTCAATTGCATTTCCAAGCTGCTTCCTCAAGTAAGGACAAGTCATACTCTCCGCTCGTCCATCTTGCCTGTAGCATCTCCTTATCCTTTTTGCAGACTGCTCGTTTGGCTTTAGGGTTGGCATTTCCGCCCCTCTATTTCGGCAACGGTGGAGTCCGGGAGTTCTTGAATACGCTGAAAGAATATGCTCTTCTTGTAAGGTAAGGCAGTGCCAGAGGCATGTCTTCTGTCTAGAAGTACAACGCTACACTGCATGCAGGTCTTCCATCATGCCTGACTATTTTTCTGCCCATCAATCTCCTCATGCTAGGGTCTGTCGTTTTCATTGGTGAACTTATACCTTGTTCACATGTTGCTATGCAGGACTGCGGATGACGCCAATGTCTACCTTGTGAACGACATACAGGACCCTTTGCAGGTCGCAGTCTAGCTAAGCTTTGCAGTACTAGTACTGAGCCTGCATTATCGCGGTATGCCTGAAGAAAGCAGTGCCTCAACCTTCCTTCTTACAGAGATGCCAATCAAATGCCAACAACAATCTACAATCTTCTCTCATGGTTCAGTCAGCATCTGTTACTGCAGAAGAGTCTCGCATCCTTTGATCTTACGGAGGTGGTAGCTCGCCCAACTGTAACCACTGAGGAAGCGCGCCAGGAAGGACTTCCTGAGGCAGCTGTTCCTAAGAGTGCACCTTCTCAGACTGTGTGAGCACTATTGGGCAATATTGGGCAGACTATGCAAGTTGTACCATGTCGAACTTCATGGCCCTGCACTTCCTGCTGGTTGGGAAGAACCTCTAGGGCATGCGGGCAATGATGCCTGACCTTTTTCAAGTGCCAGTCTATGTCCTGTAATAATCAGTAATACATTCCTAGGACGTGGCATGCATCTGTGCATAATTCACGAGTTAGTACATGGATGCATAGCTTTACACACAAACAAGCGGATGAGAGTGCTTGTAGCATTGTCTCTTTGTGCTGGACAGAGGCAAGGTCTGGATTGGCAGAGACGAGGCACATCAGGAGACTCGCGAAGCAACGCGAGATGTTTCCATACAGATACTTGAGAAATTCTCTTTCGTCACCAAATTCGCTCGAGAGACCACTGCTCAAATTTTTGGAGGACCACAGGTAACACTTCCTTTATCAGTGGTGAATGCCTACAGTAGAGATGGGCTTGCTTTCTCATCAGTGGTCAGTGTCGGTAATGACTTATCAGCTACCTGTCCTGTGTGACATAAGAAAGTGTAGAAAAAACCCAATGCCTGTACTTGCTGAGTTAGCCTGTAAGACGAAGAACATGTGCATCAATCTTCCTACTGTAGCAGTTGCATCTTGTGCTGGAGACCTGGGAATGCCAGTTCTTATGTCTGCAGTGAAGGATGATAGCTGCAAGCTTCCCGGTCTCTGATATGTTCTTTGATAAGTGCCAGGGAGATGGCCGACTCCTTGGAGGGGTTGATGCCGACGACCTCACGCCGATGCCTAGGAGGGCTGCCGACATGCAGGATGAGGAGACTGAACACATGAAAGAAGTGCCTTTGGTTGGGAAACCACTCACAGAGAAGAGACAGGAGATTCCTTTCAGCTCTGATGAGGTACTATTTACATGCACAGCTTCGACGAATAATGTCTTTTTGCTAGGGTCTACGCAATACTACTTAGTATTGCGTAGACCATGTCAGCACGTTGTCATTCCTGGCCTTTATGCAATATTTAACCTCTGGATAAGTGGATGACAACAGCAACACGAAGAGTTCAAGAAGCAGTGTCCATGTCAGGTTGCATCGGAGCACTACACGTGTTCTTGCTCACTGTTTGAACCACCCTTTATCTGGTGTATATATTTCCAGGACAGCGAAGCAACGACCAGTGTAGGCATGTTCGAAGTTGTGGATGGGTCACAGGTTCGTGAATTTATTATTAGGAGGTGAAAGCAATAGGTGTCTAGTGTTATATTGCAAACAATGGCTTCCTTCTGGTGATCACTTGGCCTGAACCAGTTCCTGGCAAAGGATACAACGTCCCAGGCTGTGTCAGACGGTAGAAAGTGATAGCTGATTGACAAGCAGGAGTAGCAGTACATTCTAAAGTCCCTATGTTCATCTTCTATAAACTTCAGGAGGAGTCGCCCGCTTTAGTCTGGGCCAGAGCTCGACCTCCACCATTGGGTGCAGAAGAGGTAACATCTCACGAAAGTCGTTTCACCTTGTGCGCAGTGGAATCTGTAGTGGCATGATGAAAGTTTGCAACCTGACATTAGACTCCAGGCTTACTTAGTGTCATGCTTACTATTCTACCTTGCCATTTCGGCAGTGGGCTACGTTCCTGGACGAAGAGGGCCGTGTCACAGATTCCAAAGCTCTCCGACGTCGTGTATTCCATGGAGGCATGGAACCATCCATGCGCAGAGAAGTGAGCAACTAGACCATTGATGCACACCCATGCAATCTCAATTTAAGTCTTCATCAAATCTTCAGAAATAGTCAGAGTGTACATCTAAGTTTGGTTTTGCAAGCTCAGCTGGCTAGACCTGTGACACCTCGGGTATGAGGGGGATGGTTGCGCCATATTCTAACAAAAGAGCAGCTCTGTGTAGAGAGCCACTTTACTGACGGATTGCAAATTGAGTGATACTGATCTAGTATTATCAACCTTCCCTGTAGGTGTGGAAGTTCCTCTTGGGTCACTGCTCTTATGACTCTACACACAGTGAGAGGCAGGCCTCTGCAGAACTCAAGAGGAAGGAGTATGCAGTACTGAAGGCACAGTGGCAGGTCACATACTCTCACTGCAAGCCCAGGCATTGTTTGTGCTCAGGCAGATGCTTGACATTCATTGATTGCTTACCAGCAATGACGTAGAAGTTGGCTCTGTCTGCCAGCAAGACATGCTGAAGCAAGTTGGAGAAGCGTCCTAAGTGAGCTTCAACACCTGTGGTCTATGTTCCCTTCTGAACAGACTGTATCAGAGCAGCAGGCTCGGCGGTTCGCAAAGTACCGCGAGAGAAAGCACCGTGTGGATAAGGACGTGGTATTGTGCTTGCTCTTTGTGATACCCTGCTTGCATTTTTTGGAGTTAAAGATTGCAGTACCTGCTTTTTTGTGGTCACCTCTGCTAGCCCTTGCTTATTGCAATGACGAAGCTCTTGGCTACTTGCTGTTGGTGACCGCCCTTGCCTTGAATAGACCATCTTGCTGGCATCTTCTGACTACGTCAGTAGGTGTATGTATTTACAGGTGAGGACAGATCGAACACTACCTTTCTATGAAGGTGACAACAATGCCAATGTTGAGCTTCTTAGGAGCATACTCATCACATACAGCTTCTACAATTTCGACCTGGGATACTGCCAGGTGAGTCGAGTACAGTTTCTGACTACTTAGTATCTCCTAAGTCACACCAACTTGTCTATGCCTATTGCCCTGAGGAGCCACAAGGTAGCTCTCGCTTAAGGGAGACAAAATTGCAACCAAAGTCCTTATTGTGCTATTGCACATAGTCATAGGGCTTCCTTTTCCTTTTTCCCTACCCTTTTTCCTTTCCTCAGCTCATCTGACTTCCTACTGCTGACAGGGGGGTACTAGAAGCGCCCTGTCTGCCTAGCCTGGTGGCTACGTCATGACCACCTGTCTGCATCTGGCTGGCCTCTTACAGCCGCTCTACTAATATCAGCAGCCGCTTTTGTTCAAAACGTTGTGACAATTTTTGTCCATGCTTGTGACAGGGCATGAGCGACCTCCTGTCACCTATTTTGTATATTATGGAGGATGAGGCTGACAGCTTCTGGTGCTTTGCGGCCCTCATGGAGAGGATGGCGCCCAATTTTCATCGGGATCAGAATGGCATGCACTCCCAGCTCCTCGCGCTTTCCAAGGTTTGGTAGTATGCCACACTTGCAGACCTGCCAAAACACGACTGCATACTTCTGCTTAGCAATCAGGAGTAGCACCTGTAACAGTGAACATGATTAGGTATGACTTTGTCAAGGTCTTTAGCAAATCAGCTCTGTATGCGTCTTCTCGTAGCAGTCAAAGGCAGTGAGGCTTACTTTGGCAAAGACTTATACTTGCTTCTTTCTTCAGCTCGTGCAATTATTGGATCAGCCCTTACACGAGTACTTCAAGTCCGTAGACTGCCTCAATTACTTCTTTTGCTTTCGATGGGTGCTCATACAATTTAAAAGGTAAAGGTTCACAAGCCGGTCTTACTTGTTGTGTACCTGCACAGAAGAGTTGGTCATTGGCCCTGCATTAGAATGATCACAATGGCAGCTGGAAGAGCTGCCTTTCACTGCACATGCACGACGTGCTTTTGATTGCACATACGACAGATTTGTCCTTGATGCCTTCTACTTGTGGCATCTGGTGCAGGGAGTTTGACTATGAGAATGTTCTCCGACTTTGGGAGGTACTCTGGAGTCAACACTTGACAGGACATTTTCATTTGTACATATCTGTCGCAATTCTGAAGCGGCATCGTCGCAAGATCATGGACGAGCAGGTACTATCAGCCAAATTCCTCCTTCTACAGAAGCGGTTTTGCCAGTATCACTTCCGATTTTGTGTGATATGTGCGCAAGCTGACAGAGTATACAGTTTGTCGACCTATAAATCACATAAAGTGACCTTTACTTGTGAGACAGTCGTATCTTGAATTTGTTGGGTTGAGTTTAGGGCTAATGCCCTGAAGCATCAAAAATTTTCTCATAGTCTGATGCAAGCTGCTTCTTGCTGTTGCATGGCAGATGGAGTTTGACACGCTCCTCAAATTCATCAACGAGCTGAGCGGCCGTATTGACCTGGAATCCACGTTGCGTGATGCTGAGGCCCTCTGTGTATACGCCGGCGACCGAGGAGTCAACTGCATGCCCTCCGCCAGCCCCAACCCTGGCGAGGACAGCTCATGAGCCCTATCAAGTGTTTCACCACAGATGCTGCGCTCCAATCCAGACTCTCTACAGCAATGTGAGGATTTGTATATGCACTCATCACCTTTTGTACAAAACAGACGTGTACCCTTTGCTTTGCATCACTGTGACACAATGACGTACACGTCATTGCGCACAGGCGCTGGAGGACAGCAGCTATCTATATTCCAGCTGCTTTGTGGTCCTGACTAGCGCCTGTAAATTCAGACACGGAAGCTTGTTCGCTGCTGTGGACCGCCTCTTTCATTGTGTTGGCATTCTAAGCATGCAACTGGTTGGTTGCAATGGTGCAAGCAATGCAGCTGTGGCAGATACACTCTTATAACCAATTTCATGCGAAAGTGCATGTCAGGTGCCCAAATTGAACACTGGGCACTTGTCAAGCTCAAAGCGGTCAGAGACTGTAAGGATATGTTACTTGCTTGTGAGAAGCCTGGCACTGATTCTTTTCTGCTCTGGCTGCTCCTCTTGTTGTTCCTGTCGTCCAAATCAGCAGCCTCCGCTTCTTGTCTCCTCAACTCAGAGTTGTCTACTGGACGTTTCCCTTTCTCTGAAGGACCAGCAGACCGCCCCTTGTCTCAGCAGTTCAGACGCAGCGTCATGACGGCGCACAGATTTTGACCTCACACAAAGATCAGCCCACTGCCACACAGACAGCTGAGGCTCCGCTCTCACACTGATTCCGAGCTCACTCAAAGATAGCCACACAGTCACTAAGACAGCACAAGTTCCAACTTCATTTCGCCAGACAGTTACACAGACAGCACAAGCTCCACCTTCACTCAGTCATATAGTCAAACAGACAGCACAGGTTCCGCCTTCACTCAGTCACACATTTACACAGACAGCACAGCTCCACCCTCACTCAGAGAGTGGCAGCCATAGCTAGGGCGCGCTCCGCAGCAGCAGTTACCTCACATCCAGATTGGAAATTCAAGCCCGATGTACCAGGCCACCCCAATACATTGGGCTTGGTTATCGCAGGGAGCGCTTCCACGGCCCACTAGGCTGAGTCAGATGATGCTTACCAAGCCCAAATTGCTGATTTACTATGTTACCATTGCCAGTAGGCACCATTTGAACAGAGGGGTTGACAAATGGGAGCCCTTGTGGGAGAGATACTATTGATTCAGTGCAGATTTTGTCTATGCATGAAATTTCGTGGTCTGTGGAAGGTTGCCACATGCTGCTGCTGCTCGCACAGCATTGCATGTGACTGTTTTGCACCGCCACTTATGGGTACACAATGGAGGAGAGCACGGCCTCAAGTGAATGTGCAGGGATCTGAAGAGCAGCCTTGGTAAGGCAATCCAATGCCAGGGTGCCACAGGCTCATTCTGCTTCTTGCACCCCTCCGAACATCTCAAGCCAATCCCAAGCCATGGCTCGCAGAAAGACAAAACCTTTGTCGCGACCCACGAGACCATAGCACCAACATACGACTGCTGATTGCATATAGAGGATGAGTCGGACACAGCTCATTTCACCTGCTCGTAGTACTTCCTCTGCATCCTCCAACCCTCTGAGCCTGGCCTCTCTTAGTGTCGCCCTTTTGTACTGTGTTTCAGCAGTTGCAGCATTTCACGGTATCCAGGTGCTGAAATGCTTGTCCCACGCTCATGTTGCTTGCGGAGTAATACGGATAAAAACGGCAACAACTTGAGGCGAGTACAGTAAGCGTTGACATGGCTCTGGAATCTAGTGACATGCCGCATTGCTGCCCGCACCTTATCTGCCACCGCCGGCCGCTTGAGGCTGCTGCAGGAGTGGGAAGTATGTACTGGCAAGCTGCGTCGGAGGATTAACCTTAAGGCCGCAGCTAGCGGCTCTGAGGACCTCTATTACCTGCACCTGCATCTGTGATTTGTGGGACTTAAGAGTGTGGAGGGCACGACTGTGGATAGTGTCCAAGGCGCAAAAGCGCAAATACGCAGGTGCAGGTGAGGTGACTAAAATTGGACTTCCAAGAGGCGTATGGCTACATTTGCAGCAAGGCATGAACGGGCACATGGAGTTGCACGCACGGCTGCTCGTGCTGCCCGTGGCGGCGGGATACAACACGCCGCGCATGCCGCTGGAGTACGTCGAGCCAGCTGGTCTGCTGTCCATGGGGCGTTCAGGCCCCGTGAGGTGAACTAAACCCACACTGCTGTGCAAGTGGATTTACTGGCTCATGCGGAATATATGCATGCATCCCTTTTCCTGGGCTGGCCAACCACAGCCATCGCCCTTAACTGGAAGAGTCTTCCTTCCAGCAAAAAGAGAATGTAGCAAGGGGGGGAGGGGCTGTGAACAGCCAGCCCAAACGTATCGACAAGCTTTTAATGGCTTTTAGAAGAGCTCACTTCTTATGCTTAGTCCTAGTCGTTCGCACTCAAGCTCCCTCAGACCTTGTCCATTTTTTTGGGCTGGCCTTTCCCAGCCACCAGTCAATCTGGCCGCGCTTTCTCTTATGCAGGTGGCTACAGCAGGATGGGAGTAGATCCGGAGTCTGCAGCCGCAAGGCACTGGCTGCATCAAGTGGGGCCCAGCGCGTCGGCACGCGCGCGTCTGGCGGCGGCCTTGCCGGCGTACGGCACGGCGCCGCCCACGCTGCGGCTGGTGGCCGGCACCTGCTTCTTGGGCGTTGCACCTTCGTGCCGGCAAAGAAGAAGGTGCTCGCCCATAGAAGAGAGGGGCTGGCAGAAGCCAGCCAAAAAAGAATGGACAAAATCCAAAGAGCTACAGGAGAATCACTCAGTAACCTCTGCTAAGCAGCCGCAGGTCGGAGAGGCTAGGCTCGTTGAAGTGGGTCCCCTGGCCAGAGCCAGAGGCAGCAGCGAGGGCTCTGCCGGCACGAAGCTGCAACGCCCGGGCCATAGACCTCTGCAGCGAGACGGCCAGGCGCATTCGATACACTTGCCAGCGACCCGACTGCAGGGAAGTCGACCGGCTCCCCATGGAAGCGATGGGCGATGGTGTGGCAGAGCCCTCGCTCCTCGCTGCTGCCTCTGGCTCCGGCCAGGGGACCCACTTCCACGAGCCTAGCATCTCCGACCTGCGGCTAAGAGGGGCTGGCAGAGGAAGAAAGTGCTCGCCCATTGAGGATAGGGGCTGGAAAAGCCAGCCCAAAAAGGAAGAGTGAAGAGAGTACAAGAAGGGGGCCAGGGGAAGCGCTCAGAAAAACAAGCACACAAAGAAACAAAGCAGACTGAGGGGCTGGCAGACCCAGATGCCAGCCCGACTAGAATGGACAAAATCCAAAGAGCCAGGTTAAAACTATGCCGACAAGCATGTTGACACAGCTAGACAAGACGACGCAACGGGAAACCCAGTAAAACCCTGCTGAGCAGCCGCAGGTCGGAGAAACTGGGCTCCTGGTAGCGAGTCCCAGGCCAGAGCCAGAGGCCGCATCGAGGGCACGACCGGCACGCAAATGCAACGCGGGAGCCATGGACCTCTCCAGCGAGACGGACAGGCGCATTCGATACACCTGTGCGAGCGAGCCAGCAACGTGGAAGCCCACCGGCTCCCCATGGTAGCGGCGGGAGATGGCGTGGTGCGCGAGCTGGTTGAGCAGCTCGAGCCACCGAGCGCCCACCGCACTGTCGGTGTCGATGGCGAGCGGGATAAACTCGTCCCCCCGTGGATGTCAGCATACTTCAACTCCTTGGCCCGGGCTGCGAGCGCTGAGCGCCGAGCGCCTCTTCTGACCTTGTCAATTCATTTCGGGCTGGCTGTTCACAGAAGTGAGCTTCTTTCCAGGTTACTCCGTTGCTGCTGCTAACCTGGGTTCACTAAGCCCTCCGCTGTAGTCTCGTGCATAGCTGTGTGGTCTAGTAAAGGGGGCTCTCAGTAACCTCAAGTCACTAAGTGCAAGTCAGAGTAACTAGCAGGCGGATTGTCCTGACGGAAACCGGAAGCAGCAGCCAAGGCCCGGCCTGCACGCGGGTGGACAGCAAAGGCAAGGGACCTCTGCAAGGAAATGGCCAAGCGAGTCGCCTTCCGGAAAAGGGCAGCTAGCCATTCTGCGGCTCCTACACTCAGTAGCTATTTGAGTGGTTCGTCCTACCCCAGTTCTGATATAGCAATTTTGGCCCCTTCGTAGTTTGGCCCCTTCGAACCTTGTCATATATCTTCGGGCTGGCTTACCACAGCCACTGCCCCCATTGGGAGAGCCACTTCGAAAAGAGAGAAGAGGCACGCCGACGAGACCCAGAAGCAGCCGAAGCGCGGCCGGCTCGCAAGTGCACGGCGTGAGCCAGGGACTTCTTCTTCCTGGGCTGGCCTCTCACAGCCCCTCGCCCCCATCGGGAGAGCCATGTTCTCTCACAGCCACCGCCCACTCCTGGCAGCGTTTTTCTTCCTGGAAGCGTCTAGATTTCTTTGGGGAAGCGCTAATTGGCCCCTTCAGACCTTGTCACTTCTTTTCGGGCTGGCCGTTCACAGCCCTTGCCCCTTTCAGGCAAGGGCCACTTCCTATGCAAGAGACTAACGCGAATGGGAGCTTAGTAATCCTCTACTGGAAGCGTCTTCTCTTCTGGTTATCCCGAGTCAGCAGCCGCAGCAGCAGCTGTTCACAGCCCTCGCCCCACTTGGAACAGCAGAGCGAGCAGCCCAGCTTCAATCCGTCGGGCCGCTTGCTCAAATCTTACAGGTGAAGACTCTTCCAGTTTAGAGGATGGCCCTTCCGATATCCCTGCAGCGGTCCTTAGCATTGCCATCGGTTTTCGTGCAGCTCACGCCTTGGCTGCTGCCTCCAGGTTCCGTCACGGCAACGCCTTTTCGCCCTCTAGTTTTCCGACTTACACTTGCTGACTCGAGGTTATTGAGCGCCTCTTGCTGACGTCTCGGAGACTAGTATCGCTCCTTCCGGCCCTTCTCACAGCCCTCGCCCGTTTGAAATTAATTTACTTCTTTGTACTTTCCTTTGTGCTCACTTCTTTGGGCTTGCCTGGAGAGTTTTTCTCTCACTGCCTTACGTTGGAAGAGCTGTACTCTTTGGAGGATTTTACTTCGCCAGCAGCCAGATTGAGAGACTCTTCCAGTAGAGGGCGACGGTTGTCAATGGCCAGCCGAGAAAAAATACGAATGCATTTCGAAGGGGCCAGCAAGGCGCTAAAGCACACAGCGACTCAAGCCACTGGGTGCTCAACATACCCTGTTGAGCAGCCTTAGGTCAGAGAGTGTCCAGGCTTTCTGGCCCCTTCGCACTTCGTTCTCTCTCTTTCCGGCTGCGAGTTACTCGGACTAGCTGCTGCTCACCCGTGGGTACTGAGCTTTCCTTTGCCGTCGTCTCGTGTCTAGCTGCTGTGTAACTGTGTGCTTTTCTTTTCGGCACCTTTCTTGGCTCTTTGGGTTTTGTCCATTCTGTGGGCTGGCTTTGTTTGCCCAGCCCCTCCTCTCTATGGCCGAGCACTTCCCTTTCCTGGGCTGGCCAACTCACAGCAATCAATAGAAGAAGCAAGCGCGGCCACATTGACTGGTGGCTGGGAGAGGCCAGCCCAAAGGAATGGACAAGGTCTGAAGGAGCCGGGGAGCTAAGGACTAAGACATCAGCAAAGGAAGAAGGTGCTCGCCCATTGAGAAGAGGGGCTGGCAAAGCCAACCCAAAAAGAATGGACAATGTTCAAAGCCAAAGAAAGAGGTGCTGAAAAAGGACGACACTACAAAGGGGACTCTCGGTAATCTCTAGTCAGACGATGCTCTAGTCGGATTAGCCAGCCTTCTCTTCTATGGGCGAGCGTTTTCTCTGATTAGCTCGCAGGCGGAAAGACGTCGCCCTGACGGAAGCCGGAGGCCGCCGCTAAAGAAGGAAGTGCTCGCCCATTGAGGATAAGGGGCTGGAAAAGCGCGGCCTGCGCAAGTGAACCGCGAAGGCAAGAAGAAAGGCAAGGGACCGCTGCAAAGAGATGGCCAAGCGCATCCAGAAGACGTGAGCGAGGGACCCGGCGACATTGAAGCCAGGCTGCTCGCCCTGCTGCCCGTGGCGGAAGAAGGGAAAGGGCTCGCCCATTGAGGATATGGGCTGGAAAGAGCCCAAAGAAAAAAAAGAAAAAGAGAGAAGGCGCGCGGGGCGCATGAAATGAAATGGAGGCTAATTCAAGCCGATACACTCTTCAGGCAGTCTAGGGCGAACTAAACTGAGCTACATAATACGGAGACCGGAAAAAGAACGAAGGACGAGAAGGGGCCAATGGAAGAAAGTGCTCGCCCATTGAGAATAGGGGCTGGAACAACCAGCCCGAAAAAGAATGAACAGAGTACGAGAAGGGGGCCAGGGGAAGCGCTAAGAAACAGAAACAAAGCAGCTACGAGACACTCAGTAACCCCTGCTAAGCAGCCGCAGATCAGAGATGCTGGGCTCCTGGAAGTGGGTCCCCTGGCCAGAGCCAGAGGCAGCAGCGAGGGCTCTGCCGCCTAGAGGTCGCTGATTGATGCCCGAATACCGGGCGGCAATCGACAAGCTCTTGAGCCACCAGCTAAGGCTCGACCAGCTTTCTGATGCAAAGAGGGAGAGGGCGAGGAGGGAGGGAGGGGGAGGGGGGTGAGGTGAGGGCAAGAGCCTTCCGGCCCCTCCAGGGCGAGGAGGAGAGATCGTGTATTAGAAAGAAATGTAGGCCAAATGGCCAGGTACAAAGGCAAGCACATCTAAAAATCTACATAACCTACAGCAGATTGACCCGCTCAATAACCACGGGTCAAAACATAAAGGTCACTACTCGATGCATGAATACTAGATGCCAGGAACGGAGCCCTTCTGC
>WELB01000166.1:258456-269305 GCA_009602725.1 Spirogloea muscicola | reverse complement strand
GACCTCCTCGCCGTGGCGCTGGGCCCGTGGCCGCAGCACCACCCCGCCGGCACGCCGCTGCCCATGTGCGGCCTGAGCCCCCGCGGCGGCGGCGCCGGCGCCGGCATCGACAGCGCGTTTGAGGCCGCGGCGGTGGCAGCCAGCCACTGGGATTTTGACACCCTCGACGACCTTCTCGCCGAGGCTGCGGCCGCCGCCCCCCGCAGCTCCGGCCACGGCAACGCCAGTACACCTGTCACGACTGCGGCTATGCAGGCACCATTGGCTGCGGAGACTGCAGCAAGAGAGGCAGCATCGGCAGCGGAGACTGCGGCAGAGGAGGAAGCATTGGGAGCCGAGACTGAAGCAGAAGTGGCGAGTAGGGATTACACAGACTCTGCTACCAGTGGGGTGCCTCACCGGCGCGAGATGCTGGCGGAGGTTGAGGAGGCGCTGGCGCAGGAGGTGGACATGGACGGCCTGGGCGCGACGCGCGACGGCCGATCCTTCAAGTGGGCGCGCATCTTTGGCCGCCCTGGCTCGCCCAACGTCCACAAGACCAACTGGCGTGTCCCCGAGGGCGTCGGCCGCTTCGCCTTTGTGCGCCTCGACGGCTCCCGCGTCCACAATGCCCTCGACGTCGCTCTGGTGAGCCTCGCTACCTCCCTTCCCTCCCTTAGGGTACTAAGAGCGCCGTGTCTGCTTAGCCTGTGGCTCCGCTAACATGGTCATGAAGACCCTCTGTGTGCACCTGGCTGGCTTTTATAGCCGCTCTTTTGAATCCAGCAGCTGCAATCTTCTATCTTTCCTTCCTTCAGTGTGACAATGTCTCCTCTATCAGCTTTGCATGCACGTGGCTGTCCTCTCTTTGGTATAGCGAGCGCTTTCTTCCTGCTGCTCAAGGCTGTACAATCTCTTCTTATGCACTCCTGCCGGGGTTGCAAGCGAAGTTCTTACATTTCGATAGCACCCTTACTTACTTCCGCCGTCCTCCACCGCCTCCTTCCTCTCCCTCCTATGTCACATGCGCTTCTTGGCGGTAGCCCTTCTCTCGCCTCTCACACCCTTCCTCCCTCCCTCACGTCCCGGTCACAGCCCTCAACTCCACTTTTGCTTTGTACTTATTGTCCTGAGCACTACTGCGGCCGCTCTTTTTTTTTGCAGCTCTTGGCCGGCAAGAGCGTGGCGCTGCTGGGGGACTCCCTCACGCACCAGGTGCACGACATGCTGATCCTCTCCCTCCAGAAGCTTGGCTACGAGGAGTACATCACACTCCTCGACCGCACGTATGCCACCATCGACCCTCCCCCCCCCTCAACCTCCTTCAAATCCAAGCCCCTCCCACCCTCCTCTCTCTCCGCAACCTTCTCTCCATTTCCCTGTCCCTCCCATGCTCAGCGGGGTTGCTCTTCCTCCCATCAGCTCATCTGAATTCTTATTGCTGACATGGTGGCACTAAGAGCGCCCTGTTTGCCTAGCCTGTGGCGCCGCTTATTACATCATGAACACGCTCTGTATGTTTCTGGCTGGCATCTACAGCCGCTTTCCCTATATCAGCAGCCGCGTTCTGATGTTTATGCTGGAGGATAAGATTCAGAGTGCTATGGTTGCCACTCAGTGGGTGGCCCGTGCCGATGTACAGGTACTACTGCAACGGGACAGCGGCAGACACGCGCGAGGACCTGGCCAAGCGGCGCGTGCTGGTGGACGCAAACAGCTTGGACAAGGAGTACTGCGAGTGGCATGACCGCCATTGTGACACGTGGGTCACGACCTACCACCTTGGCGGGCCCTTCCGCAACATGACCTGGAGCTACTACCGTGGTGAGTTGCCTCCGCCGCCGACACCAATGCTGGCTCCGGCTGCCTTGGCAAAGCCTGCTGGCCAGCCATCTGCCGGGCCCCCCGTGCTGCTGCGGCCTGAGCTTGCTAGAGCGCTGCCGTGGCAGTGTACAAGCTGATGGTGGACGACAAGAAGCCATGGCCGGCGCAGTACGTGCTCTACCCCGCCGTGCTCGACCACATCTTTGAGACCAGCGACGTGGTGAGGCGCCGCTGTTATCTCCCTCCTCCACTTCCCTCCCTCTCTTTCCAGTCCCCCCACTTCACTCCCCCTACCCCTCTTCCCGTGCATCGGAGGCCCTGCGGCCTCCTCAAAATCCTCCGCGCCACCGTCCTTCCTCCTCATCTGCTCGCCACCTGAGGATCTGGGTCTTTTTCTCACTGGCTTCCTCCTCCCGCAGGTCATACCAAATCTGGGCCTGCACTATCACATGGAGGTGGAGTCGCAGCCCGAGGAGCTGCGGCAGCACGTGGCCGAGTTAGCGGGCCGCATTGAGCGCCTCAGTCGCCAGCCCGGCAAGCTCGGCTTCTTCCGCGGCATGCTGCCGCAGCACTTCTACTCCACCGACGGCTCCGGGGCCTTCTCCAAGCCCGAGACAGACGACGCCACTGCCGCGCTCATGACGTGCCACGCAGCTAAGAACATTGAGTCGCAGGTAAGGGTGGAGGGCTGGAAGTACTCCTGCTTAGTGCGTTGCCATGCCTTGCAGAGTGCCTCGTCACTGACCACTTCACTGCACGCCTGCTGCGCTGCTTGCAGCTGTGGCGGGATGACATAATGGAAGAGGAGGCGGGCAAGCGCAGCGTGGCAGTGCAGTCGGCGTTCTGGGAGATGGACATGCACGAGTTCCACTTTGCGCGGCATGAGGGCCAGGCCCGCCGCGACTGCACGCACTTTGCCTACGTGCCCGACTGGTGGGCGCCCGTTTTTGACACGATGTACCGCACCGGCGCATCCATCATGTGTCCTGATGGTGCCAACGCGCCCTCCAAGCACTGCTTCGTCGTCTGATGTCGACAAAGTGCGTGCACTACACCACCTTGCCAGCCTCTATCTCCATTATGTTATCATTCGTGCTGCGTGGGTGGACGCTCGCTTAGTGACCACGGTGTCACTTTCCTCTAAGAAGTGGTAGCTCTGTATAACTTTGACTGTGCCAACCACAGCATTGCCCATCTTGTAGGATTGGCAATGCTGTCCTATACATGAAGTTTTTCTTTTCAGACCTCATTGAGTTGGCCGCCCGACATCCTCTTAATTCCGCCGTGGCCGCCACTGAGCTTAAGGTCCTGTCAGCCACCACTTGTGGCCCTCGTAAATGTAGCCCGGCACTTAGCATCAGATATCACCACCACAACTGGTAAAGAAGTTGCAATGTCGAGTGCTAAACTTACAAAGCGCCTCAGGTCTTACACCTTGCAACAGCCTCAGTCGTATAACGTATTGATGGGTTTGTGTTGTTAGGGATTGCCAATGATTGATGGGTTTGTGTTATTAAGGATTGCCAATGTACTTGTAGTGAAGGCAGTAGATAGTGCAACCTATATCTGGATGACGGTCCATGACACGCCCAGCTGGCAAGTGGAGTCAAGCTCAGAATTTGCACAAGAGCTGCACAAGGTCGCTCCCATGTTGTGCCTGTGCATGCTCTACTCACTCGCCGCTTGCATTGGTAAGGATTTGTTGGACCTTTCAATGGCGTCCTTGCTGCTGACATTTGCAGCTCGAAAATAATACTGCATGTCCAAGTTTTATTGACTCCAGGCACTCAGTGCCCTCCGCACATGACATGACCGTGCTGCATGGCTGGCCACCACGCCCACCCTGTCTCGGGCCTGCACACAAAAGTACTCATCCCGCAGCTTTCAGCTTTGGCAGTTGGCATAGGCTGTCATCTTCATGCAGCCTACTTACAGTCCCTTACAGTCACATCTCCAGTTACTCAGGCAGCTGTCGTAAACAAGATGTGTCGGTCGTGCCAAATAGCACGTTTGTCGTCTTGCACCTTCCAACCTTCCATTTCACAAAGGCTGGCATCCTTTAGCATCCACTCACACAAAGCCCAGGTAACTGTCGCAAACAAGAAATTCACATATCTGTAGACTGTCTATTGTACATAAGTCTATCGAACTCTTGCTTTGGGACTTGCTGACCACCACTGCAAGCGCCGCCGCCGCCGCAGCGGACGGCCGCCGCCGCTGGATAGGGGTTGTGTTGACTGAGGGAGGGCCTGAGTGGCCAATGTACGAGGGCAAGCACAGTGACAGGTATATAGCACCTGCGGCTAAGCTGGCCCGCTCAGTAACCACAAGTCAGCACGTAGAAGAAGAAAGTGCTCGCCCATTGAGGATAGGGGCTGGAAAAGAAGAAAGAAAGTGCTCGCCCATTAAGAATAGGGGCTGGAAAAGCCAGCCCAAAAAAGAATGAACAGAGTACGAGAAGGGGGCCAGGGGAAGCGCTGAGGAAAACAAGCACACAGAGAAGCAAAGCAGCTACGAATCACTCAGTAACCCCTGCTAAGAGATGCTAGGCTCCTGGAAGTAGGTCCGTAGAGGCCGCTAACGGCGTACCCAACGGCAACTGACGAGGCCTTGTTCCACCAGCCAAGACTCGATCAGCTTTCTGGTAGGGCCGCCGGCCGGTCCTCNTCTCTCTCTCTCTCTCTCTCTCTCTCTCTCTCTCTCTCTCTCTCTCTCTCTCTCTCTCTCTCTCTCTCTCTCTCTCTCTCTCTCTCGGCCCCTTCGGACCTCGTCAACTCGGTTCGAGCTGGCTGTTCAAAGCCCTCGGCCGCTTTGGGAGAGCCGCTTCTTCGTTCATTTCTTTGGCCTCTAATTGGGAGCCCTTCCTCTGACAGATGGGCGTTGGATTCCTCCAAAACCTGTGCAATCCTTCCTCCTCGGCAGCTCCCGTAGCATACTCTCAGATGGCCTGCCAGGCTGGCTTTTCCAGCCCATATCCTAACTGGGCGAGCCCTTTCTTTCTCCAAAAAGAAAAGTCCGAAGGAAGAAAGGGCTCGCCCGTTGAGGATAGGGGCTGGAACCGAAAGGGCCATCTCAAGGCCCTCACAAAGACGTGTATTACTGCACAAGACAACATCAGCCTGGTCGTAGAAGCGCGGCACTGCAAGCCGGCCCTTTTCTCGAGAGTGGACTCGGATTGTACTCGGGTCATAACGAGACAAGGAGAGACAAGGAGAGCATTCCAGCAGAACCTCCTGGGTGCCATCTGCATAGACTCTTGTGTTGGCCAAGTGTCAAGTCGTCGCAGAGCCCCAAGGTGAATGTAATGAGCATTCGCATGCTCCAACCAGGTTAGCTAAGCTTGAATGATGCGAACCAGGGAGTACTCAACGCAAACACAATGCTCTGAAAGAGAGCAATGAAAGTCCTAAAAGAGAACAATGAAGAATAGTGGCGACTTTTCACTCAGGAGCTCTCAGCCACTTGCAGACGACGAGTTCAGCTCGAGCGGACTGCCAGGCTCCTTCATTAGCCAATGGACTGGACGAGGCTCATTGTCTCACATTCACTGGCTCGCCTCCAGTTTTCCTGTGGACCCGCCACTGGTCGTGGTAGAGCTTGTAGTGCAGGACCTGCAAAAATATATATAATTGTGATATACTACTGTAGCACACGAAGCTGCCTCCCAATATCATCGAGTGCTATAAAAGATGAAAACGTGATCAAGAATGTTAGTGTACTTGATTGTGGAAGAAATCAGCCTGTCAACTGTGGGCTATATTGTCATGTGGCTAATCAAGTGGATGTCAAGCTCTCCATCAACTGTACCTGGAGCAGAGTGGCAAACGCGTCATCGGACGTGAGCGCGTCCAGCTCGTCGACAAACGGCGAGGTCGGGCGTGCAAGCGCCCGCTGGCGCTCTGTCTCCAAGCGGATGACGGAGTGCCAAGACCAGCGCTGCCAAATGCCCTGCACGCCCTCCCACAGCCGCTGTACTTGCTGCTCGCTGTACGCCTGCCAAGGAGAAGCCAGGAACCAAGTCACCGACCAATTTTGTGATGGCAATGATGCATAACTAAGGTCATCAATAGAGGCAGTCCTCCAGCCAGGTATCAATTAGCTGTGTGTTGGCATTTAGTTGTTTGTGAAGCAGGTCAAAAGCTCAGGTCAGACATTCAATCCTTGAGAGAGACGACCAGCTTGAGAGAAACCCAAAATTCTGCTTTCACAAAACGCGCAATTAGGCACAAGCAAGTCAATTAGATGGATGTGCATCTAAAAAGCTACTGTGTTCAGCACCTTCAAGATGGTAACCAGCTTGGGGATGTCCGCCTCGGCGACTCGGACTGAGAAGCTGGCATAGTCCAGGAAGTTCTCAAAAGGCAGGTGTATGCCATCCTGCCGCCACACGAGACAGTCACGAATGCAGGTAAATTGCTAAAATTCAGGGTATATTACACATTCAGAGGTTTAGAATGTAGGATCCAAAGCCATAGTGAGGGATGCATGTGTCAAAGCATGCTCTTATCTAACTGCAAGTAGTCTGCCAGCGCTACATGGCAGCACAGCAGACCCCTCCCAAGGAGATGAGGTGTAGATTGAAGGACACATAGAACAAGGTCATGCCCAATTGGTTACAATTGAGGCATGAAGTCAGTATGTTGACAGCCACTTCTGCCCTCTCAGATGCACTTTCATGACTTTAATACGGGGTTTGAAAGTCATTAAATTTAATGTGGAAGATGCAGGCAGTGAAAGGGCTTCACCTGTACTATGACGGGGATGCACCCATGCATGACTGCGTCCTCCATGCGAGCACTGAAGCCGTCGCCCGGGAAGACCCCGCAAAAGCGCGACGATGACAGCTGCTTGTCATAGTCCTCTGTGTGGCCAGTGGCCACCACAACGCTGGCCTCTGCGAGCGACCCAAGCGAGCCGTTTTTGTCTGGGACGCTGCCGAAGAGCTCCGCCACCCTCGGCCGGATGCCCATGCTGTAGCTGCGACATGACCACCCGACCAGACGTACGAATCAGCAAAGACTAGCATGCAAGGGCATCTATTAGCGCTCTCAAAATGTGGTCAAGGCAGCCCATTAGACTTGGGATTGACAATTAGTTTCAGCTCACAAAGCTGAAAGCGCAGGTAAGAGATATCTGATTAAGATGGAGCTCTCCAGCAAGCAGCGGGCGGGCCTAAGTACAGAGCCCGCCTGAAACTTAAAAGTTGCGGCATTATACATAACTGTTAAGCACACTTACCGTGGATCCGGCCGCCCGGGCTGGTACCGGAAGCCCAGGTCGCCAGCAAAGTAGAACAAAGTTGGGCGCTCCAAGAGGGGCCTGTTCGCAGGCAGCTCAGTGTCACGGGCTGAGCTGGGCGGACTTGACAACAATTTCAGCTCGGTTACAAATCTGTCGTCACGACTACAAGGGCTTAACTTGGTTCTAAATTAGCAGGTCCAGAGGGTCTAGAGTCAGGTCTAGGCTTAACTTGGTTCAGGGCTCTTCGGTTAGGAGCAAATGGACATGCATTAGCTGCACACCTCTCCCACTGCCGCAGCGACGCCTTGACGAAGATGGGGGGCTTCCAAGCCGGCAGCACGACGTCCTTGCTGGGGTCGTAGCACGGATGGCTGCCGCGGAGTGTGAATGGCATGACGTCCCACCGGTCCCACCAATACGCCGACGTGACTCCGGGGTGCGAGCTGCCAGTGTTGCCCCAGTGGGACAGCATGATGCCGCTCCAGATGGCCTGCGGGGCGTAGCAGGCTCCCTCGTCGTGCGAGAAGACCTGCAGGAGCCGCACGGGCCAGGGTTTGGAAGCTCAGCTCGAGTTGCTTAACTCAGTGTGTTCAATGTGCGGCTCTCTGAACTCAGGGTCCGTTGCTCTTCCTCACTCCTTAAGCATTGCAACTCCATTATTGTAATTTATCAATCATGGAGAATCTAGATGATGTATGCTACAAGCCCAAGTGAGCAGTGCGGGCTTCCATGACTGGTGCAAGCCCAGATGGATCCAGACTTTTGGACCCTGATAAGAAATAGGTGCAGATTGAGAGCGGGACAGAAGCTTAGGAGGCAGACCCAGATGTGGTCTCTGCCCTGACTGCGATTCCAGTATGAATAGTTGCTCTGTATATGCTCGTATGCTTCCCGGTAGATCTCCGCAGACAGCCATGGCCTCGAGTTATTGTACCTATGCTGCACATGGACGACCAGAGTATCTCGCTGCTCGTGTCACATTGTATTCATGACACTGATCGTGAAGCACTTAGATAAGTGGCAAACTGGTACGCTCTTAAGCAAACGACTGGAGCTATGCATGAAGGTCTGATTGCAGACCTGCATATCATTGCGGGGGGAGTCGTCGGCCCGCCCCACAGCACAGCCTCCCAGCACGGGGACGTAGAAGTAGTCCGCCTCCTCTGCGTTCAAGGTGCGGTGCTCGCTTGCGAGCAAGCCCTCCGTCACCAGCACCTACAAGAACCGCTAAGGAAGAATTGTGAGCATCATGTTCAGAATCCCCAGAGGCTGATGCTGATGCACTCGAGACGGTCGCAGAGTATGGCTCCAGGTGCCCAAGCCTTGGCTAAGGCAAGCGCCGCGCACTTGGGCTTGGTGATACCTGCCCTGCTCAGGCTGAGGGCCCTGACTAGGAGTCATACCTCGAGGCCATAGAGGCCGTTGATGTACCAGGTCTCGTTGGACCAGCCATACTCCCGGAGGGCGCATGCGCGCCGTTGCATCCGGCCCTGAGACGGTGCACAGTCTCAGCTGGCAGCGTCAAGAGGGTGGCAAGGGGACACTGCATGCTCGACCGCTTGTGTATAAAGAGCTTAACACTACCATAATCCCAGTCTGCCCGAGTAATGCAGCCGGTGATGGCCTTTTATGGCCAGCCATTGGACCAATCACGCCAACTGCTCAATTAGAGGTTAATTGAAGCGCTGGCACAGGTGGATGCTGGCACCACCAATGCATCTTTCACTTAGCCAGCAAGCTTGTTGAGCTAATTATTAAGTGTGGGGTTCACCTGGTAGATGTGATAGCTCTGAGATCCAGGGAGATCATAGACGTAAATGAGGGGCCGTGGCCTGACCACTGTGCGACCCTGGAAAAGAATAAAAGCACAGGGCTGGAGTTAGGCATGTCATTGATTTTCTGAGCCACAAACTGAAGGTAAGCCAGTGGTGAGCGGACCACAGGTCGCAGTATTGGTGTTCCGCCCCATTGATCACCCAAGACAAAATGTGACAAGTAAACTGTGACAACTACAACCAATGAAATTGTGAAAGATCGAATTGTTCAAAATTCTGGCAGCTTGGGTTCTAGGAGCAGGGGCTTGTGCTAATGCCTCAGGGCTCAGGGTTCAGCACGTTCATGAGATGCACCTGGACCTCGCCATCTTCACTGGTGACAATTGGTGGTGTTTTCAATAGGGATGTCCCATTATCAGACTCCGATTCAGCAGCAATGCTGCAGTCGAGTCCGTACCACCCACCTTCGCACTGCGCTCTCCAGACAACAGACGAGACTCAGATTAGACAACCAAATGGCAGTGACGCTCCTCATCAGGCGAAAGCTTCTCAAGGTGGGCTGTCTTAAGTGTGGGTTAGCACGCCACAAACGTATTCCTTGTAGTCACTTAAGAAATCCCTGAAGGAAACAAGTGCAGTGCTCCTGCTCCCCTTACTAGAGCCTCTCTGACTGCCCCCAGTCTGGTTCCTGGACAGCTTGTTATACCCATAAGACGAGACCAGACCTCCAACCGCCATCTACTAATCACTGGCCTGTGAGCCATCTGGTCTTGTCAAACGAGGCTGCAATAGTTGCCTCTGTGTTCCCTGTAAAGATGGACTAGGGTGGCCTTCATAAGAGACTTCCATCCATCAGCAGCCGCTTCACCCTCTTCACTCCCTCGCGGCATCCCAGGGGATGGGCTCAAAGTCTGATTCACCAATCGCTCTAAACACCAGCAAGAACAAGCATCGCTTATGCCTCCTGAGCTTTCCTGGGTTTAGGAAAGCTCTAACTGCCTGGGGTTTTGTAGTTGGATACAAATATCTAAAACTCAGATTCTGGGTGAGCTGCTGTCGTCGGTGCTGACCTTGCAGAAGCCATTGTTGCAAATGCCGTGTCCTGAGCACTGGTTGAAGCAGAATTCCTGGACTGGTACCTGCACGATGGAACCCCTGGTCCTCATTGAGATTCAGCCACATATACAGGACGTAACTATTCCTCCCACCCTCACACCTTTCTCCTTGGCCAGCTTGAAGTTAACTACTTCTTCCCTCTCCTTCTCTTGCTCTGCATCTCCTTCTCTAATCTCCAATTGGCATGTCTTTAAATGTCAGAACCAGTGTGCATGTCTGAGATGTGTGACTAAGCATGTATGTCGTGTGTATGCTCTTGCTAAGGAGTCAGGCTGATGGGCTTGACTTTGAGGGGTTACAGTTAAGAAGTCAGGGCTTAGGGTCTGTGCAGGCACACACTGCTTCTAGTCCAGACATTGGAGCCAGCAAGCTGTGGGAGCGACAGCAAGAAACAATTACAGAGGACTCCACTTGCAGCTTGACAGACAGCCACCGAGCTGCAGTGCTTCAAGTGTCTAACGCATCAGGTGAGCGCGGCTGAGGGTGTAGAGCTCTGGTTACGGAGGGCCATGACCTCACAAAGTTCGCCAAGCAGACCGTCGCGGGAGCTGCAGTCGCAGTGCTGCAGGACGGTCTCGCGGCCCTGGGCGGCCGCGGCCGGGTCCACGTTGCACCAGCCTGGCGTCTCGGCGCTTCCGTTGCCATACAGGAGCTCGCGGCTCGGAAATCTGTACCAGAGTGGCTGCCTGCAGGCCCCAACATTGTAGAAATTCCAGCACAGATCAGACATCTGCTGTACCATATCAAATGTGAACTAGAAATTGGGCTTGGCATATGCGGTTGACATGATGTTTTGAGGTTGCTGAGCGCAGCCGGATCGCGTTGCAAATAGGTGGCAGGTCAAGCCGGCCTCTGCAGCTCGGATGCATCATCCATGCGATACCCCCTGGGCTAAAGGATGTGAAGGGAAGGGG
>WELB01000166.1:239065-251265 GCA_009602725.1 Spirogloea muscicola | reverse complement strand
AAAAAAAAAAAAAAAAAAAAAAAAAAAAAAAAAAAAAAAAAAAAAAAAAAAAAAAAAAAAAAAAAAAAAAAAAAAAAAAAAAAAAAAAAAAAAAAAAAAAAAAAAAAAAAAAAAAAAAAAAATCTCTCTCTCTCTCTCTCTCTCTCTCTCTCTCTCTCTCTCTCTCTCTCTCTCTCTCTCTCTCTCTCTCTCTCTCTCTCTCTCTCTCTCTCTCTCTCACTAGCGGGGGTCATCCGCTGAAGCTCCAGATGGTGCGAGCGCCTGCAGGGTGACGGCGTCGTGCTCCATCTGGATGTGGGAGCTGCAGAAGGGCGCATGCACGCTGCTGCGCCCGACGGTGTGCACGCAGGGCCCGGACCTGGTGCCGTTCAACACAAGCGGCGCCGACCCGCGAGTCTTTGTCGACAACTGCGAGTACCCGCTGTTCGTCGGCGGCCTCTGCAATCCCGGCGTGGTGAACGACCCCCACTTCATCGGCGCACGCGGCACCGGCTTCGACTTCAACGGCGTGCCCGGCCGCTCCTTCTGCCTCCTCACCGACGACCGCCTGCACATCAACATGCGCCTCACGGGGTACCTCGACAGCCGCTCCACCGTCGGCGCGTCGGCGCTGCCCAACGGCAAGAAGGCCGTGCGGACGTGGATCCGCGAGCTCGGCGTCCTGTGGACCGAGGAGAAGGACGGCGTGGAGCACGCCGCGCGCTTCGTGGCGCGCGCCGGCAAGCGCCAGGACCGCGGCGACGGCTACATGGCGCGCATGGAGGTTGATGGCCGGCCCCTCCCACGCCTCCAGGTCCGTCGCCCTTCCCTCCCTCCTCCACCTCCCTCCTCCTTTCTCTCTCTGCTCCTGTCCCCGTGTTGCACAATGACCCTGCCTCTTGCGACGAACTCAATCCCATGAAAAGCTCAGTGAAACAAATCTAACAATATCACCTCGTGATCCCATCTGCTCGCTCCTCCTGCAGCTCGGCGAGAGCGCGGTGGTTGCTAACGGCACCGCCGTCGTGCGGCTGGCGGGCTACGAGAAGAGCGGGCCGTACGACGTGGACCACTACACCTTCTCTGTGCCGGGCCTGCTGGAGGCCGACATCCGGCTGCGTGTCGCCCACCCTCTCCTCCAGGTATGGCCTCTCCCCACTTGCCTCTGCTAACGGGCCACCGATAGCAGACAAGAGGTCGCAAGAGATGGGAAGAGGCATGCTTTTTGGGAAGGACATGATAAGTATTAAAAAAGGTAGCTATTATTGACAAAGGATTCGTCGCTTTTTTCCCAGAAACATTCTAAATACTTCTACCATTGCGTTGCTTCTCTATAGTGATTTTTTTTTATATTTTAGCACTTCTTGTCTATATGACTATCCACCTCTATCAGTTAGTAAGCCTCTGTGGCCAGGCAGCTCACGGCTCTGCTGTTCGTGGGCTTTTCCTGCTGTTGCAGAGCAAGGACGACGCACAGACGCACCTGAATGTGCAGCTGCTGGACGTGCGCGTCTCGCCGCTGGTGCACGGCGTGCTGGGCCAGACGTACCGCGACGACCACGCCGCGCGGGCGCTCAAGTACAGCGCGCTCGCCGAGCTCATGGGCCACAACGTCGCCGCCGACGGCGAGGACGGCGCCGGCTTCCTCGACGGCGCGGCGTCCGACTACGAGGCCACCGCCGTCCTCGAGCCCGACTGCAAGTTTGCGCAATACCGGCGGCCCGCTGCATTCACCAGTGGCCTGCAACTCCCCAGCACGGCCACAAATTAGCCCTCTCTCCTCTCGCCCTCTGATGCCCTCTGGCACTGTCAAAGCAGACCCAAAATGTATTTGATTTATCGTGGGACCGCTGGCAGCCCTCCTGGGAAGGTCTCAAGTTCAGTACTCGAGTAGTGCAGAGCTGTGCTGTCTGAGATAGTCGAAAGGTGTGTGTGGTGTTGACTGTCAAAGGGTGTGTGTGTTATTGTTTGATTAACAAACCTTTCCAGGCCGTCAACTTGTGTGATGTTGCTGCGCCCCATCCGGCAGCTGAAGGCAGCCATGACTGGCAGTTTGGCTTCTGTTACTGACTGCCGAGTACCTCGAGTGACGTAGTGTGCGCCTGTGCTCCACCTGCACGCTCTTGAGTTGCTTCGTCTTGCCTTCACAGTGAAGGACAAGCGGCTAGAAGGTCCCACATTGGCGCTGAACCATTGCCAGCGTTCGTGTGCGTGCTTGTATCACTCAGATGAGCTCCGTTGCGGCCAACTTGAGCCCGTCAGGAGGCCCAATCAGGAGATACTTAACTACCTCTCTCCTTGGAAGCGCTTCTCTAAGTGCCCTCACCATCGCCTCTAAGGCTTCCTTAGCCATAAAATCTCGCCGCCAAGTCCCTGTCGCCAACGTCTTGTGCACATCTTGAAGTAATCTGTCAGACTGTCCTGGGCTCGCTCTCTCTGTATCACTACAAGTGCCTATGTGCATCCCTCTCTGGCATCAGTGCTTAACAGTGGAGTGAAGCTCACACGAAGGACACAGGTACAGGCACAACGGCATCCAGGTTGTAGTGTCACATGAACATAAATGTGGGCTGGAAAGCGTTCTGTAATTCTGTAGTAAGTGTAATCCGATTGGAACTTCGAAAAAGGGCAAACGACCAATTGAGGGCTCTGAGTGGAAAAGACAGGAAGCTGAGGCTCTTGACAATAGCCAAGAGGTGCGACACCAAGAGTCGCCAGATCTGAAACTTCAACAATCTAGACTATCGTGGGCTTATTGCCTTTTCTGTACTTGCTGTATTCTGGTGATTTAGTGTTTCAATATTTGTTAAGTGGTACTGCTAGAAGACTGCTTTCTGCTTGGACTTCGTCTGTAGCTCCGCACTGAGAGCTCGTCATCAGAGTCCTCATCAAAATGAAGGTGCTCGATCAAACAAGTGGCGTCCTTCACATATAGCTCCTACCATCTCTCGCCCCGTCAAGCTGGCCACTATCACCATTTCCCATGATGCATTTCATGACTCGAGGCATGCATCTCATGTTCCATTAGTGTAGCTACTCAACGCATGAGCACTGCAATGCAAGGTCTAACTGGAAAAACAGTAGGGGCGCCTAGTGGGTCAGCAGACATACGGCGCTTGTGCCACCAAGAGCCCATATTGCCATATGGCATACAAAGGTTCACACTTTCAACGCCCGTAAAAATGAGTCCTCTCCAGTAGAAGGCGATGGCTGTGACTGGCCAGCCCAGAAGAAGGAACGAATATAAGTTTGAAGAATGAAGGATGAGAACCTCAGTTCTTTGTCAAAGCTGGTGTCACTAGGCAGAGGAGAAGTGCCGGCCCAATTGCTATTGGTCACCTTTGAGCAGCACTTTGCTTGCTGCCCTCTTCTGTTGCTTGCCCGACAAAAGGTCCACCGGCAGCTCAGTCCTGTCACAGATGGAACAGATGCGAAGTGAGAACAAATTTAAACCAACAGAGCATGAAGAAAGGAGCCCTGGTAACAGCATGTCTGACATATGGGCTTGATGACATAGGTCAAAAAGCTCAGTATGAAATAAAACTCAACAAAAAGCTCAGTATAAAGCTCAGAGAAGAGCTTTTTCAGATATTCCTAATCCTGTACCCTTAATCAGCAGCTACATGCAGTTGCAGATGACCTAGCGTAAGTCACGTATCATGATGCTTTATCTGGTCTGACAAGTGGCAACCACCTAACACTTGCTCTTGCTGCAGAAAGTGTGCAGATCAGATCAATTGTTGCACAGAGTGCAAGTCAAGAGCTATCACCATCACAAATGCACTTTGAAGGAAATGCTTAGCTGACCTGGTCGAAGCCAGCTGTGCAATGAAGAGAGCGTTATGTGCCCATCCCGCATACTCGCCAAATCTCTGAAATGCCATTCCTCGCAGAACTGTTTAGGAAGTTGCACAACACTTCAACAGCGTCGCAGCCACCATTTAAGAGCAACAAGACAACTCATGATAACTCTCTCTGGTACTTGGATTGAAGCATCTGGCAATGCTATGAGGAAGTTGATACGTTTATATATACTTCAGAACAGAGGTGACAGCTGCTGCTAACAACCTCAAAAAATGCATTGGCCACTGCCACGTGCACCCGTGGCGTGAGCGTCTTTCCAACGAGCTCCGGTGTGTAGTACTTAGTCGCGATCTGGATGCACAAATGAAGCTTTGACATAGTGAGGGAACGTGAATCATTCAGCTATGGAGAGCTTGACACCCTATGTCAATTATAAAGCCCTGGACACCTTGAGCCCTATGAGCCCTAAGCCTTAGTCACCCCAAGCTTATATCGAGAAACCAAAGCCCTGAACATCAAACCCGGGAGGCTCAGACAGAGCTGCAAGCAGCTCCACCACCAACGAATGACCACCAGCTGACTACAATTGTTGATAGATAGAAGTTGCAGCATATCACAATCATGCTCTTATGAAAACTCAGCCCAGCTGTAACTGCCACTTGAGATACAGTTGTCACAATGAAATGAAAGCCAGGGGGTGTCATCGCCAGCAGCTCCAGCACCAAGGCAGAGTACCAGCCGCCTACACTGACTTGATGCCGTGTAAAGCTGCGGCACTTCAGCCATCGTCTTCTTATGCGCACACTCCACAATTGTGACTAAACGCTGGTCAAGTTTGCCCCATGATGGTGACCCTATGAAAGACAGAGTGGCCTGTACAGGACTTTCTTGAGTCGCCATTGAGGGCTTGCCACAGCCCTGGTGTCTAAGTGCAAAGCCTCGAGTCATGACCATCAATGTCAGTGACTCTAAGCCCAAGAGCCTTATATAGATGTTATTCCAAGACTACGCGAACCACAGCCCATTGGTAACGTGCTCCGTACCTTCCAGACGTGCGTGTCGACCGGAACAAGGCGGTGCTGGTTGAGTGAGAAGAGCGCGACGCACGCAGCGACTTTGGGCCCCACGCCTGGCAGCGTGCAGAGCGCGGTCACGACCTCGACTGGCGAGCTGGCAGCCCGTAGGCCTCGTAACCAAGCCTCACCTCCTCCAGGCCCTGGCATGAGCCAGACAAACAAGATGCTCATAATTGTAAGGCTCACAATGTGGATACATTGATGTGCTTATATGTGAGTAACTCTGCCATGTACTTCCTTAGGTAAACTGTAGAAGTAAATGTGCTTTGCAATTATGACGGCTAAGTCAAAGTTGCGTGTTGTTGAGTCTGCACTGAAGATGTCATTGAAAACCAGCAGGGCAGGGCATGAAAACCACTGCTTACTCTCCATCAGGGCGTTGGCAGCGCCGACGATGTACTTAGCCCGGTAACCAAATCCCTCGGCCCGCAGATCGTCCTCTTTTAAGTGCGACAGCTGCAATGGAGCACCAAAATCATCACACCATGCAGTACACCCACACTACTTGCATGACGAAGGAAACGATTTCCATGCAAGGCTCCAACTGTTCTGCAATGATCTAGTAATGAAGAGATGGAGCTAGGCTTGAGATTATTATGGTGTTTAGCAGTTCAAGTAGTTACGCCCTAAGGACAAGATGGTGCCAATCATTTTTGCTGTTCTGTTTACAGTAAATTTTGTGCACTTAATATATTGGTCCTAATAAAGCTGCTGGTAAACATGAGCTGCTTTGTGGATGAGGGACTGGCTCTTGAAAGTGGCTTCTGACAAAGGCAAGTCCGCTCATGATTATAAAAGTCCAATTAAGAGCCATCAATCAACTGGAGCAGCAGAATACCTGGTCTACTGAAGGGAATTGATGGAAGTCCACTCCATTGAGCGATCCTAAGTACGGCCCAAACTTGGCCAGCCGCTCGACCATGCCTGCTCCAAAAGGCGCGAGAAGAGAGGTCAGGGGTTAAGATCAGAGTAGGTCTTAACACGTGGTACCGGAGATCTTGTCACATGAATGACCTTGACTGGATGACACTTTGTCCGACATGCTGCAGCAGTAATTGCTTAGTAGTGACTTAAGTACTGGCTTAAGCCGGTTCCAGTGGGCAGATGTCTCTCCCAGTTTGAAAGCTTCTCCAGTGGATGTTGGGCTTCGTTTGTCTTTAAAAGGGTTCTCGCTTCTTTGAAAGACATACCCTGATGTCCTGCGCTAATAGGCTTCTGCACATACAACTACTCATCATACATGGCAACCAGCTCGGCATCAAGTCAAATCCAAGTTTGTCAAAGTGGGAGATAAGCTGGTAACTAGAATTTGGATGTAACTAAGGCACAGTCCTGTCAAAGGTTCTTGCAGTAACTGCCATTGTGTGATGAACATGTGTCGCGCTTATGGGGATGCTCGTGACTCGGTTCCCTAATTGCTAGGAAGGATGACAAGGTCCTAAAGACCAGGCCTAGCTTGTCTTCTCGATAACTCTTTAAGGCAGCATAGACTGAATAGTGGGTGTATGATCTCCTGTACGACATGCAGAAGAGCAGCTGAAGATGTGTGACTTGCCTGTGATGCGGCCTATGTTGTTGTTGGATGAGCATATAAATTGGAAGAGGCACTCCACAGGGTCCTGATCGCCAAAGTTAAGATTCGAAGTAGCATTGATGAGTCAGTGCCAGCTGCAAGGCCACCTGCAGATGCTAAGAGCAGATTCATCATGCTATTATATAGCAATGCATGCATTGACCTCCACATACTTGTCTTATGATGTGTACATGTCTGTAAATAAATGTATTCTGTATCTTACTCTAACATCTTGTAGTTCCTTGCAAAGAGTTTATTGCACTTATCAAAAAGTATTTGCAGGTATCAGAGAGAAGAGTGTCCCATTGGCACAAACTCGAGATAATGTGACCATCTGTTGTGACTCTGTTAAGACGTCCTATGTCCAAAACTTCGGAACTATCTGGGCACAATCTTGCCTGGCGAAGCATGCGAGCGCCGGCGAGGTGCGGCGCCAGTTCCGCAAAGCGGGCGTCCGCTGCCGCAAAGCCTTTCCACCTGTGCGCGCATGCCTGCCAAGCTCAATGACCTCACCATGGGCAAACATTTCTTGCCATTTATCACCTTCCAATCATGTACAAGTAAGCCACGGAATAAGCAACGGAGCACGAGTAAGCTCAAGAGGACAAGGATCTCAGTAAGCTTCACCTACTGACCATGGCTGGCTTGCCACGGTAATGCACATGAAGAGCAGGAGTAAGCACAGTTGCACAGGAACAGGCATACATCCTTGCACAGACTAGCTTCACGTTTACATGCATGAAGCATCTCCTCACAGCCTGCAGAGAGCCGAAAGCGAACGAGGGCTGCGCTTGCCTCACAGTGTACTCAACGAGACGCCCATGTTGAAGTAGTCCCTCAGCGCCGCAGTGCCGCAGCCGTCATCCCCGTCCTCGAGCTCCTCAGGGTCGGCAGCATGCCGGGCCTTCTTGGAAGCAGCTGCCGGGCTATGGAGCTTGTACAGGACGTCGTCTGGCAACTGGGCGGTGCCAGGCAACAAGCAAGGCCAGACTTCAGTCACTTAAGTGAAGTATCTTCAGAGCATGCAGCCATCAATGTGAAACTTAAGCACAATGTGTCATCCTGTCAGCCAAAACCGGCGCAAATACTGCCACTTTGCAGGGCTTGATGGGACTAAGGCAGCCAGCTGGCAACACTTATCAACCATCATGTCAAGTAACATAGCTTCACTATCTGCTGCCCCATTAAGTGACTTTGGCCATCTGACTAAGGATAACTGCAACCCGTGAAAGCCAGCCTTGGGTCCTTGACCTCAAGGGGCCAGGCTGAAGGATAGATAGCCTGGCATCACGGATCTAGATGGTCAATTATGGCATATGGTTAGGGTGTATATGCATTGCTTGCAGATGGGTACCTGACGCAGGCTAACGAGGCGGCTGCCGATCACCCCCGTGAACTGCACGTCGCCGGTCTGCCGCCACCTATCGCCAGAAGGAGCCGCTGTGCCATCTCAGCACCCTCGACTCCCAATTGAAACTCTTAACTCCTAAGTGCCAGCAGTTGTTGCGCCAGCTGCCAAGCGACAGCAGCGTCCATGCTTGCCGCATCTCAGGATCGCAGGGCCCATGTTGGACGACCAGGTTAGTGCTGGCAATTAGTGTTGGCATAATCAGAGGTCAATTAGCTCTGATAGGGTTAGAGTTAGGCTAAGCAGGGCTAGATATGTGGTCAACGTTAAGGTTAGGGTTCGGTTAAGATTAACGTTAGGTTAGGGTTAGGTTAACGCATTAGGGTTGGCACCGGAAGGTCTGGCCAGTCGGCAGCGTGCGCGCGAGGCAGAGCTCCGCGGGCCCCGCACCGAGGCTACGCCACCCGCCGCCGCCACTGCCGCCGCCGCCGCCGCCGGCGTCGGCGGTGCGCCGNAAAAAAAAAAAAAAAAAAAAAAAAAAAAAAAAAAAAAAAAAAAAAAAAAAAAAAAAAAAAAAAAAAAAAAAAAAAAAAAAAAAAAAAAAAAAAAAAAAAAAAAAAAAAAAAAAAAAAAAAAACCAGGGCGCCGCCGGGCGAGGCCGCCGCCGCCGCAGCCGCCGCCGCCGCCAGACCGCAAGTCTTGGCACGCGGGCTATGCGGCGGCAAAGGCGGCGGGATATGCGGCGCACAATATGCGGAAGTTAGCAAACGGGAATTGCACACTTCCAAATTGTGGCTCAGTAAATATGAGCCCAAGGACGCAGTTGAGGTGATCGAGTATGGCGTTCTCACAGATTGTTTCCGGCTGCTGATCACTGCGAATGGCGGTTGTCAAACCAGGGGTTACTGAAGCTCCACCATTTGCAGGGCCAATGGTTTGCTCCAAGAAGCTGGACGAGCTCTAGTTGGTGGCAGAGAAGTGCTCGCCCCCAGAGAAGAGGGGCTGGCAAAGCCAGCCCAAAAAGAATGGACAATGTCCAAAGCCGAAGGAAGAGAAGCCAGAAAAGGACTATACTACAGAGGCAGAGGGGCCTGGGATCTGCGGCAGTCCGGCTTTCGGACGTCGAGTAGCGACCTCAACGTGCTGACCAGTGGCTACTGAGCGCGTTGCCTTAGCAGCAGGTGATGTACATCAGCATGTGTGCTTGTTCTTAAGCGCTCCATCTTTCAATATACGTTACTTCCCACTCGCAGTAGCCACTCGGTGGAGCTGCGTTCACGTGCTTTACCACACTCTCCTTCAAAACATTGCCAATCTAGGCTACACACGACGTGCAGATGTGTTTCCGGCTGAGATGGGCTTGCCAGCTACATATCTGTCGTTCTTGCGACGACGAGTTTCGGCCTGTTTGCAGCGTGCTCAGGCTAATGCTTTGCACCAGAACGCTGGGCGGGCCCTAGTTGGTGGCAGAAGGGCTTCGTATCTGCCATCTAGTATTCAGGCATCGGATAGTGATCTTTATGTATTAACCCGTGGTTACTGAGCGGGTCAATCTGCCGTAGGTGATGTACGTCTCTAGATGTGCTTGCCTCTGTACTTGGCCATTTGGCCTTTTTGTTTGTTTCTAATACACGAAAGTTTCTTGGTATCTGCAGCAGTCCAGTGTTCGGGTGTCTAATTGCTGACCCATAATTACTGAGCGAGATCAGCAGTAGGTGATGTACGTCTAAGAGTGTGCTTGCTTTTGGCCACATAAAGTGTACACCCTTCAATACACCTTTCCTACCATTTAGCAGTGCCTGGTGTACCTGCGTCACATGCTTTGTCAGCCTTCTTGACCTCGTCTCCATTCTCTTACTTTGACCTCTTACGCCCATCATTACCATTGAGAACGCTTGTCAACCTTAACAGTGTGCTTTGATGTTATTCTAGCTTTTCCAACATCTGTTCCTCTTTTCCTGGGCAAATCAATCATATCAGTTGTTCTCTATTTGCACATCTTTGTTAGATTCAATGCCGTATATGACCAGCAATTGGAAGAAGTCATTTCCACCAGATGGAGATTTTGTTTGTATATATTCATGTTATGAATGACATAACTTGATAACGTGACAACGTGGAGCAGTGATACTTAAACTATAGGTTGCAATCGAACCTAGTTGACCAAGTCAGTTAGTATTGAGGTTCTAATTTGATTCCATCTATTTCGCAATTCTCTAGAAATTTACTTGCAGTTATCTGATTTCCTATGGTCACAAATATTCAAATTGTGCTTGCCAATGAGAGTGATGAGTATGCATTGAACAGCACTTGATACTTGAACACAGATCGAAGTCGAGTCAAAGTCAACAATACGGAGTCACAGAAGTGTTCACTTTGGGCTGCAAAAAATTACAGGACACAACAATCCACCCATTGTATGGGGATGGAAGGGTGTAAAAATTGGAGAAATTCAAGTCACAATCCTCCACCCACGTGGCCCTTTTGATCCACGTCTCAAGTAAACTGGAAGCTTGGAGTAAGGTGATCAAGTTACAGATAAGATTGCGGGATGGCACCGTTGGCACCCTTGGGGAAGAAGCCGCCGGGCACCTCAGCATGTCCAGTGCCATAGACTGTAGCCAGCACTTGCGCAGGGGTGCGCTGGAACGAGATGGACGATTCGTTGCTAGCAAGAATGTTGGTCGTGGTGTTCATCTCAGAGCCCTGGTAGAGGGGCACCACAATGTTCTGCAAGCAATGACCACACACAATGTTCAGTGAGCAGATTGAGCAAATTTTGTGCAACCACGCAAAACTATCTGTGAGCATAGTGCATGTTGGCTCCAGGCTTCTCAGAAGTATTTTGATTGTGGGCATACCTCCATAACAGCTTGGTGAGTAAGGGTGTTGGCAAGGTTCTTGAACAGGTTGGTGATCTGCTTCACAGCCAAGCCATATGGTGGCACAGTCTCGTTGCGTCTTGCCCAAAGGAAGGTACGGAGCATTGCATCCTGACCTCCCTCAACACCGAGAACGCCGCCCAGCAACTGCATACCACAGAATCTAGGGCAACCACTTCAAGGCCAAAGCACAGTAAGGCAAGTAGTAACTTTGTACTCGATGTGAGAAGTTGCATAAGGATGGAAGTTTCACCAGTTGCCTTTTATCTCCCACTGCCCAGCGATCCACAAAAATCAATGAATGGCACTGACATGTCAATCATAGTAATCTTAAGTCTAGGATTGTGTGTGACTTACATGCTTGCCAGCCTTGGTAGACATGTAGTCACCGCTGCCGACATAGCCCGTGAGGCCAACGTACGGGATGTTGTAGGCGGCCATGAGCCAGTCGATGTCACTTGTGTATGGGTCGAACGCGGAGCCTGGGTCCAGGCCGGAGTGGTTGGCAATCACCTGCCAGACGGCGCCGATATCGAGCTGCGGCCGCGGGAAGGCATACTGGCCAAGGAACGAGCGGATGATCCTGTGCAACACCAAAAACACATTGAATTTAGGCACGGTATCCATCTAATGAACTAAGAGCGAAGCTGCTTAAGTAGTACTGGCTATTGACGTGCAATTACTTGGGCTAAACAGCTCTGCAGCCAGTAGGCTTCGAGGTCCTCTCTGATACCTGACATGGCCAATCTCCTGGAGGCCGAGCATGGCAGCCACGGAGCGGACGTCGGGGGAGAGCGCGGCATATTTGCCACCGGTGGGGGGAGGGCCGCCGCCGACCAGCTCGGGTGCAAAGTGGTCGAGGCCGTAGCCGTAGGCGGAGAAGAGGTAGAACTCAGCCTCCAGGTACTCCAGGTTCAGGGCCAGCTGAAAGAGCTGCCAGTCCGTGAAGTTGTCCTTGATGGGAGCTGCAGATGGACAACGCAAGCTCAGACACTTCCAGTGAGTGTTTGCTACCCATTGTCAAACAGATCCGAACCAACCAACTGATTCCACAATTGCCCAACAAGGATTCCAGACATTGTACCATATCTAAGCAAGGCAAAGTGCTGGGGCGGGGTGATCGACCCCGTCTCAGACCTCACGCTTCAGGGAGCGCCGAGATTGCTACGACTGTGAAACGGGCGAAAGGAGATGGGGACGCAAATGCAGATACAAGCGCAACAACACCGCCGCAAGCGGGTCGCCTAGTACTAACCAGGTGGCTTGGGCGGCGGGGTGTAAGCCGCGGCGGCCGACGCGACGAGCGCGCAGAGCAGGAGGGCTACGGCGGCGGTCCTCATGGCGAGCAGGCTGCGGCAGACGTTAGAGCTGGGTGTTGACGGTTTCTGGGCGAGTAGCAGTAGCCGTCATTTCGCGGCGGCGGCGAGTCTATATACGCCTCCCAGCTGCTGCTGGGCAGCTGGGCAGCTGGGCCTCCCTCCCCGGCTGGCCTGGGCCAGCTTCCCCCCTCCTCCCCCCCTCCTCCCCCCCTCCTCCGA
>WELB01000166.1:227552-238155 GCA_009602725.1 Spirogloea muscicola | reverse complement strand
AAAAAAAAAAAAAAAAAAAAAAAAAAAAAAAAAAAAAAAAAAAAAAAAAAAAAAAAAAAAAAAAAAAAAAAAAAAAAAAAAAAAAAAAAAAAAAAAAAAAAAAAAAAAAAAAAAAAAAAAAAGAGGGGGGGAGGAGGGGGCCGGGGAGGGGGGGGGGCCTGGCCAGCCCCCCCCGAGCTGGCCCGAGCCCCCGGGAGCTCGTCGGTATATATGCCGTCCCGGGCCTCCGAATCGGCCGCTCTTTCGCCGCGCCCCAGCTGAGCTTCACCGCACATTCTGTATTGCCAGACCACGTCGTCTGTCACCACCAGCCGCAGCCATGGCGAAGGCCGCCGCAGCCTGCCTGCTGGTGCTCTGCCTGCTCGCCGGCGGCGCCATCGCCGGCCCCTGCGGCCCAACCCCAGGTGCGTCTCGTCGCCCACGACCGCTGTGGGGCGGTACTTTGGAGTGCGTGGCCCATTGGGCTCTCACTGGCGATTTTGTGGCTAGCAGCAGTATCCGAGAGGTCCCCTCCAGTGGCTGCAATCCATCAGCGTCGCAGCTGCTGCCTGTGTAGTGACAGTCAGTGATTGAGCTTCGAGGCGTTGTGGGTTGTGTGCTGCAGGCGGGCCCATCACCGGCGACTTCTCGGACAAGCAGCTCTTCCAGCTGGCCCTGAACCTGGAGTACCTGGAGGCGGAGTTCTACCTCTTCTCCGCCTTCGGCTACGGCCTCGACGTGCTGGCGCCCGAGCTCGTCGGCGGCGGCCCGCCGCCTGTGGGTGGCCGCAAGGCCGCGCTGTCGCCGGAGATCCTCGGCGTCGCGCAGATGCTCGGCTTCCAGGAAATTGGCCACGTCAGGTGCCTCTCAAAACCGTTATTAACGCTCTTAGCCAAGTTGTGGGTTCTGATTGCTCTGACACAGCAAACTTAAAACTATATTGTTGCCAGCAGTCTTGTATATACTGAAGTTCTTATCTATCGACATCTATTGATCACTCAAGCAGCAATACTTACTGATCAGTTAGTGTCTTTTGCTTGTCTGTCTTACAGGATTATTCGGGAGTTCCTTGGCGAGTGTGCCTTCCCCCGCCCGGCTCTTGACATCGGGGCTGTGTGGCAAACACTCGGCAAGAATGCTAAGATCCCCAATGGTGACTTCAACCCGTACGTTGGCGATGTCCCATGGCTCTTGGCCGCATTCAACATTCCATACGTTGGCCTCACCGGCTACGTCGGCAGCTGGGACTTCATGTCCACCAAGGCGGGCAAGCATGTGCGTAACTTGTTTGTCCAGGAAAACTCCTGTATAATTGCTTGAATCACTATGACATGAGATCATTACGCTTGACTTCTCTAAAAGTAGCCTGGTTCATCAAAAGCTTTGCTTTTTGGTCGACATGCACTTCACCCGTCATCAATCTGACGCGACGCGCCTTGCTATGATGGATTCTGTGCTGCTCAGCTGCTTGCTGGCGTAGAGGGTGTCGAGGGTGGCCAAGACGCAATGCTGCGAACACTGTTGTGGAGCATCCGTGAGACCACCATTTCGCCATATGGCCTTGCTGTCAAGAACATCACTAGTCTGCTGGTCGACCTGGCTAACAGCCTCACGCACCAGCCAGTCATGGAGGTACTTTCTAGTGACACGCTTTTACTTACACTGTGAATTCATAGTATAAAGTCCAATTTTGAGGCCATGTTCAGTTTTGCTTCGGACAAACGTCAGTCCTACACCACGTACCATGTGTGATCACCACCATTTTGCCATGAATTGTCTTTCTGCCAGTTGCGTGTGTTGCTTTCTCTCACTGCCCTTGCTGTTGGCTCGCCTTCCTTCCACTACTCTTTCGGTATATTAAGACTCATTGCCTGTGTCTTTTTGTGCAGAACATCGAGGTGCCTCTGTATCTTGGCGCTGAGAACAAGACCATCACCAACATTCTGTCTGCCAACGAATCTTCTGTCTCATACCAGCGCACGCCAGCCGAGGTGTTGGCGACTGTCTACGGCACTGGCCATGCCGAGCAACCCGGAGGCTTCTTCCCCAAGGGTGCTCATGGTGACATTCCCGAGTCATATCTGTCGTAAATTCTCGACCAGAACCCTTGAAACTACCATGAAGCACATTGTGCACAGCACAATGTGAGCCCTATTTTTGTTCGCGTAGCGGCGAGCTCTACGGCGTCATTGATGACAGTCTTTGAAAAGAGTGATCATTGTTCCAAATTTTTGCACCTCGTATGTCACTGCAATTTAGTGACAGAGTGTGCTTGTATCAGCAACAATCTGAATTGTATTAATTGGTGATCTTGGACCTTAAAGGCAGAAGTCATTGTGACCTTCGCTATCCTTTGTTTGCATGAGTTGAACACACGTTGACACATTAAATGTTCATGTGGCTTACAAATATAAAAGGGACTTTCAACTTTCCAGAAATATTAGAAGTTCATGTAGCTTACTATGAATACAACTTAAAAACTACTTCACACTAAGAATGTACCAAACAACATCCCCTCTAGCCATCCATTCGGGCAATTTGGTTGTACGTATTTTTAAGGCATGTGATCATAACAAATAATCTGATAGACACATGAGAGAATAATCCAACCAACATTGATATATGTCAAGCACATTTTGATGTGGTTATGGACACATGAAAGAGTTGTCCAACCAACCTTGACATGTGTGATACATACGTTGATGTGGTTATATTATTCATTTAATCATGTAAACACATTTGGATACTTACTTCTACGTAATCTAAACCAGGAGAACACTCCTAATTTAAATGAAACTCTGCACATAGTACGTCCAAATACTACACATGCCGGGCTTCTACGGAGTATGTTGATAAAGACCTATTTTATCGACACCTTCATGCAATATTATGCAATACTCACATTGCTTAGTTAAACCAATGTACCAGATTACGATTTTTCCAATATTCCCTAGTGTTACAGTTAGTAAAGTTGAGTACATGTTCGAAGTACGACCTGTACCAACATGATGTGGCAGTCATGAATATGAATGCACAGCAGGTTGACTACTGACACCCTTTCCCTTGCTGCGGCCTCTGGCTTTCGGCAGGGGGATAGTTTTTCCGGCAGCTAGTCTGTCGGATCTGAGGTTGCTCACTCGTAACTACTCAGTGATCCATCCTCCCCCTGTTCTGACATAGCATCTTCAGGTCCCTTTGTAGCTGCTAAACGCTTGTAGGACCCCCCCCAAACCTTCGTCAATTCTTTTGGGGCTGGCTTTTCGCAGCCCTTGCCCCCATCTGGAGTGCCACTTCTTCTCCTTTCCCTTGAGAAGATGTTTCAGTGGCACTGCCATGCAACGTCATCCTTGATTTGATCTCCCATCATAATGTGCAGTGTTCAAAAGTATGCAGAATTCACTGCCGGAATCAGTGCCAATATCAGCATTTGTACATCAGTCTGGACATCCCTCCTCAGAAATCGCCCACTTCCGTTGTACGTTTATACGAGCGACCTTTCTACCACCTCCTAGATTATTATTATCACTGAGCAACTGGGCGCTCTTAACCCGATACATCTTTGCTCGTGATACTTTTGGGCTCTCGCATCTCTGTTTTCATTGTTGAAAGCACACAACGTCCGTGGCCTGATCGTTCTACCCCACGTTAACCGTCGCCTAGTGATTCTATACAGGAAAGTACGTTAAAAGGCGAAACCACCTTCCGTCATAGATAAAGAGAGGACATCGTCTATTAAACGATATATACTTATGGCGCCTCGACAGGTGGCGGTTTGGCTGGAGTAGCTCAGTTGGTTAGAGCGTGTGGCTGTTAACCACAAGGTCGACGGTTCAACCCCGTCCTCTAGCGATCTGGGCAGACTTTTCACCACGCGGGCTCTCCCTCGACCTGGGAACTTCACACTTTTCCGTGGGACTGGGGCTGGCCAGCTGCAGCCATGGCTGCCGCGGAGGAGCTCTGAGGCCGAGCTAGTCAATGGCTCCAACCACGTTGGCCGCTCTCTCTCTCTCTGTCTCTCTCTCACTCTCTCTCTCACACACCTCACACACCCGCTCTCTCTCGCCTGTGTGTGTCAGTGTGTTTACTTCCCTCCTTTTCCCTCCTTTTCTGCCTTCTTAATACAGGTGCCGCAGCGGGCGCACCCCGAACATTGCTGTGCCTGAAGCAAAGTGAGTGGGGAGTCGACGAGGTAGAAAGGAAGCGAGCGCTCCCTCCTCCTCCCCAGACGGTAAGCGGCGAGCCGCAGGCGAGGCAGGGCGTGACGAGCGCGCCGCAGGCGCCGCACGCCAGCGCCACGGCGCCGCCGCCGCCGGCGGCGGCCGTTAGCTCGCGCAGCGGGCCACTGCCGTGGTCGCATGCTGCCGCCATGGCTCCGTTGTCCTTGCAAGCCCACCTCCGTCCTCTCCTTCCGTCTTCCGTCGTCGCCTCCCCACTCACTCTGCTTCAGGCACAGCAACCTTTAGGCACTGTCGCGGCCCTCTTGCGCTGCATTTCCGAGGAATCTCCTTCAGTTTACAGCAATGTCCATGAAAGGCCACAGCCTTGTACAAAGTCTGAAGGTTGAGAGGGATTGCGAGAGCGAGGGAGAAGGAGGAACATTAGTATGCGTACACACACGCGCACGCAAGAGAGAGAAGAGGAGGGCGCCCATCAACCTCCGGACAACGTGCTTAGTGCCATTGACAAACTCGGCGCCGGCGAGCTCCTCCGGCGGCGGCGGCCATGGCTGCAGGTGGCTAGCCTCAGCCTCACAAACAAGCGAAAAATTTCAATAGTCGATGAGGAGCACGTGTGGAGAAAAGTCAGTCCAGATCGCTAGAGGACGGGGTTGAACCGTCGACCTTGTGGTTAACAGCCACACGCTCTAACCAACTGAGCTACTCCAGCCAAACCGCAGGTGGTATTTGCCATAAAGGTACCTAAAGTAGGTCATGGAAAACGTGGGGTGGAACGATTAGGCGACGGAAGTTGTGTGCTTTCAACGATTCAATAGAAGATGCGAGAGCCCAAAAAGGTTTCAAGTGCACAGATGTATTAAAGCAAGAGAGCCCAGTTGCTCGACGATCGTGATAAGCGAGGAGGTAATAGAATGGTCGCTTGTATTAAGGTTCCCTCCGTAGTGGCCGTACAAGCCTACTGCGTAGTCCCATTCTTCCACAAATTTCGTCCACCAAAAAGGATATTATCCACAAAGTTAGCAACTTTTCAAGTTCTTCAAAAGGTACGCCAATCCCTTTCTAAAAGAGGTCACTTGCAAGAAGGGGTTCAAGTAGGTGTTTTACCCCATCTCGAAGATGTGTAGGTGCACCTCGTCACGTAAGGGCAGCTTGTGCAGGAAGTGGTTGATTACTGGTATAGTCAGAGGGATATCCAGACAGATTTGTCAAAATGCTGGTATTGGCATTGGCTCCGGCAGTAATTTTTGCATACTTCGAACACTGCACATCATAATCATGATAGGACACGAAACCAACAATGACGTTACATGGAGCAGTGCCACTGAAACATCTTCTCAGGAAAGGGTGTCAGCAGTCAACTGCTGTGCATTCATGTTCATGCCACATTATATCGATACAAATCGTGCTTCGAACATGTACTCAATCTCACTAAACATTACACCAGGGAAAATTGAAAAAGTCACAATCTGGTGTATTGTTTCTACCATGTAAAGTGAGTATTGCATACAATGGATCAAGTAAATTNACCGCGATGCTCAGTCGGCCTTGGCCGTCGCCGCCGCCGGCAGCAAGACGGCGCCGTCACCAGTGCTCCAGCCGTGTGCGGAGGCCGCCGCCAGCCAGCTGCCGCCGCCGTGGGAGCAGGTGCTGGCGGGGTGCGAGGCGGCCCTGGTTCGCGCACGGGCCGCCCGCATCGCGTTGCGGTGCACGGCCACCTGGCGTGCCGACAGCGCCGCGGCTGCCGCCCCATGGCACGCCATGCCAGCCTGCGTTTGCCGCCTCTCTGGTGGACGAAGCGGCGGCAGCGGCTGTGCTGGCTTGCCCATCTTCGGCGACCTTCAGCTGGCGCTCCTGGGAGCCGTCCATACCACCGCCGTCCCCATGGGAGACCCTGACGAGGACAAGCATGCTGCTGGCTTCGGCGGGATCCTGCAGCGTGCACGAGCTTTCCTGGCAGCCCGTCCAGTGCTGCTCGAGCTCCAGGTCTAAGAGCTTCTGAAAAATATGCACAGCGGCTGCTGCTGCGTTTGGCGGCTCAGGGGTGATGCCGGATGTTGGCTGCCTGCTGACAGTGCAGGCGGCGGCGGCTGCAGCCCGTGTTGCACTGGACATTGGCCGCCGCGATGCAGCTGCGCTGCAATCACAGCACTTGGATGCGATGACGGTCCGCTGTGCTCACTCACCCCTCTCCCCTGTCTGCTTCTTCACCTCCATCCTCAACCTAAACCCCTAAACTCTAAACCCTAAACCCTGACCCTCAACCCCTTAATCCTAATCCTAAACCCTTAACTCTTAACCTTAACCACAAATCCTAAAGCTAAACCCAAATTCCTTCCTAATAATCTCTGTCCTCCATTCTAGCAGGTCCCTCGCTTGACGATTTTCCCTTTCCTCCTGCAGCCGGTGGCGTTGCCTGCACTGTTGGCGGAGCGTGGTGTCGCCGCCGACCGCGACGCCGCCAACTGCTCGGACGACAGCGGTCTCCTTGGTGATGTCAACGCAGCGCTCGCACGCCTTCGCCACAGCGCTGCCATGTCGGGCGGCAGCGGCGGACTTCCGGGTGGCCTGGACAGATCTGCAGTAAGGGCGGCAGCAGCATTCGCATTCCCACTCCTACTGCAGCTGTACCACGACATTGCTGCTGCAAGAACCACTGCAGCAGGCCTACCGCAGTCTGCACTGCAAATTGACTTACTGAGATCAGATTTGCCAGTCCACAGTCACTGCCCCCCACTAACAGCTTCCTGCAAATGAGTCAAATTTATTTCCACTCGTTGCAACTTCTTAAAGTTCGACATCCCTTTACTCCATTCAGCAATCACACACTCTTCTAGTACCGACAGAATGTTGCACCCTTCCTTGTGAGGCTTTCAACAGCCACACAAGCACGAGAGAAGCCCCCCGTGTAAATGAAGAGGCACCAAGTGATTTTTACCTCACCTTACCTTCAAAGGGGGGAGGAGTTTGTAACCCAAAAACTTCCTCTAAGAAGACTTGCCCCTAGCGACATACCTGGAGCCTGTGTACGAATCTGTATGATTGGAGAAATTCACTACTCAGGGGCCTATAAGTGTGAAGTTAGAGTGTCTAGGATGGGACTCTGCTTCCTCCAGTTGCTGCCGGGCAATCGTGGACGGCGGACGTTGCTTTGAGCCTGGCTGGCTGCACACACACTCCAAAACCCACATTTGCATTCACTTTGGCTGTCCATTAGTCCACCTTGGCCTCCTTGGCGGCGCGGCCGCCTCCGTCATCGTCGCGGAACCGCTTATGGTTGCCGCCACTGCCGCCGCCTCTGCTGTCTGCGCCGCGGCCCCGGCCGCCACCGAATCGCCCACCTCGACCTCCGCCGCCAAAGCGGCCCCGCCCGCCTCTGCCACCGCCAAAGCCGCCACCACCATAACCGCTGCGCCCGCCGCTGGCGCGCCCGCGGCTGCCAAAGCTACCCCTGCATCCACATGGTACTTCAGGAGCCTTCGAGTGATACTAGAGTCAGCCCCACTCTTTAAGCATACTCTAAGCTTCATGTATACTCTAACATTTACTCTAATGAGCAGCAAAACATCACAAAGGAGGCAATAGCGTAGCAGCCACAGACCTGCCGCCACGGCGGCCACCGCGGTCCGAGAAGGTGCCGCCAGCCTCGCGCCGGCGGTCCTGCTCGCCCCACACCTTGGCCCAGTACGCCGCCTCCTCATCACCTGGAACCCAGTATCAGCCCGACACAAAGTCAATCCCAGATGACTGTACATATGAGAGGCCATGGACATAAGTATAAGGACAAGGTTTCGTGTGAAATAGATCTTGGGCCTGGCCAAGCACTCTGTGTCCGGCGTTGAGTCCTAGTCTCGCCGTCAGACTTGACTTGGACTTGACTTCAACCTGCAGGTCCCCATCCCCGCGCCCTCCGAAGCCCTCTGGCACATCTTACCTTCGAGCTTGCGAGCGGCCGCCACGTGGCCCTTGATATGGAAGCCGTCGGCACCGCCGGGGCTGGCCAAAGCGTCGGCGACTGCACCAGGGTCCTCAAAGCGTACATACCCGCTGTCCTCGCCGCGACGAAAGTCGATGTACTGCGATCGACATTGGCGTCAGGAGGAGGAGGCAGTGAGGACGCAGCACTTAGGCTTCGCTCTCGAAGTCCAGCTGCACTTGGGTAAGTGTCAATTAGCATGCCATAATGCTAAGGCTCACCCTGATGACGCCAAAGCGCTCGAGCGCGCCCTTGATGTTCTCCCGCGACAGCTGCACCGCCTCGGCCTCGCCACTTCCGCCGGCCGCCGCACTGTCGCCGCCCCTCACTTCCTGCTCGCTGCCAGCCTTCTCCGGCTCGGCGCTCGTTGCCGCGGGGGCCGTCTCCGCCGCCATTGCCACCGCCGGCCCTGGTGCCGCTTCACTGTCGGGCGCCCCAGTAGCAGCAGCAGCGGCCTCCTCGCCACCTGCGCTGCCCTCGGCCTTACCCCCTTTGCCACGTTCCGTCACAGTGGCCGTCTCCATGCTCTCCGCCGCCACAGCTGGCTCGGCAGCTGCCGGCTCTGCATCTCCTCCCTCCGCTGCTGCCAGAACCTTCTCTCCACCTCCCTCTTCCGTCGGTGCCGCTGCCAAGTCTTCCCTTGCTCCTTCTGCCAGACCTCCTCTGGCCTCGCCAGCCGAGCCTCTTTCCGCAGAGACCACCGCGCCTCCCTCCTCAGCTGCCTCGTGGCGGATCTGGAGGTGTAGAATGAGGCCCGGAGTGAAGCTGTGCCGGATGCCTTCTACTGATGCTGCTGGCGCCTCGACCGCCGCCTTCGCCGGACACGACGCAGCGGGCGCCGCGCTGACAACCCTGCCGCAGCAGCAGCCGTGAAGTTGCTCAGCAAAGAGTAGTGGAGGGAGGAGGCTGATGGCATGGCTGACATGTAAGAGCCTCAGCTAGTGGAGCCTCAGCTAGTGGGTGCGCTCGCTGTGGCAGCGGTTACCTGGACCGAGTGTTGTAGCCCGAGCCGCCTGGCGCCGACGACGGCGGCGGAGGGTGGTCGCCCTCCCGCTGCACAAAGTCCTTCCTACGGCCGGCCATGCTGCTGAGTCAAGCAAGCAGGATAGCCACAGAACCTCCAGAGGAGGGTGGACTTAGTGCTGAATAAGCTAGTCAAGCACATAGCATTGCTGATATTGGCGGTTCATGGAAGTGGGAGAGAGGGAGGAGGGCCAAGGAGGGGGGCTGATGGGGCCGTGAGAGGAGGGAGGAGAGCGAGAGAAGAGGGAGGAGAAGGGCAAAGGGGTTTTAGGGGGTTCACAGCGCACTTCCACTCAAGGTGCAGCTTGGCGCCGTCGTACACGAGCCCCGGCCCTTGGAGGACGGCGTCCGCCTCAGCGGCGGTCGCAAACTCCACAAATACGCTGCCGTCAAAGTCCTTGCTCTCGTGGCGCCGCCGCAGCCGGACGCTCTTCACCTGGCACAAGATTTGAGCTACTCGATGATAATTCCGAGCTCGTAAGAAGCTGCAGTCTGACCACAAATGAGTTTACGAATGCCCTCAGAAAGCAGCGCTGCTTGTTGAGCCCTCACCGTGCCGTGGGCGGCGAAGAAGTTGCAGATGTCGTCCATGGCGGAGTTCCACACGAACGGCTTGGCATACAGGGTGCGGCCGTCCATGTCCGCCGCCACCGCCGCCTCGTCGGGGATGGCAGCGCCGCCGGCGCGCCGCACAGCCGTGCCTGCCGAATAAGGCAATGGTCAGGGCCGGCGTCCCACCTTCAAGGAGGGAGGGTTTCTCAGAGGTACTGGCAGTAGCGAGGAGGACAGGCAGAGGGAGGAGGGAGGGGCCCCCACCTTCCTCGTCGAGCTCCACAGTCGTGGAGTCCCTGAGGATGGCGGCGACCGCCGCGACTGTGGCATCCGGCACGGGCGCCTGGTCGTCGGGCAGCCCGATGATGGCGCGCATGCGGGAGAAGGTGCAGAGCAGGCGCAGCGGCGCGTCTGGCGGCCGGCATCGGGGGAGGCGGCGTCAAGGAATAACAGGCAATGGAACGAGAGACTGAGATCACACAACTTCTGGAAAGGAATTGTAGTGCACTACGATCCTCCTGCCACTCAGGCCCTCCGTCACTCAATCCATCACTTAATATGCATCGCATTCCTGCTGCGCTGCGGAGAAGGGGTTTGGGTTTAAGGATCGGCGGAGGATACAGCCGCCGTGCTCGGCGAGCTTGTCGCGCAGGAAGCGGTCCTGCGGCAGGTTGCTGTCGCTGAAGTAGAACTCCAACTGCGCCGCCGCCGCCATGGCTTTGCCGTCAGGGCCCCCATCGCCGCCGCTAGCGGCAAAGCGAAGACCAGCGCCGTCGGCGCCTCACCTGGCGCAGGATCTTGGCGGCCTCGGCCTCGTCGAAGGCCGTCTTCGGCGCCGCCTTCTCGCCGCCGCCGCCGCCGCCGCCGCCGCCACCGCCGCCGCCGCCGCCGCCGCCTG